>BROE01000027.1:12687478-12702858 GCA_036571765.1 Plecoglossus altivelis
GAACACCCTTCTAAACCACCTACACACAGCACCCCCAAAGGTGAACACCCTTCTAAACCACCTACACACAGCACCCCCAAAGGTGAACACCCTTCTAAACCACCTACACACAGCACCCCCAAAGGTGAACACCCTTCTAAACCACCTACACACAAACCCCCAAAGGTGAACACCCCTCTATACCACCTTCACACAAACCCCCAAAGGTGAACACCCTTCTAAACCACCTACACACAGCACCCCAAAAGGTGAACACCCCTCTTAACAACCCTCTGCACTGATTGGCTGACACCTATTCCTCTCCTGTCCCAGTGGAAGCAGTGTCCAATCACGTGAAGCCTTACTGGCCCACGGAGGCGACGACAGCCAGTGACAGCGAGGATCTGGGTGGTGCGGAGCAGCTGAAGGTGGAGACCAAGGTGAACGTGGAGCTGCACCAGGAGAACCAGCTGAAGCCAGTAGCAGAACCCTCCCAGGAGAACCCCAACAGAGACACAGCACCCCCTAGTAGCACCAACAGCAACAGCAACCACCTGCCTGAGCAGAGGAAGGGTGAGAACGCTCATTCATTCATTCACTCATTAATTCATTCGCTCAGATTCATTCTCTCATTCATTCACTCATTCATTCACTTATTCATTCATTCATTCATTCGCTCATTAATTCATTCACTCACATTCATTCTTTCATTTATTCACTCCTTCATTCATTCACTCACATTCATTCTTTCATTTATTCACTCATTCATTCATTCACTCACTCACACAACAGACAACGATCAGCGCTCAACACTCACACATGAACTCCCTCACTCCTTCACAATCACTCGTTCATCTGTGTACTGATTCACCCTCTGTCTTCAGTTGAACTCTCTCTACCTCTCCCCTCTCCCCCTTCAGGTATCCTAAAGAACAACCTTTATCTTCAGTTGAACTCTCTCTACCTCTCCCCTCTCCCCCTTCAGGTATCCTAAAGAACAAAATCACCTACCCTCCTCCTCTGACTGACAAGAACATGAAGAACAAACTCAGGGAGAAACTAGGAGATTACAACCCTCCAACCATCTCGCCGCCCCCCGCCCACCCCCCCATCGCCGTCCCCCCCTCCCGGCCCCCCTCCATAGCCTCCAACGATGGCGTGCGCTCCGTCTCCCACGGCAACAGCGTGGTGATCATCAAGCCCGCCCAGCGACCCGTCCCGCCCCCCAGGGAGCAGCTGAACGGAGGCGTGGCCATGAGCCTGAAGTCTGGCACCGTCAACGGTGGCAACGAATCAGACTCAGAGTGGGTAGTCACGTGATCCGCGATGACATCACGTGATGCGTGATGACATCACGTTGTTTTGTTTGAGTTCCAGCACGACCTTTCCCGATGTGTGTGTATGTTTGGTTGTCGTGGTAACACTAATAGAACACGTGCAACCGGATACATGATCTTTATGACAGCAGGATGTGTGTGTGTGTGTGTGTGTGTATGACAGCAGGGTGTGTGTGTGTGTGTATGACAGCAGGGTGTGTGCGCGTGTGTGTGTATGACAGCAGAGTGTGTGTGTGTGTGTGTGTGTATGACAGCAGGGTGTGTGTGTGTGTGTGTGACAGCAGAGTGTGTGTGTGTGTGTGTATGTATGTGTGTGTGTGTGTGTGGTGTGTGTATGACAGCAGAGTGTGTGTGTTGTCACACTGGTATGTATGTATGTGTGTGTGTGCGTGTGTGTGTTTGTGTGTGTGTGTGTGTGTGACAGCAAACATGGACCCAGCACACTGGAATGTTGCATGCTGTTATGCATCCTGCATTTAACTAACCCGGCATGTCTCCCCCCTCTCTCTCCCCCCTCTTTCTCTCTCCCTCAACCATTCTCTCTCTCTCTCCCACCAGTTATTCCCTCCCCGCCTAGCATGCTCCTCCTCCCTGCCTGCATGCCCCTCCCCCCTCTACCCCCTCCCCCTGCCATCCCTCACACCTTTACCTCCTCCCTCCACCCTGCATCGCCCATCGCCCCCTCTACCCCCGCTCCCCACTGCAGCCACCTACCCCCCTCTACTCCCTCCCCCCTATACCCTATCCCCCCTGCAATCCCCTCCCGAATACCCCCTCTACACCCCACCTCCTCCTGCAATCCCTCCCCCCTCTACCCCCCTCACCCCCTGCACATCCCCTCCACCGCCTCTAAACCTCCCCTCCCCCTAGCATCCCTTCATCCCCTCCTACCCTCCTCCCCCCACTCCTCCATCCATCCCTCCACTTCTCCCTCATACACTGACCTAACCCCCTCCCCCCCTGCATCCCTCCGAGCTCTGCCTCCCTCCCCCCCATGCATCCCTCCCCACTTCCTCCACCTACTCCCTCCCCCTAGTATCCCTCCCTCTCTACCAATCCTCCCCCCTGCATCCCCCTCTTCCCTCCCTCATACAGAGGCAGTAATGAAACTTCGATCTGACTCAGCAGGACAATCACCCTTCCTCTGTGAGGATCACAGAAAGAGAGGAGGGGAGGAGGACATGGCAGAGACGGAGGGGAGAGAGGGGAGAGAAAAAGAGACACAATGAAGGAGGCTACAGGACCCCACTCCCACTCCTCCCTCCTCCCTCCTTCCCCGGGGGAGAGAAGATACAGAGAGAATTAGTAAAGCAGGTTTTAAACCTTCCGGTTATCAAGGAAAGGACTGAAACACAGAAAAGGGAAAGATTCCAACAAAGAGGGGATTCTACAGATCACAAGGACACGCCCCCTCCCCGCCCCCTTCCCCCCCTCGTGCCAAACCACTATAGGGGCTGGGAAAAGACTACAGCCCCCAGAATGCACTGTGATTTGTGAATGAGTGACTTCTTCCTGGATCAGTCAGAGACTGAGGCCGCAGAACGGACCCAGTTGATGCCCAGATGCATGACCACTGTGTGAGTAAGCAGATGAGGCTCTTGTAGGCGAGTACAAAAAAAAGAGGACTACGTATCCCATGGGGCACTGCAGGAGTTTTTTTTTTATGACTTCTTCTTCTTCCCAGAATGTATCTCGGTTCTGAGGGTGGAGAGTTAGACAGTAATCTGCGTTGGGGTTCAGCATCAGTAATGATTAACCCACTCTCCTTAACATGCTGTTTGGCCAGCTGGAATTGCACTTTGTGGCTTAATGTATGAGACACCTTACTGTACTATATGCTGTATCCACACACTGGACTCTGTAGTTTGTTTAGACTAGCTAACTCGGACTAGCTAGCTGAATCGGACCGAAGAATTCCTGGTTAGCAAAGCCTAGCTGGTCCTGACTAGCTAACTCAGACTAGCTAATTGTGGACTAGCCAACTCAAACTAGCAAATTGCTGACTAGCTAACTCAGACTAGCAAATTGCTGACTAGCTAACTTGGACTAGCAAATTGCTGACTAGCTAACTCAGACTAGCTAGTTGCTGACCAACTAACTCAAACTAGCTAGTTGCTGACTAGCTACCTCGGACTAGCTAGTTGCTGGTTAGCTAACTCAGACTAGCTAGTTGCTGACTAGCTAACTCAAACTAGCTAGTTGCTGGTTAGCTAAGACTAGCTAGTTGCTAGTTAGCTAAGACTAGCTAACTCAAGCTAGCCAGACCCACCAAGTGCCCTTTACTCTTTTACCAGCCTCAGCCACAATCCAATGTTTGAGTGTAATTACTTTGTAGATATTTCAAAAGAAATGTTATATTTTGTATTTGAACAGTGTCTTTTTTTTGGAAAGAAAAATAAGTACAAATGTTGTAAATTGACTATGATGATTTTCTGATACTTTTGAGATACTTTTTTTTTAAAGGAGAAAATGAGAAGAAGAAAAAAACGTCAACGAATTCTGATTGTAGAAAATCATGTTGAAGATCAAATCTTGTGCCTTTGTCCAACTCTCTCACACACACACACTTACACAGACACACACAGATACACACACACACACAGATACACACACACACACAGATACACACACACACCTACACAGACACACACACTTACACAGATACACTTACACACACACACACACACACAGGTACACATACTTACACAGATACAGTCACACACTTACACAGACACACACAGGCACACACACTTACACACTCACACACGCACTTACACACAGATACACACACGCACTTACACAGACACACAGATACACACACACACTTACACAGACACACAGATACACACACACACTTACACAGACACACACTTACAGACACTCACACACTCACACAGATACACACGCACACTTACACAGACACACACATACACACTTACACAGACACACACATACACACACACACTTACACAGACACACTTACAGACACACTTACACAGACACACACTTACAGACACTCACACACTCACCGTCCAAGGTTGTATTTGTTTCCCCGGTCCTTAGTGTTAGACTTCCTGTCTTGTTTGTATGCTCAGAGACACTGGAACTGTTTTTTAACACGTGTATATTTATTTTCATGGTTTTAAGACACTGTAAACTGATGATTGTGACGTGAAAATTTTTAAAAAGGCACGCTGAATTTGTAAAAAAAAACATGTCTGCACCTGGGTGATCTGTCAGTTCATACAGATTGTTTTTATTAAATCTCAGTTTCAGATGACTTGGGAAGAGCTGTAATTTCTGGGTCAGCTTGAACACCTTGGGAAAAAACTAGCTTCTGCTGTGCCAGGCACCAGTTAGACGTCTGCCTAACTGCTAGCCAGGGTGAGAGAGAGAGAGGAGAGAGAGAGGAGAGAGAGGAGAGAAAGAGGAAGGAAAGAGAGAGAAACAGAGAGGAAGAGAGAGAGGGGGGGAGAGAAAGAAAGAGAGAGAGAAACAGAGAGAGAGACAGAAACAGAGAGGAAGAGAGAGAGGGGGAGAAAGAGAGAAAGAAACAGAAAGAGAGAGAGGCTGAATGGCAGCATGATTAATCCGTAAGGAACAATGGTGCCAAGCAGTACTTCAGTATCCACTCAGTTTGAAGGTCACACAGCTCCCTCCTGCACACTCACAGTGAGATGTCACAACTTCGCTGCTTTTTCTTGGTCTGACAGAAGTAATGGAGGGGAAGGACCAAAGTGAGTTTGAATTCCTAAGTTTCCTCAGACAACGACCAGAACAACGCAGTTCTATGAGTCTACCGTGACGAATGTATCTTTAACGCGGGGCGCAACGATAACCTCTGTCCTAAAAAGCTTAGATGACGGACAGCGCCTATATCACTGACGAGTTTTAAGATTTGCCAGACGATTTAAGTGTGTCTTTAGACGCTTTTTAAAGACAAACCAGATGTTAAGACTGATAAACTTTTGACATGGCTCATTTCCAGTTCTCAACATCACAGGCTTGGGTAGTTAGCACGAGGCTGTCCCTGTACGGTCCGCGCGGCCTCTCTGACCTGCATTCCACCGTAAGCTTCCCGCCGTTTATTACGTTTCTGTTGGCGCGAGCTGGAATCTGTCTTCAAACTAGACTGGATTAGACCGGAGCACTTCACCGCCGAGCTTCAAAAGACCAGCGAAAAAAATTAGCGATGGTTTACCGAGTTCGTCTAAAGCCGCTTCTGCCTCTGGAGTAGATCTGAACCGTTTCTGAAACAGGCACGATCCCCTGGCTTTCCGAGATAAAGACGCCCCGGTATTAACGGATAGAATAGAACATTCTTTTTGGCTCCATTTTTCAGACAGTGACACACAGGGAGTTTCACGTTAACGTTTTCTTCTCCTGACAGTTCAGAGCAGATCGGGTAAACGGATTCCGTGAAAGGTTACAGACTGCAGTCTGTTTTAGTGGGTCAGGTTACCGGATGGACAACGGCGCGTCCGTCGCCTTGGCGACCACAACCTCCCTGGGGCACGTGAAGGCAGGCAGGTAGTCGACAGGCAGGTAGCCTATCCGTGGATACACAAGATAGCAGAAACGTGTTGTTATTTTTGGCAAATATCCCTAAGAGAGATACATGAAAGACGGTTTTTATCTATTAAGATAGTTATTTTCAAATAGCCTAGAGCTACTACACAGACTTTAAAGCTCGTCATTCCTGAATCTTTCCTTCCCCCCCTCTCCTCCAAACTCTCCCTTATTATCTACTGCATCTGTCTCTGCCATTCTTCGCCTTTGGCGTTACCGTTACCGTGAATTATTCAGGTGCTGAGCAGTTGAGACGGTGCCAAGGTAGAATCAAGTGTCTATCCTCTGATAACGAATCCTACAGCGCCTCCTGGTGGTAGTCTGGTGGAATTGCTACTTACAAACGAAGGACTTTTTAATAGTTATTTATTTTAACAAAACGTTTATTATCTTCAACTAGTTCATTTGAAATGGAAATCATTTAAACCAGATTGTTACTTAAATGTATATTTCTTTCTCCCCTCTCTTTCATGTCTTCTCTCCTCCTCCCTCCCTCCTCCTCTCTCCTCCATCTCTCCTCCTCTTTCCTCCATCTCTCCTCCCTCTCTCCTCCATCTCTCCACGCTCTCTCCTACCTCTCTCCTCCTCCCTCCTCCATCTCTCCACCCTCTCTCCTACCTCTCTCCTCCTCTCTCCCTCCCTCTCCCCTCTCTCTCTCCTACCTCTCTCCTCCCTCCCTCCCACCCTCCCTCCTCCCTCTCTCCATCCCTTCAGTGCCACACATTTCTTTCTTCCCTTTCCCCAGTCTCATTTCCCTCCTCCTCCCTCCCTCTCTCCCTCCCTCCTCTCTCCTGTTCTCTCCTCCAGCCCTCTTCCTCCTAAACTCCTCTATAATTGACTACAGTGTTAGTTGTGTAAGGAGCGGTTATGTAACAATCAAGGAAGGCTGGTTTGGGATTAAGAGTGGTCTTAATGAGTGTGGTTGTGTGGGGGGGGGGTTGGGGGGGGTAAGGGTGTGGTGTGTTTTGTGTGTGTGGGGGGGGGGGGGAGGGTAAGGTTGTGTGTGTTTGTGTGTTGTGGGGTAGGCTGTGTTGTTTGTTGTGGGGGGGGGAAGGTAAGGGTGTGTGTTTTGTGTGTGTGTGGGGGGTAAGGTGTTGTGTGTGGGGGGTGGGGGGGGGGTATGTGTGTACTCTATGTGAGTGTGTATGTGTGGGTGTGTGTGTGGGGGGGGGGTTGTGGAGGGCACAGTGTGGAAAGCCATAAATCATTACTGTGATGTTATGCATTTCTAAACCAGTTCTCCAGCTACTGAAAACCATTCTGTTACTGTACAGACTGTTAATGTCCTGGAAGACCAAGGAGTCAACACACTTTCACACCATATTCATTAAGCAAACACTTTTTACATTGTGTAGAAAAATATCGATTCGTACTAAAATCTCATTAAGATGTTGTTACTATATTTAAATTAGATAAGTATACTATTTTTACACTTGAGCACATAGTCTAGCTAGATATAGAATCTGATAAGAGGATAGCAAAAAAAGAAGGTGATATGAAATCTGGATTTAAATCTTTCCTTAATCTGGTATAATCTCAAAGGCTACTGCTGTCCATATAAAGTGTAAGACTTGCTCTCATGTTATGTTACAGAGCAGATGTCTCTCTCCTGTTTCTACTTTCTCCCTCTCTCTCTCTCTCTCTCTCTCTCTCTCTCTCTCTCACACACACACACACACACACCACACACACACACACACGCACACACAGGTAACCAGTTTACACACTTACCAGAGCAGCAAACTTGTTTACACACTTACCAGAGCAGCAAACTTGTTTACACACTTACCAGAGCAGCAAACGTGTTTACACACTTACCAGAGCTGCAAACCTGTTTACACACTTACCAGAGCAGCAAACTTGTTTACACACTTACCAGAGCAGCAAACTAGTTTACACACTTACCAGAGCAGCAAACTTGTTTACACTTACCAGAGCAGCAAACTTGTTTACACTTACCAGAGCAGCAAACTTGTTTACACTTACCAGAGCAGCAAACTTGTTTACACTTACCAGAGCAGCAAACTTGTTTACACACTTACCAGAACAGCAAACATGTTTACACACTTACCAGAGCAGCAAACCTGTTTACACACTTACCAGAGCAGCAAACTTGTTTACACACTCACCAGAGCAGCAAACTTGTTTACACACTTACCAGAACAGCAAACTAGTTTACACACTTACCAGAGCAGCAAACTTGTTTACACTTACCAGAGCAGCAAACTAGTTTACACACTTACCAGAGCAGCAAACCTATTTACACACTTACCAGAGCAGCAAACTTGTTTACACTTACCAGAACAGCAAACTAGTTTACACACTTACCAGAGCAGCAAACCTATTTACACACTTACCAGAGCAGCAAACCTATTTACACACTTACCAGAGCAGCAAACTTGTTTACACACTTACCAGAGCTGCAAACGTGTTTACACACCAGAGCAGCAAACCTATTTACACACTTACCAGAGCAGCAAACTAGTTTACACACTTACCAGAGCTGCAAACGTGTTTACACACCAGAGCAGCAAACTTGTTTACACACTTACCAGTTACACACTGTATCGTATGTCTCTATGATTGAACGCATCTGTTAAATTAATATGATGTTAATATATTTCCAACGTGGGAGTCCAAAACACTTGTAGCCTAAAATATTCACGTTGTTGCCCTGCGGCGGCACATAACTACCCGATAGTTACAGTCCTCTTCACGTATACAGTAGGTATATACATTTCTGTTGCCCATCACTCGGTAACAAACAACCGTAACCACGAGACTCAAGCGGTAGCGCTCAAAAGCGCGTCTGTTAAAAAAAAACAACCAAACACATCAGTCGTGTTATCTGAGAGATGTCCAACAGAATCAAGCTGGTGGCGAATTGGTTCTGTGTGAGGATAGGACGGTGTTCATAACCGGACCGAAACGTGTTTTGTACCGGATCACAAACTCAAAAAAGTCTTCAACGTCTCCTTTAAGAACGGAGACACTGGCGTTGACGAAATCCTCCTGCCTGTCTTGTGTGTGTGTGTGTGTGTGTGTGTGTGTGTGTGTGTGTGTGTGTGCTATGACACCGACGAGAGCAACGGGAACTAACGGAGCTGTCGTAGTCACGGAGACAGGGGTGTTCTCAAAGGGGGACACGAGCTTTTACAGCAAACCGAACAGAGGCTGACCGAGCTGAAACGTTGCTTTGGTTTTCTAAGGAGGACGATATTAATGGAAGGTCTCCTTCATTCGTTAACGGCACGATAAGCGCGTGTGGCACCAGACGGGCTAACCGTTGGACGGTTGTGTTTTGAGCAGTTGAAATCAGCAGGTGCTCGAGGTAACGACAGAAGACAATCTCGGTGTTAATGAAACTTCGCTACGATTTACGGGCTGGGTAAGACGTCGTTTATTTTGACATTGAGGAACATTTTACTAATCGTGTTTAAGAAGCCGTGTTTATTTTAGACTAGGTAGGTCATTTAAATGTCTACTGCGGATTAGGAATATTTTCATAAACAGATGTGTCGCGGGCAATTGTATAGTGACACAGTTCATGATATGACGCTGCGTAGTGTTGTGATGTGACAGATGTGAAAACACGGCATTGACTTGCGGACCACATGACAAGGTTTAATAGTTCAAATGAGTCGCGTGATGGAAACCACCCGCGGGCTCAAACATTGTGAGACAGACTGTTGCTCGCGCATGCTGCAAACTCTCTACCGTCACAGTGTCAGTGATCATGTATTGATTAACGTCAAGCTGTTTACAAGCCGTGCTTAAGTTCAGGCCTAAGCTATCGTTATTTGTTGACAGCGAAACGAATGACAGTCACCGTCGCCTGCTTACCGCCCCCGCTGTCCCTGGGGCACGCGGGCTGGATCGGCTCGTGTCAGTGGGTAGGGAGCTAACACCGAGCCACCATAACGTGGTTAACGGAGAGTTGGAGGCCCGGTAAAGAGCTCAATCCTCGGTTGTGATTGTAGACCAGACGGAGCTCATAACAACCAAACACAGTTGACAACAGCATGTCCCAGTGTGGTGTAATTAATACTCTGAAATAGGACTAACTAGCAAGGACTGAGGCAGTGACTGGAGCAGAGTACACACACACACACACGCACACACACCACACACATGCACACACACGCACACACACACATACACACCACACGCACACACACACATACACACACATGCAAAACACTCAGGATAACACACCTAGGCCAGGGTTAGAGTTAGGACCAGGGGTCAGGGTTAGAGTTAGAGCTGGAGTGAGGGGTTATGGATAGAGTTAGGACCAGAGGTCAGGGGTTATGGATAGAGTTAGGACCAGAGGTCAGGGGTCAGGGTCAGAGTCGAGGTTAGAGCTGGCAGCTTGTTGGGTTAGTCATCCTGTGAGGTGTTCTAGGAAGGAAGTAATGTGTCATTAGAGTCATTCAGCTGGTCTCTTTATCCAGAGTCGGTTAAATCTTAATGAGTTCGGAGTGAAAGCCTTTCAGGTTAGCAGGATGTGTCTGTGTGGTGTGTGTGTGTTTGTGTCTGTGTGGTGTGTGTGTGTGGTAGTGTGGTAGTGTGGTGTGTGTGTGTGTGTGTTGTGTCTCCTGTCTGTATGACCCATTGTCCTCCTTCCATTAGTGAGAGTGATGATATTGTGTTGAGGGATAGAGGTGTGTGTTTAGCTGAAGGGATCAAGTTGTGGATTAGGTTCAGATGAAAGCTACAGAGAGCAGCTCGCTTCTGTATGTGTGTGTTAATGTGTGTGTGTTAATGTGTGTGTGTGAGTGTGTGAGTGTGTGTGTGTGTGTTAATGTGTGTGTGTGTGTTAATGTGTGTGTGAGTGTGTGTGTGTGTGTGTTAATGTGTGTGTGTGTGTGAGTGTGTGTGTGCGTGTTAATGTGTGTGTGTGAGTGTGTGTGTGTGTGTGTGTGTGTGTGTGTGTGTGTGGCGCATGTGCATCCAGACCTGTTCTGATAATAATGATGCACAGTCTTGACTGTATCTGATGGATTTGTGTGTTTGTGTGTTCTAGACACCACAGCAGGTGTGTATGTGTGTGGAGGAGGCTATGGGGGCCTTGGTGTGTGAGGGGCCCAGTGTATGAGGGGGCCCAGTGTGTGAGGGGGCCCAGTGTGTGAGGGGGCCCAGTGTGTGAGGGGGCTGTGGGGGCCCAGTGTGTGAGGGGGCCCAGTGTGTGAGGGGGCTGTGGGTGGCCCAGTGTGTGAGGGGGGCTGTTACGGAACAATCTCTCTCAGTTGTGTGACCAGCTGTGTGTGTCCCTGCAGGCTTGCCGTACACCATGCTAAGGTAAGGCCAGGCCAGGCCTGGCTAACCATCATGCTGAAGCGTCTGGATAAGATCCGCTTCAGAGGAAACAAGAGGGAAGACTTCCTGGATCTGGCGGAGTCACCCAACGCCTCCGATAACGAATGTAGCGAAGACACGCCCCCTAGGACACGCCTCCCAGGACACGCCTCCCAGGACACGCCTCCTAGGACACGCCCCCCTCCCAGAGAGGTGGAGGACCTGAGAGATCCTGTGAGTGGGTGTATGTGTGTGTGTGTGTGTGTGTGTGTTGGGCATGGATGCGTGTGTGTGCGTGTGTGTGTTGGGCATGGATGCGTGTGTGTGTGTGTTGGGCATGGATGTGTGTGTGTGTGTGTGTGAAAGAGTCTGTGTGTGTATATGTTGGGCATAGATGTGTGTGTGTGTGTCTGTCTGCCTGTCTGTGTGTGCGTGTGTCTGTGTGTGTGTGTCTGTCTGTGTGTGTGTGTGTGTGTGTCTGTGTGTGTGTCTGTGTGTGTGTGTCTGTGTGTGTGTGTGTGTGTGTGTGTCTGTGTGTTAGGCATTGCATGCTGGGCCTTCTTACTTTAGATGCTTCACTCAAAGGTTTGGCTGGCAAACACACACACACACACACACACACACACACACCTGTGGTGTTGACTCCCATGCTTGATTCTCAGAAGGGAGTTCTGACCTTTCTATGAGTCCAGCATCAATGCACATCCACAACAGAGATGTGTGTGTGTGTGGGTGTGAAAGAGAAAGTGTGAGTGTGTGTCCTGGCTAGCCTAATGAGTTTCATCGTTGGTCCAGGGATATAGAGGAAGTTGGACCGGAAGCAGGTTAATGAATAAATGTTTACTCCCTCATATGCCACTACTGCTGCTCTGACTACAGAGGGTGGAGGGGTGAGGGGGTGGAGGGGTGAGGAGGGATGAAGGGGTGGAGGGGTGAGGAGGTGGAGCGGTGAGGGGGTGGAGGGGTGAGGGGGTGGAGGGGTGAGGAGGGATGAAGGGGTGGAGGGGTGAGGAGGGTTGGAGGGTAGAGGGGGGTGGAGGGGTGAGGGGTGGAGGGATGAAGGGGTGGCAGGGGTGAGGAGGTGGAGGGGTGAGGGCGGTTGGAGGGATGAGGGGTGAGGTGAGGGATGAAGGGGTGGAGGGGTGAGGGAGGGATGAAGGGGTGTGAGGGTGAGGAGGGGTAGAGAGGTGAGGGGGTGGAGGGATGAAGGGGTGAGGGAGGCTGAGAGGTGGAGGGAAAGATGAGACGGGTGGAGGGATGAAGGGGTGAGGGAGGGATGAGAGGGTGGAGGGATGAGAGGGTGGAGGGATAGGGGGGTGAGAGGGCTGGAGAGGGCTGGAGGGAATGAGAGGGTGGAGGGATGAAGGGGTTGGGGGAGGGATAGAAGGGGTGAGGAGAGAAGGATGAAGGGGTGGAGGGTGGGAGGTGGAGGGGTCGAATGAGGAGGGATGAGAGGGTGAGGGGGTGGAGGGATGTGAAGGGAAGGAGGGGGAAGGAGAATGAGGCTGTGGAGGGATGAAGGGGTGAGGGAGGGATGAGAGGGTGGAGGGATGAAGGGGTGAGGGAGGGATGAGAGGGTGGAGGAAGGGGTTAAGATTCAGACCCTGCAGGGGCAAAGCAGGGAAGGTGGATTTGGTGTGTGTGTGTGTGGTGTGTGGAAACGAGTGCTGTGTGTGTGTGTTGGGTGTGTGTGGTGTGAGTGTGTGTGTGTGTGTGTGTGTGTGTGTGTGAAAGAGTCTGTGTGTGTGTGTGTGTGTAGGAATGTCCAAACAGGTTGCATGTTTAGAAGTGTGTCTATCTTGTTCCTGCCTGTGTGTTCTCTGTCAGAAATTGGGATGAATATCATCCTCAGTACAGCACTGGTGAGTCACAGTCAGTAAACCAAGAATAACCTAGCTAACAACACACATGCATTCTCTGAGAGATACTTCTCCCTTTGGAAATCTCTCTCTCTCCCTCCCTCCCTCTCTCTTGCTCTCAGCCTCCTAATCTCCCTCCCCCCTCTCCCTCTGTCACACCTCCAGTCTCTGGGAACCCTAAAGTCTGTTTGATGTCACCTAAACAACCAATCTGTACCTCTCCCTTTCTCCTTCTCTCTCTCTCTCTCTCTCTCCCCCCCTCTCTCTCTGCCGTCCCCCTCTCTGTCCCTCTCTCCCTCTCTGTCCCTCTCTCTCTCTCTCTCTGTCCCTCTCTCTCCCCCTCTCTCTCTGCCACCCCCCTCTCTGCCGTCCCCCTCTCTGTCATCTCTCTCCCTCTCTCTCTCTGTCCCTCTCTCTCTCTCCACCCTCTCTATTTCTCGCATCTTCAGCAGCATGTTCTGGCTTTGTCCCAAAGCACAGCCTCCTCCCTTTATTTCTGTCTGATGTCTCTCTCTGCCTCTCTCTCTCTCTCTCTCTCTCTCTCACTCTCTCTCTCTCTGTCTCCATCTCTTTCTCTCGGTCTCTCCCCGTCTCTCTCTCTGCCTCTCTTTCCATCTCTCTTTCTTTCTCTATCTCTCTCCATCTCTCTGTCAGTCTATCTCTCATTTCTCTCTCTCTGTCTTGATATTCAAAAGATTCCAGAACAACACAACGAGACCTGCTGTGTGTGTGTGTGTCTGATTGGCTGGCTGCAGGATAGCAAGGCTGCTGCAGTGTGTGTGTGTGTGTGTGTGTCAGTTAAAGGGACACCATACGTCTGGTGTGCTGAACCTGCATTGGCTCACGCAGGCAACTGCAGCCTTCTCTTCCCCCCCTCTTCCCCTTCCTCCTCCTCCTTTCACTCCCTACTTTACCTCCCCTCCTCCTCCCCTCCCCTTCTCTTCTGTCCTCCCTCAGTCTCTCTCTGCTGTTATTTCTCTGTCGTCAGTCTCCTCTCCATCTACGCTTCCTCAGTTCATCTCGTCTTTGACTTCAGCTATTCAGTGTCGTTTGCGCACGCACACGCCCGCCTGCATGGTGCATGACGTCGTCATTCAGCGCTGTGAGTCATCAGTGTTTGTTGCTACTAGATTAGAGGAGGGGGGTTTCTCTCTGCCCGCTCTGCAGCCCAGGAGGAAGTCCATCTAGCAGTGTGAGTCACGTCTGTGTGTGTGTGGGGATGCTGTGTGTGTGGGGATACTGTGTGTGTGGGGGGGATACTGTGTGTGTGGGGATGCTGTGTGTGTGGGGATACTGTGTGTATGGATGCTGTGTGTCTGGGGGGATACTGTGTGTATGGATACTGTGTGTGTGTGTGTGTGGATGCTGTGTGTATGGATACTGTGTGTGTGTGTGGATGCTGTGTGTGTGGGGATACTGTGTGTGTGGGGATGCTGTGTGTATGGATACTGTGTGTGTGTGTGTGGATGCTGTGTGTATGGATACTGTGTGTGTGTGTGTATGCTGTGTGTGTGTGTGGATGCTGTGTGTGTATTGATACTGTGTGTGTGTGGATACTGTGTGTGTGGGGGGGTGCTGTGTGTGTGGGGGATGCTGTGTGTGTGTGTGGATGCTGTGTGTGTGTGTGTGTGTGTGTAGATACTGTGTGTGTATCGATACTATGTGTGTGTGTTGATACATTGTGTGGTGTGGAGTGTGTGTGTGTGTGTGTGTCTGGAGTGTGTGTGTGTGTGTCTGGAGTGTGTGTGTGGAGTGTGTGTGTGGAGTGTGTGTGTGTATTGTGAGATGGTAGAAGTAAATACATCTTTCACTCCAGTATAAATTCAGATCCTCGTCTTGAAAAAGAATCTGAGAAAGATGCAGTTCTGACACACTTTGCTCTGGTTAAGAAGTGGGGGCTTCCACACTTTGCTCTGGTTAAGAAGTGTGGGAGCCCCCACTTTGCTCTGGTTAAGAAGTGGGGGCTCCCACACTTTGCTCTGGTTAAGAAGTGTGGGAGCCCCCACTTTGCTCTGGTTAAGAAGTGGGGGCTCTCACACTTTGCTCTGGTTAAGAGGTGGGGGCTCCCACACTTTGCTCTGGTTAAGAAGCTCTCACACTATATTTGACTCAGATTCTTTTTCTTGTGGCCTTCTTTACTCCATAGATGTTAAGAACTAGTAATGCTCATGCCACCAAATACAGATTCAAGTTAGCAGCCTGTCTTTAAAATGGAAGAAGTACAAAGTACAGATTGTGAACAAAAATGCAAATGAGTTAAAGTAACAAGTTGTCAGAAATATATATATATATATATACTGTATATATATAGTATATATATATATATACTATATATATA
>BROE01000027.1:12725253-12749536 GCA_036571765.1 Plecoglossus altivelis
CCCTCCTTCCCTTCCTTTCCTCCCTCTCCCCCTGTTTCCCTCTCTTCTCCCCCTCTCCTCCCCCTCTCCTCCCTCTCCTCCTCTCCCCTCTTCTCCTCCTCCCCTCTTTCCTCCTCCTCCCCCTCCTCTCCTTCTCTTCCTTTCAGCTATCTGTGCTTTGAGAGCTCCAGCTCCAGATCCGGTCCCTCCAAGAAGAACAAAGTCATTAAGTTGGTTGACATCACTGACATACAGAAGGTGTGTGCTGCTGCTGCTGCTGCTGCTGCTGCTGCTGCTACTGCTGCTGTACCTCATCTAATATCTCTTCTAGTACTGCCATCTTGTTCTGTTGAACTTTTCTGAATTTCTAATTTCATTAGTCCCTTCTCTCTCTCTCTCTTTCCATCTCTCTCCCTCTCTCCCCCTCTCTCTCTCCCTCGCTCTCTCCCTCTCCCTCTCTCTCTTTCTCTCTCCCTCCCTCCCTCTCTCTCTCTCTCTCTCTATGTCTCTCTCCCTCTGTCTCTCTCTCTCTCTCAGTATAAGGTTCTATCTGTTCTTCCTGGTTCTGGGATGGGTATCTCCATAGCAACTCCCTCCACTCAGAAGGTAGGTGGACTCATTTGACCTGTTTCCTCCTCTCCCCTCCTCCTCCCTCCTCGTCCCTCCTCCACCCTCTCCTCTTTCCTCTCTCCTCCTCCCTCTCCTCTTTTTTCCCCTCTCCATCTCTGAAGTACAAAAACAATTTATTTCCAAAACATTCTCTGACATGATGAGCCAGTTGTGTTGACATCTGTCCTCCTATGGTCTCCAGCCTCTAGTATTTGGAGCCATGATCCACAGAGATGAGGCATTCGAGGCTATCTTCACCCAGTACATGAAGATCATGACCACCAGCAGGCCTCCAGGGAACCCTGAACTCTAGTGTCCCACTGAGAGAGCCCCAGGCTGGGCTTCACATCTGTGGCACCTCCCTCCCCCTCTCTGGATCTCCCCGCTTTAAAGGACAGTGAACTCTCTCTGAGTTAGTGAGAGAGTGTGTGTGTGGTGTGTGTGATGAGGTTGGTCAGAAGGACTTTTTTATCAAAGTATTCTCATCATTAGCAAGGAGGCTGGGTCCCTCTGCTTCCTACTCACTTACTGTACGTGAGCGTGTGTGAGCGCGTGTGTGTGAGAGTGTGTGTAAGTGTGTGTGTGAGAGTGTGTGTGAGCGTGTGTGAGAGCGTGTGTGAAAGTGTGTGAGAGTGTGTGTGAGCGTGTGTGAGAGCGTGTGAGCGTGTGTGTGTGAGAGCGTGTGTGAGAGTGTGTGAGCGTGTGTGTCTGAGTGTGCGTGGTTGTGAGTGTGTATACAGTTGTGTTGTCACCATCACCACATCATCTCCTGGTCTCTGTCTCCAGTTCTGCTTCCTGTGGTGTGTCAGTGTCTGCGTTAGTGTTGTGCTGTACACTGTGTTATCCTTTACAACCACACGTAAGCTTTCAGCTAGCAACCATAGCTGCTGTTGCCCCTGGAGACTAACACACACACACACACACACACACTGTTATACACACACACACACACACACACAGTTATACACACACACACAGTTATACACACACACAGTTATACACACACACACAATTATACACACACACAGTTATACACACACACAGTTATACACACACACACACACAGTTATACACACACACACAATTATACACGCACACACACACACACACAGTTATACACACACACAGTTATACACACACACACACACAGTTATACACACACACACAATTATACACACACACACACACACACACACAGTTATACACACACAGGTTGTAGGTAGTTGTGAAGAGTGTTTAAATGTTTTTACTTTGAGTCAGTGTTGTTTTGGTACCAAACAGCCTGTATATAAGAGAGGACAGGTCCAGGGTCAGATCATCTTCAGAGCTCTCGCTGCTACAACAGCAGAACCACTGACTCTCCTACTGACCAGCTCATGGTGGCAGTGGGAGAGCCATATTGTTGTGTCAATGCCTCTCTCTCTGTCTCTCTCTCTTCCCCTCTTCCTCTCTCTCTCCCCCTCTTCCTCTCTATCTCCCCCTCTTCCTCTCTCTCCCCCTCTTCTTCTCTCTCCCTCCCTTAGTTTGTTTTACGTTTCAAAAACTGCACAGGTGCAGACGACTGCACAGGTGCAGACGACTGCACAGGTGCAGACGATGTAATCAGTGAACATTGTGCCTTTAAGGCTTCTGTGTGTGTGTGTGTGTGTGTGTGTGTGCGTGTGTGTGTGTGTGTGTGAGTGTGTGTGAGTGTGTGTGTGTGTGAGTGTGTGTGTGTGTGAGTGTGTGTGTGTGTGAGTGTGTGTGTTTCTAGTCATAACTGAGCTGTGGACAGTGGGCACAGCTTCTTCCTGTGGTTAAAGTCTTCAGGTGTCTTAAGCATTATCAGTCTCTCATCTAGCATGGACCCAGGACCCCTGGAGCTATGAGCACATGACCTCGCAAGGTGAAAGGTCACGGTGGGGTCACGGTGGGGTCATCAGTAGTACGTTTGTGTTTTCGCTCCATCTGGGGATGACAGCTGGTCTTCTCTCCCAGACAGCCACGGCAGCAGCAGGGTCGTAGGGTCGCCGATCCAAGCTCTCCTCACTTCCTGTGTGTTGGAAACAGGGTGTTCATAGGACGATCTCTGCTAGGGACACAGTCTAGCGACACAGTCAAGCGACACAGTCAAGCGACACAGTCTAGTGACACAGTCAAGCGACACAGTCAAGCGACACAGTCTAGTGACACAGTCAAGCGACACAGTCTAGCGACACAGTCTAGCGACACAGTCAAGCGACACGGTCTAGTGACACAGTCTAGCGACACAGTCTAGCGACATAGTCTAGCGACACAGTCTAGCGACACAGTCAAGCGACACAGTCAAGCGACACAGTCTAGCGACACAGTCAAGCGACACAGTCAAGCGACACAGTCAGTCCATCTGGCCCCCTCATAGCCTGAACCTCCTATAACCTGCAGGATATACACTCTGCTACAGCTGAACATTTTTCTCACCCCAAAAACTATACATACAAATGTATAGAAATTGAAAACATATAGATACTATAAAAGAATGACAGATTGAGTTTCAAACTGTTGTAAAGATTGTCACAAAATTATGAGGTCAGGTGTTAGATGGTAAAAAAACAACAATAGTTAGACGCCAATGATACTCATATAGTTTGAAGTTGTCTTCAGAGTGAATCCCCTCTGAATGCCCATCTGAATCTGGTGATTTGCAAGTTGCTGAGTCTACATGCAGGGTCCTGGTCTGTCCTGTAGGGGGCGACTCTAGACAGAAGCACAGAATGTTTCATGTGGTAATGACACACATAGATTCTTAGTTATTGTTGGTTGTCTTGTTTTTTTTTTGCCAAATGCTTTTGAAGAAAGCGTCTGTTTAAAGATTATGTTAGGATATTGTTAGCTCAGAATTAAGTCTGTGTTTTTTCTTCTTATTATTGATGTCTTTTTGGAGTCCTTCCTGTGGGCAGGGCTGTGAAGAACAGACACATTTCATTGGTCAGCTGTTGAGTTCCTGAAACCGCCTAATTGGTTCCTGTATCTGCACTTGCCGGTCACATGACCGTCTCTTCTCAAGGTGAACCAATAAGAAACTCATCATCGTTGTGACATCAGCAGCTACAGTTCTAGAAAGGTGTCTAGTTCAAACGACATTGTACAGTATCTTCTACGATGCAGTGTTAAGAATACTAACCTGTAAAGCTAGTAATTCAGAGAACCCTTAACAGTATCCTCATCACAGAGATAATCATGTTGACTTGGTGGTCAAATGACCCCTGATGGCTCTTATTGATTTGTACCTGTGTGTAAACGATGTATATGATTGACATCTGCTGCCGTATTCTGCCAGTCCAAGCTGCTTCATTAAGGACAGGGAGGAGGAGGGGGGAGGGGGCAGGGGACTTTATAAACTGTACAATGTACAAACTAAAGGGTTTTTAAAAACACAACAATGACTTCTGTCATTATAGAATGAAATGTAAGTGATGTGCAATTTGTTAATTTAAGTAAAAGACTTAAATTACTTTTGACGTGTCTATTTTTTGGGGGGGAAGAGGGGGGGGGGCTTAGAATATGATTAAGTCAACTATCTGATTGTACTGTGTGAGTGAATGTGTGTGTTTGTACTGTGTGAAAGCCTACAAGGGTGTATAGACTTGAGTATAGACTGGATTACCTGCAACAGCCTATTCCACCCAGCAGAGGGCGCCATTGTTAAATTCATCCTTGAGTCAAGATGATAAATGTATCGTTATAAAACATACTTTATAGGTGTCAACATGCCAACAACGATTACATTCACTTTAATTAATTTAATGTTAAAAGCCATACTAGGTTGACAGCGTACCAAGTCTTTAAAAATAACTTGATTCATCTGCCTCCTGTATTAACAAACAACGTCATATTCCAAGGCACTTCACAGCTCACATGTGTAACACAGTTTGTCTTGTCGGTTTAAAAGTCAAACTGTCATTAGAAGCGAGGAGTCTAGTTCTGGTCTTCACAATACACACACACACACACACACACATACCCTACACACACACACATACCCTACACACACACACACACATACCCTACACACACACACATACCCTACACACACACACGCACACACATACACATACCCTACACACACACACATACCCTACACACACACACACATACCCTACACACACACACACACACATACCCTACACACACACACACACACACACATCCACTCACCAACGCACATATACACGTTCAAATGTTTCGTATGCTTGGTGTAGCAGGATGGTTAGATACGTCATATTAACATTCTCACCCTTGTGAACTCTTGTCAGTTGGTACTTTTAAATACATATATTTTTAAATATATATTTAAAAGCATTTATGTATAAATATTTATTTCAATCTTAAAAATAGAATTGTACGAGAGCTCTTTAGTGGTTTAACCTAGCTAGCGCGCACACGCCCTCAGGCAGACTGTATTTACACTGTCACTAGCAGACTGTATTTACACTGTCACTAGCAGACTGTATTTACACTGTCACTAGCAGACTGTATTTACACTGTGACTAGCAGACTGTATTTACACTGTCACTAGCAGACTGTATTTACACTTTCAGTAGCAGACTGTATTTACACTGTCACTAGCAGACTGTATTTACACTGTCACTAGCAGACTGTATTTACACTGTGACTAGCAGACTGTATTTACACTGTCACTAGCAGACTGTATTTACACTTTCAGTAGCAGACTGTATTTACACTTTCAGTAGCAGACTGTATTTACACTTTCAGTAGCAGACTGTATTTACACTGTCACTAGCAGACTGTATTTACGCTGTGACTAGCAGACTGTATTTACACCGTCACTAGCAGACTGTATTTACACTTTCAGTAGCAGACTGTATTTACACTGTCAGTAGCAGACTGTATTTACACTGTGACTAGCAGACTGTATTTACACTGTGACTAGCAGACTGTATTAACACTGTCACTAGCAGACTGTATTTACACTTTCAGTAGCAGACTGTATTTACACTGTGACTAGAGATGTATTTACCCTGTCACTAGCAGACTGTATTTACACTTTCAGTAGCAGACTGTATTTACACTTTCAGTAGCAGACTGTATTTACACTTTCAGTAGCAGACTGTATTTACACTGTCACTAGCAGACTGTATTTACACTGTGACTAGCAGACTGTATTTACACTGTGACTAGCAGACTGTATTTACACTGTGACTAGCAGACTGTATTTACACTGTCACTAGCAGACTGTATTAGCACTGTGACTAGCAGACTGTATTTACACTGTCACTAGCAGACTGTATTTACACTTTCAGTAGCAGACTGTATTTACACTGTCACTAGCAGACTGTATTTACACTGTCACTAGCAGACTGTATTTACACTGTCACTAGCAGACTGTATTTACACTGTCACTAGCAGACTGTATTTACACTTTCAGTAGCAGACTGTATTTACACTGTCACTAGAAGACTGTATTTACACTGTCACTATCAGACTGTATTTACACTGTCACTAGTCTGCTAGTTACAGTGTAAATACAGTCTGCTATTGACAGTGTAAATACAGTCTGTATTTACACTGTGACTAGCAGACTGAATTTACACTGTCACTAGCAGACTGTATTTACACCGTCACTAGCAGACTGTATTTACACTTTCGGTAGCAGACTGTATTTACACTTTCGGTAGCAGACTGTATTTACACTTTCACTAGCAGACTGTATTTACTCTGTCACTAGCAGACTGTATTTGCACTTTCAGTAGCAGACTGTATTTACACTGTCACTAGCAGACTGTATTTACACTGTCACTAGCAGACTGTATTTACACTGTCACTAGCAGACTGTATTTACACTTTCAGTAGCAGACTGTATTTACACTTTCAGTAGCAGACTGTATTTACACTTTCAGTAGCAGACTGTATTTACACTGTCAGTAGCAGACTGTATTTACACTTTCGGTAGCAGACTGTATTTACACTTTCGGTAGCAGACTGTATTTACACTTTCGGTAGCAGACTGTATTTACACTTTCACTAGCAGACTGTATTTACGCTGTCACTAGCAGACTGTATTTACACTGTCACTAGCAGACTGTATTTACTCTGTCACTAGCAGACTGTATTTACTCTGTCACTAGCAGACTGTATTTACGCTGTGACTAGCAGACTGTATTAACACTGTCACTAGCAGACTGTATTTACACTGTCACTAGCAGACTGTATTTACACTGTCACTAGCAGACTGTATTTACACTGTCACTAGCAGACTGTATTTACACTGTCAGTAGCAGACTGTATTTACACTTTCAGTAGCAGACTGTATTTACACTGTCACTAGCAGACTGTATTTACACTGTCACTAGCAGACTGTATTTACACTTTCAGTAGCAGACTGTATTTACACTGTCACTAGCAGACTGTATTTACACTTTCACTAGCAGACTGTATTTACACTTTCAGTAGCAGACTGTATTTACACTTTCAGTAGCAGACTGTATTTACACTGTCACTAGCAGACTGTATTTACACTTTCAGTAGCAGACTGTATTTACACTGTCACTAGCAGACTGTATTTACACTGTCACTAGCAGACTGTATTTGCACTGTCACTAGCAGACTGTATTAAAGTGTAAATACAGTCTGCTAGTGAGAGTGTAAATACAGTCTGCTATTGACAGTGTAAATACAGTCTGTATTTACACTGTGACTAGCAGGCTGTATTTACACTGTCACTATCAGACTGTATTTACACTGTCCCTAGCAGACTGTATTTACACTGTCACTAGCAGACTGTATTTACACTTTCAGTAGCAGACTGTATTTACACTGTCACTAGCAGACTGTATTTACACTTTCACTAGCAGACTGTATTTACACTTTCACTAGCAGACTGTATTTACACTGTCACTAGCAGACTGTATTTACACTGTCACTAGCAGACTGTATTTACACTTTCAGTAGCAGACGCTAGTGAAAGTGTAAATACAGTCTGCTATTGACAGTGTAAATACAGTCTGTATTTACACTGTGACTAGCAGGCTGTATTTACACTGTCACTAGAAGACTGTATTTACACTGTCAGTAGCAGACTGTATTTACACTTTCACTAGCAGACTGTATTTACACTTTCAGTAGCAGACTGTATTTACACTGTGACTAGCAGACTGTATTTACACTGTAGTGAGAGTGTAAATACAGTCTGCTAGTGACGGTGTAAATACAGTCTGCTAGTGAGAGTGTAAATACAGTCTGCTATTGACAGTGTAAATACAGTCTGTATTTACACTGTGACTAGCAGGCTGTATTTACACTGTCACTAGAAGACTGTATTTACACTGTCAGTAGCAGACTGTATTTACACTGTAACTAGCAGACTGTATTTACACTTTCACTAGCAGACTGTATTTACACTGTAACTAGCAGACTGTATTTACACTTTACTAAGCAGACTGTTTTTACACTGTCACTAGCAGACTGTATTTACACTGTGACTAGCAGACTGTATTTACACTTTCAGTAGCAGACTGTATTTACACTTTCAGTAGCAGACTGTATTTACACTTTCAGTAGCAGACTGTATTTACACTTTCAGTAGCAGACTGTATTTACACTGTCACTAGCAGACTGTATTTACACTGTCACTAGCAGACTGTATTTACACTTTCAGTAGCAGACTGTATTTACACTTTCACTAGCAGACTGTATTTACACTGTCACTAGCAGACTGTATTTACACTGTGACTAGCAGACTGTATTTACACTGTGACTAGCAGACTGTATTTACACTGTCAGTAGCAGACTGTATTTACACTGTGACTAGCAGACTGTATTTACACTTTCAGTAGCAGACTGTATTTACACTGTCACTAGCAGACTGTATTTACACTGTCACTAGCAGACTGTATTTACACTGTCACTAGCAGACTGTATTTACACTGTCACTAGAAGACTGTATTTACACTGTCACTATCAGACTGTATTTACACTGTCACTAGCAGACTGTATTTACACTTTCGGTAGCAGACTGTATTTACACTGTCACTAGCAGACTGTATTTACACTGTGACTAGCAGACTGTATTTACACTGTCACTAGCAGACTGTATTTACACTTTCACTAGCAGACTGTATTTACACTGTGACTAGCAGACTGTATTTACACTGTCACTAGCAGACTGTATTTACACTGTCACTAGCAGACTGTATTTACACTTTCAGTAGCAGACTGTATTTACACTGTCACTAGCAGACTGTATTTACACTGTCACTAGCAGACTGTATTTACACTGTCACTAGCAGACTGTATTTACACTTTCAGTAGCAGACTGTATTTACACTTTCGGTAGCAGACTGTATTTACACTTTCGGTAGCAGACTGTATTTACACTTTCGGTAGCAGACTGTATTTACACTTTCGGTAGCAGACTGTATTTACACTTTCGGTAGCAGACTGTATTTACACTTTCGGTAGCAGACTGTATTTACACTTTCGGTAGCAGACTGTATTTACACTTTCAGTAGCAGACTGTATTTACACTGTCAGTAGCAGACTGTATTTACACTGTGACTAGCAGACTGTATTTACACTTTCGGTAGCAGACTGTATTTACACTTTCGGTAGCAGACTGTATTTACACTTTCGGTAGCAGACTGTATTTACACTTTCGGTAGCAGACTGTATTTACACTTTCACTAGCAGACTGTATTTACACTGTCACTAGCAGACTGTATTTACACTTTCACTAGCAGACTGTATTTACACTGTCACTAGCAGACTGTATTTACACTTTCAGTAGCAGACTGTATTTACACTGTCACTAGCAGACTGTATTTACACTGTGACTAGCAGACTGTATTTACACTTTCAGTAGCAGACTGTATTTACACTGTCACTAGCAGACTGTATTTACACTTTCAGTAGCAGACTGTATTTACACTGTCACTAGCAGACTGTATTTACACTTTCAGTAGCAGACTGTATTTACACTGTCACTAGCAGACTGTATTTACACTTTCACTAGCAGACTGTATTTACACTGTGACTAGCAGACTGTATTTACACTGTCACTAGCAGACTGTATTTACACTTTCAGTAGCAGACTGTATTTACACTTTCACTAGCAGACTGTATTTACACTGTCACTAGCAGACTGTATTTACACTGTCACTAGCAGACTGTATTTACACTGTCACTAGCAGACTGTATTTACACTTTCACTAGCAGACTGTATTTACACTGTCACTAGCAGACTGTATTTACACTGTCACTAGCAGACTGTATTTACACTGTCAGTAGCAGACTGTATTTACACTTTCAGTAGCAGACTGTATTTACACTGTGACTAGCAGACTGTATTTACACTGTCACTAGCAGACTGTATTTACACTGTCACTAGCAGACTGTATTTACACTGTGACTAGCAGACTGTATTTACACTGTCACTAGCAGACTGTATTTACACTTTCACTAGCAGACTGTATTTACACTGTCAGTAGCAGACTGTATTTACACTGTCACTAGCAGACTGTATTTACACTGTCACTAGCAGACTGTATTTACACTGTCACTAGCAGACTGTAGCTGTCAGGATTTCCTTGTTTATCAGATACCCCATCATCATCTTCCACCTGTAGCTGATGAGGAGGAAAAGAACATTAAAGTCCTTACAGCATCACCTCCTCCCACTCTCCCCCCTCTCATTCCCCCCCTCCCATATCCCACCACCTCTCCCATCCCCACCACTCCCTCCCCCTCCTCCCTCACCCCACACCTCTCTCCCCCTCCATATCCACCCACCGTCTTCCCCCCTCTCATATCCCCCCCCTCCATATGCCCACACTCTCTCTCCTCTCCCCCCTCTTCTCTCTCTCTCCTCCCTTCTATCTCTCCCCTCTATCGTTCCCTTCCTCTCTCCTCTCTACCTCTTTCTCAGCCTGGACGTCAAAGCAAGATCTATTTCACGACCATAAAAGCTTATTTATATATAAGTGTTAATGTGCAGGGGTGACTTTGCGATCACGGCGGGAGAAACGGAGGCGCGAGAGAAGAGTGGAGCCACTTTGCGGCCGTAAATCCTCCGGCCTTGTTTTCCTGCGCGAGTGATGATGAAAGCTAGCAGACGCTTCCGAAGAACGGATGCTTATTAACGACTGAGGGAGAGAGAAGACGCGCTTATTAAAGACCGCTGCTTCTGATTGGTGAAGTGGAAGGTGATGTCATCAACTCCCTAGTGGTTAGTCGTAAATCACAAAAACAACTTTTAATAGACAGATTTAAATTCATGAGCAGGAAAGGACACACGCGAACATAACTCAAAGATCATAGTCTGGAGTTTGTAAACTTTAATTATCGATAGGCCTACTTGTGATATCAACTGTAAAAAGTACAATAAAAAATATCACGTTAAATTATTATTTCGGACACAGTTTATTCACTGTTCTCATTATATCAAACTTCCTCATGTTCATCACCACACGTCCCGTTAGTGTTGCTGCAGTAGTTACAGTCAGTTGGCTGTTCAGCGAGAGCCGCCACACAGACACTGCCGACTTGCTGCACTACAAGCGGAACGCACTTCTGATTGGGCGATAACACGGAAGTGTCGAGCCAGCCAATCCCAGCGGCTTTTGCTCAGCGATCGCAGCCATCACCAACATGGCGGCCTTGTGAGTTCTGGATGTGGGGAGTTGGTGTAAATAAATACACATAAGACCTTTCAGAAACCGTAACATCTGTCAGTCCGCGGAGTATATGAAACATTGTGGCACAGGAGAAAAATGTCAAGTGACGGAAATAAAAAACAATTCTGGAAAAGGAACACAGCGAAGGTTCCTGGCAAGTAAGTGACGTGTTCCATCTCCCCAGCTAGCCGCTACATGCTAGCATGCTAGCTAACTAGCTGTTTTAGCTGAGCACTGCTAGCGTGTTAGTAGCCCTGCTGCTTTTACTCTATGATTGAGTTTAGCGCTTCTTCTGTGTACTGATATAATAATCGGTGACATTATATAGTTTTGAAAAAACGCAGGAATAATACGCTGGCCAAGTTAAGCATGTACACTAATCTTCTTTTTGCTATCATGCTAGCTAGCCAGCCGGCCAACTGGCTGAGTAATTAGCTGGGTGAAAGCTAGCCTATTGAAGTTAATTAGCTAGCTAACGACACTTTCTCTCGCTGGCGTTACCAGCTAGTCTTTATCCAAAAAACGTAACTTAGCAATTTAAACTACTGCATTATTGAGTTTCAGTTAAACACACCAAATTGTGTCAAGTCTTTAGATGTAAAGCAAGACAGTTAGTTTCGCTTGAACTAAAACTCATATCTGAGACTATGTAAATATTGAATGATGTTTGCGGTTGCTATGGGAGCAGTACGCTCGTGCCGCCGGCATGAATTAGAAGCAAGTGCGACTACAGATCTCCGCTCTTTAACTAACTACTGGGTAGAAAAGTGATCATTATCATCATGTCTGGTCGACCGTTCTTATTAACACAGCTTTCTCAAGCGGTAGCGGGTCCGTCGATGTAACAGGTTAATGTCGTCTTGTCCGCAGTATTCAGCATGTATACGGGGCCCAGCATCCTCCCATTGACCCGCTACTACATGCCAAGTAAGTTCTGATCGCATCTGCAAACACGAAACATTACGCTGTCTAACTGCATTAAACTATACACTCGAAACCACGTACATCTGTACCAGTCTGTTTACCTTCAAGCTATATACTCATTCACGTCACCATCCATATAGTGGATCATGTAATAATCTATTAATCATGAACTGTGCGCCTTCATAAGACCTTTCAATTACTGACATTACACACCATGTAATTTTCAGCTCTACACGTTATAAACAGTGTTTGTTTGTGTCTCTACACTCTGGAGATTAGAGTCATGGGTGTCTGACACAGGTCAGTATGTGGTTCAGGTGTGTTAATCACCTGTTTGACCAGCAGACTAGATGACATCATGCTCCTCAGTCACCTGGCTGGTCTTCTTTAGAGCAGCGTTGCTCTGACTAAACCACATATCCAGATAGTTGAACTCTCTGATGTATCTCAGCTCATCTGACCTGAAAATCCAGTTGATAGGCTGCGTAGGTTTATACCAGGAAGTAGCCATGGCAACGCTATTCCTACCTGTCATGTTGGTCTAGCTGGTGTGTGTGGAAGTCTCTCTGTAAAGACTGGCCTGCTTGCTCGTGAGGTGAGAGGTTGGGTCACAGTCACACAGCTGCTGAGATTAACTTAATTTACTATAGTTATATTAACCCCATCTGTACAGCTGGTGTCCACTTTTTTATCTTGTTTGTATTTTGTAATTGATTTTTATTATATTTTCATCTACCTGCATTATGTTCCATATATGTTCTATGTTTGCACTTCCCTGCCACAGTCAAATCTGTGCTTGTTTATCTTGAATGGCGAATAAAACTGATTCTGATTCTGAGATGGTTGTGAAAAGGTTGTTGGGTAGAGTGACTGCAGGAATAAGGAAGTGATGGGGTGTGTTTATGGCTGGTGTTGTTGGCTGAGTGTGTTTTATGGTCCTCTGTGATGGAATGTTCACTGCCAGGAACATGGAGCCATGTGCCAGATGCATCATGTGACTTCCTGTGCCAGATGCATCATGGGACTTCCTGTGCCAGATGCATCATGTGACTTACTGTTCCAGATGCATCATGTGACTTCCTGTGCCAGATGCATCATGTGACCTACTGTGCCAGATGCATCATGTGACTTACTGTGCCAGATGCATCATGTGACTTCCTGTGCCAGATGCATCATGGGACTTCCTGTGCCAGATGCATCATGGGACTTACTGTGCCAGATGCATCATGTGACTTACTGTGCCAGATGCATCATGTGACCTACTGTGCCAGATGTATCATGTGACTTACTGTGCTAGATGCATCATGTGACTTCCTGTGCCAGATGCATCATGTGACTTACTGTGCCAGATGCATCATGTGACCTACTGTGCCAGATGCATCATGTGACTTCCTGTTCCAGATGCATCATGTGACTTACTGTGCCAGATGCATCATGTGACTTACTGTGCCAGATGCATCATGGGACTTACTGTTCCAGATGCATCATGGGACCTACTGTGCCAGATGCATCATGGGACTTACTGTTCCAGATGCATCATGGGACTTCCTGTGCCAGATGCATCATGGGACTTACTGTGCCAGATGCATCATGGGACTTACTGTTCCAGATGCATCATGGGACTTACTGTGCCAGATGCATCATGGGACTTACTGTGCCAGATGTATCATGTGACTTCCTGTGCCAGATGCATCATGGGACTTACTGTGCCAGATGCATCATGGGACTTACTGTGCCAGATATAGTTATCATAGGTTATGATATAGTTATCATAGGTTATTATATAGTTATTGTAGAGGAAGATATACTGTAGTTATCATAGGTTATGATATAGTTATCATAGGTTATGATATAGTTATCGTAGAGGAAGATATACTGTAGTTATCATAGAGGAAAGTCTTGAAGTTGTTTCAACAGAGGACTTCAACATATTTTCTCTCATTTTCTTTTTCTTGAAAAGTTGAACTTTTAACAAGTGAAAGCAGGAAAGGATTTAGCAGAACATCTTTGGTTCTGTGATGGAACCTGGTTCTGTGATGGAATCTGGTTCTGTGATGGAACCTGGTTCTGTGATGGAACCTGGTTCTGTGATTGGACCTGGTCTCTGTCTGTCTGATCCTGTCTAGAGCCTTACAAAGCTACAAAGAAGAAACAACAATGAACTCAAGTCCATTTTAATCATCTTTTCCTGTCATCTTTTTCCAAGACTTTCTGCCTTCACTCCTCACCTCCAGAATCGAGGTTGTCCACAAGCTCCGTCTCAGCTCTAAAATACAGTTTCTAGCTCGCTCCATGCCCATGTGGTGCTTTCTACACACTTATCCACTACTGACAGACTGACAGGACCGGCCAGTTCACTTAGCCCACCCGCCTCAGGAAATGTTTCCTGAGTGCCCTTTGACCATAATTCCTCTGCTGTCACGGGGTGGGGGGCGGGGCCGCCGCGCCTGGGGGTCGGGGACGGCGCTAGACCCAAACGGTTACTGAAACCCGGTGGTTCTATACAATAGCCGGTGTGGGGAACTCGCTGTGCTGTCGTGTGTTGCGCGAGTGTGCGGCTGGGAGTGTGAGAGAGAATGAGATAGATAAGAGTTTTCTGTGTGTGAGTATCATTCCCTCTCTTCTTCTTCCTCCTCCCTCCCTCCCTCCCTCCCTCCCTCTCTCTCTCTCCCTTTCTCTCTCTACCTCTCTCCCTTTCTTTCTCCCTTTCTCCCCCTCTCTCTTTCTCCCTGTCTCTCTTTCCCTGTCTCTCTCTCCCTCTGTCTCTCTCTCTCTCCCTCTCTCCGCTCTCACTCTCTCTCTCCTCTCTCTACCTCTCCCTCTCTTTCCCTCTCTCCTCCCTCCCCCTCTTTTTCCTTTCTTTCCTCTCTCTCCCCTCTCTCCTCTCCTCTCTCTCTCCCTCCTCTCGTCTCCTCCATCCTCCCTTCTCCCTTCTCTCCCGCCCCTCTCTCTCCCTTCATCTCTCCCCTCCTCCTCTCCCTCTCTCCCTCTCCCTCTCTCTGCTCCTCTCTTCCTCATCTCCTCTCCCTCTCCCTCTCTCTCCCCCTACCCCACCTCTCCCTCTCCCTCTTCTCTCTCCTCTCTTCTCCTCTCTTCTCCTCCTCCCTCTCACTCCCTCTCTCCCTCTCTCCCTCCCTCCCTCTGTCTCTCTCTGTCCCCCCCAGCCTGATCAAAGCAGGCACCAGACCCCCCCAGACCACGCCTGCCAAGCCTAAGAAAGCCACCACCTTCCAGGAGTTTGAGAGCATCACCAGCGACGCCTGGGATGTGGGCGATGACGACGATCAGCTGCTCGCCATGGCAGCCGACAAGCTCAACATCCAGGTCGTCATGGAGACGGCCAACAAGGTGGGTCGGCTCCGCCGCGCATCCTCTTGGGTTCTGGAAAGTTCCAGACGCAGTCGTAGTTTTGTGCCCCAACAGGACAGGAAGTGATGTATGTGATGGCGTCTCCTAGGTGATAGAGAACCACACTAAGCAACAGGAGAGACAGAGGCTGGACGACAGTCAGTCTGAGCCCAGAGGGGAGGGGGAGGAGGAGGAGGAGGATGGGGAGGAGGAGGAGGAGGAGCGGCAGGGAGAAGAGAGGGAGGAAGAGGAGGAGGAAGAGGAGGAGGCTGCAGCGTTTGAGGCGCACAGTGATGGACGTCTGATGAAGTCACAAAGCGAGGCTCCTATTGGTTCACCCAGAGGTTAGATACACCTGTTATACCTCCCTCTTCCATCTCTCTCTTCCTCTCTCCCCTTCTCCCCTCTCTCTCTCCCCTCTCTCTCTCTTCTCCTCTCTGCTCTCTCTCCCTCCCCTCTCCCATCTCTCTCTCCCCTCGTCTCTCTCTTCTCTCCTCATCTCCCCTTCTCCATCTCTCTCTCTCTCCCCTTCTCCCCTCTCTCTCTCCCCTCTCTCTCTCTCTCTCCCCTCTCAGCCCTCTCTCTCTCCCCTTCTCCCATCTCTCTCTCCCTATCCTCTCTCTCCCTCTCGATATCTTCTTTCTCCCTCTCCCCTCATCTCTCTCTCCTCTCTCCTCCTCTCTCCTCTCTCTCATCTCCCTCCTCCCCTCTCTCTCTCTCCCACACTCCCTCCTCCAGCTATAGTTAACGTTAGTGTGTGTTGTGTCCCAGAGTCCGTCCTGACTGTGTGTGTGTGTGTGTCGTGCAGATGCTGAGGGCGAGCGAGCATGGCTCCAAAGGCAGCGCTCTCTCCCCCCTCGCCCTCTCATCCCCATGGTAGCTCGCATGGCGGACCAGAACACCTCAGGGACACCAGCCATGACGGAGAGGGAGGCATCACGTCTGGACAAGTTCAAACAGGTTCTGGCCGGACCCAACACAGACCTAGGTACGAGCCTGAGGGGCGCTATGGGGTCAGGGGTCAGGGGTCAAGGTTAGGGTCAGGAGAGCAGAGCGGTCAGGAGTACTGGTCGCTATGACAGCTCTGTTGTCATGCAGCTGTGTCTGGGATAATAGATCCACTCATGATGACAGCTAGAAACGAGAACTGGAGAGCAACTGTGTGTGTGTGTGTGTGTGTGTGTGTGTGTGTGTGTGTGTGTGTGTGTGTGTGTGTGTGTGTGTGTGTGTGTGTGTGTGTGTATGTATGTGTGTGTGTGTGAGAGAGAGAGTGTGAGTGTGTGTGAGTGTGTGAGTGTGTGTGTGAGTGTGTGAGTGTGTGTGTGTGTGTGTGAGTCTACTGTTCTCAAGTGGTGTATCTTTCCTGTACCTCCTCCATCAACACACACACTCACACACATGCACACACACTCTCACACACACACTCTCACACACACACTCTCACACACACACTCTCACACACACACTCTCACACACACACACACACTTTGTGATTGATGGCAGCCCTGTTTGTGGGTCAGGTTTTCCATCATGTGTGTGTGTGTGAGTGGAGTTGCATCTGGCATCAGGTAATTACGTGCCTCTCTGATGACCAAAACACATCTGTAACCATGGTGATGCTCTTTTCTGTGATTGGTCACACATCTCTCTCCTCTCTTTTCTCTCTCCTCTCTTTTCTTTCTATTCCTCTCACCTCTCTCTCTCTCTCTCCTCTCTCTCCTCTTTCTCTCCTTTTCTCTCTCCTCTCTTTTCTTTCTATTCCTCTCTCCTCTCTCTCTCTCTCCTCTCTCTCCTCTTTCTCTCCTGTTCTCTCTCCTCTTTTTATCCTCCTCTCTTTCACCTGTTCTCTCTTCTCTGTCTCGTCCTCCCTTTTCTCTTTCTTCTCTCTCTCTCCTCTCTCCTCTATTCTCTGTCTCCTCCTCTCCTCCCTCCTCCGTCTCCTCCTCTCCTCCCTCTGTCCCCTCCCTCCTCTGTCTCCTCTCCTCCCTCCTGTCTCCTCTTCTCCTCCCTCCTGTCTCCTCCTCTCCTCCCTCCTCTGTCTCCTCCTCTCCTCCCTCCTCTGTCTCCTCTCCTCCCTCCTCTGTCTCCTCTCTCTCCCTGCCTCTTGTCATCCTCGTGACTCCCTCCTCCTGTCCTCTCCTCCTCACTCCTCTGCTCCTCCTCTCCTCCCTCCTCCCTGCTCTCCTGCTCCTCCCTCCCCTGTTCCTCTCCTCCCTCCTCCTGTCTCCCTCCTCCCTGCCCTCCTCTGTCTCCTCCCCTCCTCCTCCACATCCCCATCCCCCTCTTCCTCCTCCTCCCTCCTCTGTCTCCTCCTCTCCTCCCTCCTCTGTCTCCTCTCTCCTCCTCCCCTGTCCTCCTCCTCTCCTCCTCCTCCTCTCCTCCCTGTTCCTCGTCTCCTCCTCTCTCCCCTCCTCTGTCTCCTCCTCTCCTCCATCCCACTGTCTCCTCCTCCCTCCTCTCCCTCCTCCTCCTCTCCCTCCTGTTCCTGTTAGCGGGTGCTGTTGCTCTGTCAGTCTACTTCTCCCTCCATCCTTCCATTCCACCATTCTTCCATCCCTCCATCCAAAAGAAAATTCATCCCTGAAAAAAGCATCTCCTCTCTCTTTTCTCCCCCCCCCTCTCTCACCTCCCTCTCCTCCCTCCTCTGCTTCTCCTGTCTGTTAGTCTGTCATTGTGTCTTTCTATAAGTACAGACAGTATTTACTACATATACCCTACATGTGTCCCTCTCCCTGTCTCTTTGTCTCTCTCTGCTTCTGTCGCTCTACTCCACCTCACCAACACCCTCACACCACACCCCTCCACACACACCACATGCCCCCTCACACCACACACACACGCTCACACCACACCACTCCTCCCACAACCGCACACGGACACACACGCTCACACAGCCTCATACACGCTCACACTCACACAGACACACCGCACTCCGCCTCAACACACACTCGCACACCCTCGCACAGAGACCAGGTGTGGAGCAGAGCAGGTAGTTACGTTAAGCAGGGCCAGAGAGTCATGGCTAATGTTTGTGTTTGACACGGCTAATGAGAGTTCAGGACACCAGTAGATTCTCAGTCCAGCCTGGTTCCTTCCAGCTCTCGCTGCAGCTTCTTACATGCACACGCGCGAGGAGGAGGAGGAACCTGGATGTGTGGCTGACTGGACACAACCTGCAACAGACCAGGAGAGGGAGGGGGGGAGGGGGGAGAGACGGGAGGGAGAGAGAGCAGAGGGAAGAGGGAGGGAACGAGACGGGAGGGAGAGAGAGGGAGGGGAAGAGGGAGGGGAAAGAGGGATGGGTAGAGGACGGGAGGGAGGAGAGAGGGAAGGGAGAGACAGGAGGCGAGAGAGGGACCGGCCGAGACGAGGCAGCAGGAGGTTTCAATTAGTCAGATCTCCTCCATGTGTGTCCAGTTACAGCCTTCCCTGTGCTGTTTCTCGAACTTGTGTGTCTGTGAGAGCATGTTCTAGACACCCTTGCTGTGTCTCGCTGAACCCCCAGCCCAGTCGTTTCCTAGAACCCTTCTGTGTGTCGTGAGCAGCCAGTGTTCTAGAACCTTGTGTGTCTGTGAGCAGCAGTGTTCTAGAACCTTGTGTGTCTGTGAGCAGCAGTGTTCTAGAACCTTGTGTGTCTGTGAGCAGCAGTGTTCTAGAACCTTGTGTCTCTCCACAGACGAGTTACGGAAGCTGAGCTGGTCTGGAATTCCAAGACAGGTTCGGCCAATCACGTGGAAGCTCCTATCAGTGAGTAGATACCCTGATGCACACGCACGCACGCACACACACACACGCACACACACGGTGATTTATAGAGACAAACACCAGACCGAGCCTGAAGGAGGAGTTAATTGCGGGTCACTGCTAATGTATTCATGAAAGCTGTGTGTTTACTCGTTAAGCTATTGTTGCAGTCCAGATCTGCTGTTTCCAGCCTAATGAATGCACCAGCCATCTCCCTACACACACACCATTCATTAGAACCCTCCCATCCCCCAGGTACCCCTCCCCTCCCCAGGTACCCCCCTGGAGATGGAGAGTGTATATGTGTGTGTGTGTGTGAGTGTGTGAGTGTGTGTGTCTGTCTGTGTGTGTGTGTGTGTGTGTGTCTGTGTGTGTTTGTGTGTATGTGTGTGTGTGTGTGTGTGTGTGTGTTGGTTGGTGCTGACTGTGTGTTCTGCAGGTCATGTTTAATCTGTTTTTTAATGTGTTGGTTGCTGTAACCTAGCAACGCTTACGAAGTTCAGTCAGAGGTAACTGTTACCGTAGAGACGTCAGCCAATCACAGCGAAGCACAGGATGCCCAATCAGATCAGAGTGTCAATTACTCAGATTAGTTTACCCATGAAAGTGTTTGAAGTGTGTTAGATTCGCATCACGGTCAACACCACAGGCTCTGGTCAAGCAGGGGAGGCAAATCAAGCTAACCCAGGATCTGATAGGCATCAGTTAGCTTTGCTAGCTAGCATGTGTTCTTATCAGTTAGCTTTGCTAGCTAGCATGTGTGTTCTTATCAGTTAGCTTTGCTAGCTAGCATGTGTGTTCTTATCAGTTAGCTTTGCTAGCTAGAATGTGTTCTTATCAGTTAGCTTTGCTAGCTAGCATGTGTGTTCTTATAAGTTAGCTTTGCTATCTAGCATGTGTGTTCTTATAAGTTAGCTTTGCTAGCTAGCATGTGTGTTTTTATCAGTTAGCTTTGCTAGCTAGCATGTGTGTTCTTATCAGTTAGCTTTGCTAGCTAGCATGTGTGTTCTTATCAGTTAGCTTTGCTATCTAGCATCTGTTCTTATCAGTTAACTTTGCTAGCTAGCATGTGTGTTCTTATCAGTTAGCTTTGCTATCTAGCATGTGTGTTCTTATCAGTTAGCTTTGCTAGCTAGCATGTGTGTTCTTATCAGTTAGCTTTGCTAGCTAGCATGTGTTCTTATCAGTTAGCTTTGCTATCTAGCATGTGTTCTTATCAGTTAGCTTTGCTAGCTAGCATCAGAGAGGGGGAGAGGAGCAGAGAAGCTCAGACAGTCAACACAGCACTGATGGGTGGACTGGCTTCTTAAGACACCATCAATCCTCTCTATCCTGCTGACTACACACAACTGCAACACACACACACACACACACATACACACACACAGCTGCAACACACACGCAGAGGACAGAGCAGCAACAAATCTCTCTCTCTCTCATACGCACACACACACACACACGCACACACACACACACACACTTACGCGCACACACACACACACAGTTCACCACAAGGCCCAGTAGAAGCTCCTTCAAACATTCTTCATGAGTTAGACTATTTTTGTCAGTACTTGGCTAGAAAATAAAGATTTCATTTACTCCACAAATTGATTCCTTCAGCTTATTTTTCAGAGGATGGAGAGCAGAGCAGAGGAGGAGAGAGATAAGAGAGAGGGTAGGAGGGGGAGGGAGAGGGAGAGAGAGATGGTAGGAGGGGGGAGAGAGAGAGGAGGGAGAGAGAAGGTATGAGGGGGGAGAGAGAGGAGGGAGAGAGAGGGTAGGAGGGGGAGAGAGAGGAGGGAAAGAGAGGGTGGGGGAGAGAGAGAGAGGAGGAAGAGGAGAGGGTAGGAGGGGGAGGGAGAGGGGAGGGAGAGAGAGAGAGGGTGGTCAGGAGGGGAGGGAGAGAGGAGGGAGAGAGAAGGTATGAGGGGGGAGAGAGAGGAGGAAGAGAGGGTGGGGGATGAGATGAGAGGAAAGAGGAGGTGGGTGGTAAGGAGAGAGGAGGAAGAGAGAGAGGGTAGGAGGGGGAGAAAGGAGGAAGAGAGAGAGGGAGAGGAGGAAGAGAGAGAGGGTGGAAGGGGGAGAGAGAGGAGGGGAGAGAGAGGGTAGGAGGGGGAGAGAGAGGGTAGGAGGGGGAGAGAGGAGGGAGAGAGAGAGAGGAGGGGAGAGAAGAGGGAGGAAGGGGAGAGAGGAGGGAGAGAGAGAGAGAGGTGGCGAGAGAGGGTGGAGGGGAAGAGAGTGGTAGAGGGGGAGAGAGAGAGGAGGAGAGAGAGTGAAGGAGGGGGAGAAAGAGAAGAGAGAGAGGGAGGAGGAAGAGAGAGAGGAGGGGTGAGAGAGAGAGGGAGAGAGCGGGTGAGAGAGGGGGAGGGAGAGGGTAAGGAGGGGGAGAGAGGGAGAGAGAGAGAGAGGGAACAGGGGCAGAGAGGTGAGGAGGGGGAAGAGAGGGAAGGAGGGGGAGAGAGGAGAGGGGGGAGGGAAAAGACCGGTTGTGTTACTGCAGTCCAACGTTTATTATCTGACACACAAACACACGCGTGCGTGTGCACACACACACACGTACACACACACGTACACACACACGTACACACACACGTATACACACAGCATGGAGCGAGCTAACTAAATCCAGTCAGCAGGTCACTGCAGAACAACCTGACTGGAGAATTGGAACACTGTTCCATGTTCTGCTGTAAAGGCTGCCCTTCATGGCTGCTATCTCTGTTGCTCTATCTCTCTGTATCTCTATAAATCGCTCTCTCTTTGTCTTTCTCTCTCTCTTTTTTTCCTGTCTCTCTTTTTTCTCCATCTCTCTCTCCCTTTGCGCTCTCGGTCCTCTCTCCCCAATCCTCCGTCCTTTCCTCTCTCGCCCCTCCTCTCTATTACCCCTCCTTCCCTCCCTGCCTCCCTGCCCTCCCCTCCTCCACATCCTCCTCTTCCTCCTCCCCTTCTCCACACCATCCTCCCTCCTTCTCCTCCCCCCACCTCCCTCTCCTCCCCACATCCCTCCCTCACCACATCCCTCCCTGCTCGCGCCTCCCTCGCCCACCTCCGAAAGTTGGGATTCGTGGAGCCCCCTTCTCCTCGTCCGTGTCCCTGAAGTTCTGCCCGCTCCCATCCCGCACTCCCCTCTCCTTGCCTCTCCCGTCTCCTCTCCTTCCCCCTCCTGCCTCCCCGCTCGCGTTCCCTGCCCTCTCCCACTTCCTTCCCCCACTACGCCTCCCCTCCCCTCCCCATCTCCTCCTTCCCTCCTCAGGGGTAGATCGTCCCTGCCAACACATGAGAGCGGGGAAGCGAGCGCTTGCAAGAAATGAGGACAGGAGTTTCTTGGTTCAATAGAGCAGTACTACGACTCCCGCAATGTATGAACGACCAGACCAGACACCTACAACAGGTAACACAGCACACCAGAAGCGCCACATCACACACACTCATTACACACACATCCCAGCACATCTCACACACATCACAGCACACACACCAATCACACAACACACTCACACACACATCCCATACACTGACCCATACCATCACGACACACCACGCAATAGAGAAATGAGAGGGGGTGTGCGTGTGGTTTCTGAGTGTGTCTGAGTGTGTCTGAGTGTGTGTGAGTGTGTGTGAGTGTTGGTGAGGTGTGTGTGTGTGTGGTGATGTAGTGTGTGTGTAGAGTGTGTGTGTGGTGTCAGTGCCATCTTGATGAAGCAGGCTGATTCCTGAATCCTGTATCGGTAGCTACAGTACGCTTGTCAACACGGACCACGATCTGCCGGACAAACAGTCACTGCTGCACGCACACACACAACACAGCTCACACGACACTACACACACACACTCACGACACACACTCTCAACACATCATCAGACACAAGCTACAAGCACCAGGGCCATGTCTGTGTGTGAGCACGACCATATCTGTATGATGTTGTGTGTGGTATTGGTTTCTGTTTGCGTGTGTGTGTGGTGATGTCCCGTGTGTGTGTGTGAGGTGTGTTTCCTGTGTGTGTGTGTTTCTTGTGTCTGCTGTGTGGTAGTGTGTGGTGTGTTGCTGTGTGGTCCAGTGTCTGGTTTTCCTGTGCGATGCTTGGTTGTGTTTCCTGTTGTTGGTGGGTTCCTGTGTGGTCACTAATCTGAGCGGTCTGGTCCACAGCCATCAGATCCATAATAGACACCCAGGTCGCATGAAGTCGCCTGACCGGCTGAGTTCTACATGCCAGCACAGGACGAGGTGAGAAATACACACCACACCGGGAAACACACACACACAGACTATCAGGAGAACACTACTACAGGGTGGAAGACGACACACACCAGAAACCCAGACAACTGGGCGCTCGTTCTGCTCAGGTCGTCTGGACATTCCGGCTGGGCCCGTCTGCTCTGACCTGTCTGTCTGGACTGTCGCCTGTCGGTTTTGGTGCTGGACTGTCTGCTATCGGTCCCTAATCAGGAATAACAATCAGCCCCCAGGCATGAGCCCTCCTCTCACCCCTCTCTTTCCCTCCTCTCTCCTCGCTTCCTCACCTGGGGGTACCTCCCCCTCCTCTGCCCTCCTCTCCCATCACTCTCTCCTCTCCTCTCCTCCTCTCCTCCTCTCTCTCCCCTCCTCTCTCGCAACGGCAAACTCCTCCTCTCCCTCTCCCTGCTCTCCTCCTCTCTTCCACGTCGCTCTCTACCTCCCCCTCCTTCCCTCTCTCACTCTCCCCTTCCCTCCTCCCCCTCTTCTCTTCTCTTCTCCTCTCTCCTTTCCTTTTCCCACTCTTTCCCCCTGTTCCTACGCTATCCCCTCTCCCCTCTACTCTAGTCTCCCTCCTCCCCCCCTCCCCGTCCTCTCCTCTCCCTCTCCCTCCTCTCCCCCCTCCCCTCTCTCTCCCGAACTCAACTCCTCTGCTGTTGTGCGGCTCTGGTGGGACTCTCATTCCGGTGATAATGTCCGTCAGTTGAGGCTCAGCGTGACTGGTGCTCTAGTCGTCTTTGTGATTAAGGACCTTAGTACTCTTCTTTTCGGATCCCAGCTTGGGGCTCGCGAGTCA
>BROE01000027.1:12794160-12804175 GCA_036571765.1 Plecoglossus altivelis
TTGCGTGGTGCCCTGGCCGTGATCACCGCCGCGTGGTGCCTGGAGCGTCTGTGTCGTGTGGTGTGTGTTCCTCGGTGTGGTGTGCTGCGCCCCTGTGCCTGTCTATGTGCCTGCGTCCAAACCCTGTGTGTGTCTGTGTGTTGTCTCTGCGTGTGTGTTGCTGAGTGCGTGTGCTGGTCGGCCTGTTGTGTGTGGTGTCGTGTACCCTGCAACGAGCCACGCCATGCCCTCACGTGTCCGCGTGTGTGTTCGCTGTTGCGTCCTGCCGCTGGCCTGTGTGATTGTGGTGTGTGTGTCTGCGCTGTTGGGATGTGTGTGCGTGTGTGCTGGTGGTCGTGTGTGTGTGTGTGTGTGTGGTGTGCTCTGGTGCTGTGTGTGTGTGTGCGGGTGTGTGTGTGTTGCACGCCGCGCTTGTCGTCTGGTGTGTGTGTGTCGTCGCCCACACCGTTGTCGGTGGAGGTGCTGTGTTGTGTGCGCGCGTGTGTGTCGTTGTGTGTTTGCCCGTGAACCAGTGGCAGCTCGTTGGTGTCGTTGTCGATCTCCATCGTTCCCCTGCGCATCGTGCGAGACCGCTATACTGTCTGCTCGAGTGTGTGTGCCTCCTCCTCACCCTTGTGCTCTGCACCTGTAAGTGTGTGTGTGCGGTGTGTGTGCGGTACTCGCGCGCCGCGTCCCATCTACGACCACGCGCCTCGTCCGGGTCGTCGTCGCTGTAGTGCGACTCGGCGATCCTGTGTGTGTCGCGTACAATGCGGATTGTACACCGTGCTGTGCTGTGCCCACACGCTCCGTCCTGTGTGTCGCTAAGTGGTGTGTCCTCGGGCAGCTTTAGTGTGTGCGTCTCATCAAGTGCAGTCGTGCTCACCCTGCTGTCTGGCCTGTGGCCTCGGCATGTGCGGATCCACCCTGCTGTCGCTCGTGTGCCTGTGTGTGTGTGCGAGTACCTCCTGCTGAGTGCGTGTGTGCGTGTGTGTGAGTGTGTGTGTGTCCATGTGCAAGTGTGTCCATGTGTTGCCGCCCTCGCGCTCTCGCCATTGCGCCCTGGCTGCTCTGACGTCCTCGCTCCCCGTTGTGTGCAGCGGGTATGTGATCGTCCTGGTGTGCGCGCGTTGTGTGTGCATTCTATGTGTGTGCGGGCCGGTGTCTTGCTGTTCTCTCTCGCTCGTGTCCGCCACGTTCGCGCCTGTCATCGTTGTGTGTGTCTGGTGCGTGTATTTGTGTCTAGTGTGTGTGTAGTGTCTGGCTTGTGTCTTGTGTGTGGTAGTGTGTGTGATGGTGTGTTCTGGTGTGTGTGTGTGGTGACTGGTGTGAAGAGTCGCTGTGCTGTGTGTTTTGTGTCTGGGCGTGTATATCTGTGTGTGTAGTGTGTGCTGTGTCTGGTGTGTGGTGTGTGACTGTTGTGTGTGTTGTGTCTGGTGTGTGTTGTGTGTGTGTCTGGGTGAGTGGTGTGTGTGTTCTGGCGTGATATGTGTCTAGTGTGGTGTGCTGGGTGTGTGTTGTATGTGATGTCTGGTTGCGTGTATTGTGTCTAGTGTGGCTGTGGTGTCTTGGTGTGTGTTGTGTCTGGATCTGTGTGTGGTGTCTAGTGGTGTGTGGGGTGTCTGTTTGTGTTTGTGTGTGGTGCGTGTGTGTCTGGTGCGTGTATATGTGTTCTAGTGTGTGTGTGTCTGTGGTGTGTAGTGTGTTGGTGTGTCGTGTTGGTGTGTGTTGTGTGTGGTATATGGCCACTAAAACCTCTCCCCCAGATCCTGTTCCACTGCTGTCTGCTAATTGGCTGGTGAATGTCCTGGTAGGGTCCACTCTGAGCTGTGTGTTGTGATTGGTCAGCAGAGAGAGGACAGTGTGATGTCATCAGTTTGATATTTCATCCTGCTGTGTAGAGCTTCTGTGTGGAACCTCAAGGCTCTTACCCTCTCTAGAACCTAGAACCCTGTTCCCTCAGTGGGGCCCCTCACTGACTCATTTCTGTATCTCTCCCTCACTTTTCCTCCTCTCTCCTTCTCTCCCCCCCGTCCCTCTCTCCCTCATCTTTCTCTCTCTCTCTGTTTTTGTCTGTCTGTCTCTCTGCTTCTCTGCCTCACTGTCTCTCCCTACCTCACCCTGCCTCAATCTGTCTCTCCCTGCTTCCCCCTTCCTCACCCTGCCTCACTCTCTCTCTCTCCCCTGCCTCCTCCTCCTGCGCGTTTCCTACTCCTCCTCTCTCTCTCCAGCCTCTCCTTCTCTCTCTCCTTCTCTCCCCTCTCCTTCCTCTCTCTTCTCCCTGTTCCCTCTCTCTTTTCTGTCTCTCCTCTCTCCCTCATGCTCTCTCCTCGTCTCTCGGCTCTCTCTTTCTCTTCTCTCCCTCTCACTCTCCTCTCTTCTTCCCTCTCTCCTTCTCTCCCCCTGCTCTCCCCGCCCTCTCCTCTCTCTCTCTCCCTCTCTCCCCCTCACTCTCTCTCTCTACTCTTCTACACTGGTCTGACCCAGTTGTTTTCTCTCAAATATATTTTCTTGCTATCTGGCTTGTTGGCTGACTGACTGACTAGTTAAATAGTCATAAAAGTACAGTTGAAGATGCTAGAGGTGGGAGGAGGAGGAGGAGGAGGAGGAGGGGGAGACGAGAAAAGAGGTGATGAGACAGGAAGAGATGGAGAAAGGGGGGAGAGGAAGGAGGGAGTGGAGAGAGGAGGGAGGGAAAGGAGGGAGGGATGATGTGGTCATGACTCATATGGTGAGTGTCTCTGGTAATCAACATCTAACTTCTGCTTCTATCCAGGACAGAGACAGGAGCTATCAGGGACAGAGAGAGAGAGGGGGGAGGGGGAGAGAGAGGAGGAGGCTGGAGAGAGAGGGGGGAGGGTGGAGAGAGAGGGGGGAGGGGGAGAGAGAGGGGTGCTGGAGACAGAGGGGGGAGGGTGGAGAGAGAGGAGGAGGCTGGAGAGAGAGGGGAAGTCAGGAAGGTCTTCCAGAGTTGAGGCTGGGGGGCGGTGGCGGCCCCTGCTGGTGGATGTGTGTACTACATGCTGCTTAGATCACACCTTAATGAGTCAGGAGGGAGAGAGAGAGTGTGTGTGTGTGCGCGTGTGTGTGTGGTGTGTGTGAGAGAGTCAGAAAGAGAGATAGTGTGTGTGTGAGAGAGAGTCACGTCTGGGTCTACTAGGAAGTCCCTGGTTTAAAATGTTCCTCACAGATGGACAGGAGCACGCTTGGCAGAGGATTAAGGAGCTGTGTGTTTCTGTGTGAGTGCTGTGTGTCTGTCTGTGTGTATCTGTGTGTGTGTGTGTGTTTCTGTGTGAGTGCTGTGTGTCTGTCTATGTGTATCTGTGTGTGTGTGTGCTGTGTGTCTGTCTGTGTGTATCTGTGTGTGTGTGTGCTGTGTGTCTGTCTGTGTGTATCTGTGTGTGTGTGTGTGTTTCTGTGTGAGTGCTGTGTGTCTGTCTGTGTGTATCTGTGTGTGTGTGTATGTGCTGTGTGTCTGTCTGTGTGTATCTGTGTGTGTGTGTGTGTGAGTGCTGTGTGTCTGTCTGTGTGTGTGTGTGAGTGCTGTGTGTCTGTCTGTGCTGTGTGTCTGTGTGTGCATGTGTGTATCTGTGTGTGTGTGAGTGAGTGAGTGCTGTGTGTGTCTGTGTGTCTGTGTGTGTGTGTGCGTGCTGTGTGTCTGTCTGTGCTGTGTGTGTGTGTGTGCTGTATGTCTGTGTGTGTGTGTCTGTGTGTGCTGTATGTCTGTGTGTGTGCTGTGTGTGTGTGTGTGTGTGTGTGCTGTGTGTGCTGTGTGTGTGTGTGTGTGCTTTGTGTGTGTCTGTGTGGGCTCGTTAAATTTGAATGTGTGACAGTCTGTCTACAACAGTAGCAGAGGGGGTTATTGTTTTCTTTATGATGTCATCGTTATTGTCTCCAACGTGACTCCAGACAAGCTTTTACAGGTGCACTTGATTCCAAATGCCCCCTGTTTGCTCATAGAGGGACTACGCCAGTATATCATCTTTAGGTTTCAGAGCTCACGGTTCTACATTCAGAAACAGTTCATTCTGTGTTTCTCTCTGTGGAACTGTGGCCTGTTCTTTCTCCAGCGAGCAGCTGGATGGAGTCAGACTGTTGCTCTGGTGGGGAAACGACTTCACCTTCCCCTGGTCTCCTTCAACTGATGCTGAAACTCACTTAGAACCACAGAGAACGACCTGATGAGGTGTGTGTGTGTGTGTGTGTGTGTTCTTTCACGTTAAACAAGACCGCTTGCACGGAATCCTCATCACAGAATCCTCAACACAGAACACAGAACCTTCATCACAGAACACAGAACCTTCATCACAGAACACAGAACCTTCATCACACAACACAGAACTCCCATCACAGAACACAGAACCCTCATCATAGAACACAGAACCTTCATCACAGAACACCTGTGTAATGGAGGGTGTTTACATGGATAGTGAGCTAATTGGGTGAGATGTTGTTTAATGTGAGCAGATTGTGTGTGTTGGGCTAACTCTCTCCTCGGGCTTCCTGGATAATTACCTTCCAAAACAACACGTCATACGCTGAATTAATTTCGATGCGATTCCCTTTTAATGACCATTAAATGCATGCTTAATGCTCGGATTTGACACACAAATGAATGCTTACGCACACGCACACTTGTACAGTGTCATACACACATACGTGGACACACACACACAGGAACACCCTGTCTTAGTTCTGACCTGCAGGGGCTGTGAGCTGGTTTGCTAGATCAAGATATTAGGCTAATTACACACTGAGCTTCACAGCAGCATAAGCTTACCCTGGAGCACAAGCTGAAACATCTGGGCCTTCACACCACTGACTCCTGCTACAGAGAGACCTAATGTTCCAAGAGAGGAGGGGGGAGGAGAGGAGAAGGAGAGGAGAGGGGGGAGGAGAGGGGAGGGGGCGGTGGGAGAGGGGATGGGAGGGGAAGGGAGTGGAGGAGATGGGAGGGGAGGAGAAGGGGAGGAGAAGAGAAGGGGAGGAGAGGAGGAGGTGGAGTGGAGAGGAGAGGAGAGGAGAAGAGAGTGCAGAGGTGAGGAGAGGAGATTGGAGGGGAAGGGAATGGATTGGAGTGGAGGAGAGGAGATGAGAGGAGAAGAGAGTGCAGAGGTGAGGAGAGGAGATTGGAGGGGAAGGGAATGGATTGGAGTGGAGGAGAGGAGAGGAGAGGAGAGGAAATGAGAGGAGAGGAGAGGAGATGAGAGGAGAGGAGATGAGAGGAGAAGTCCTGAACAGTTCTTGATTTTCAGAGGAGCTGCTGACTCACACTAACACTCCACTGTAGCAAAGCTACTTTTCTTTATTATAGAAAAAGCCAAGTGCTTGGATGAAAAGGCCATATTGAAGCTGTTATTGGAGGAGTCCAGCACATAGAGACAGCAAGTGTAGCATCTGTTGTTACAAGAGAGGGAGGCTGGCTGAACAGTCACAGGGGTTAGAGTGGTGGTGAGGAGAGGAGAGGAAGAGAGGAGAGGGAGAGAGGAGGGGGAGGGAGAGGGAGGGAGAGGAAGAGAGGAGGGGGAGAGAGGGAGAGGAAGAGAGGAGGGGAAGAGGAGGGGAAGAGAGGGAGAGGAAGAGAGGAGGGGGAGAGAGGGAGAGGGGGAGAGGAGGGAGAGAGGAGGAGGAAGAGGAAGAGAGGGATGTAGGGGGTGAAAGAGGCAGGGAGAGAGAGGGGAGATACTACAGCTCCTAAGCTCCCCCTCTCCTCTCTCACACTTCTCTTCTCTCCTTCTCTCTCCTCTCTCCTTCTCTCTCCTCTCTCCTTCTCTGTCCTCTCTCCTTCTCTCTCCTCTCCTATTGCTACGACAGTGTCATGTGAGTCATTCTCATTGTCAAACATAAAGAGTAAGAGAGGGAGAGATGGAGAGAGGGAGAGAGAGGGAGAGGGAGGGAGAGAGAGAGAGAGAGAGGGAGGGGGAGAGAGAGAGGGAGGGGGAGAGAGAGAGGGAGGGGGAGGGAGAGAGAGAGGGAGAGAGGGAGGAAGAGAGGGAGAGAAGTACATGACGTAGCACATGACATAGCTTCAGACATCATGGTGCAGACTTGCGTGTGCAGGAGGATGACCCCTTCCTGTTCCTGCTGAGCAGAAGCTGTCCAGACCTGCTCCTTGTGTGTTTGGATGTTAAGCAGTAGACTCAGATGCCCCTGGTCATGTGCTTCCCATTGACTCCCATTCAAGGTGGACTTGAAAACGTATCGGTCAGAGGTCGTGTCTCTCGACCCCGCGCACCAGCGTGAGCGTTGTCATGACAACCTCTCGTGTCGGGAGATTCCCTCTCGTGTGCTCAGCTTCTTCTTCTCTTGGAGAACCTAACCTGTGGTTGCACCTGCATGGTCGACCAGGTGGTCGATCTCACTGTCAAAGCGTCTCCCTCCCTCCCCCTCCATCCCTCCATCCATCCCTCCCCCTCCATCCCTCCCTTCCTCCCTCCCCCTCCCCAGTAACCCATCCCATTACTTCCGTCACCCCTCCCTCCCTTCGCCCTTGCGCCTCCCTCCCTTCGTTCCCTCCCTCCCTTCCGCCCCCCCCCCTTATCTCCTGCTGCCTATCCTCCGCTCCCCCCTCGCCCACTATACTACCATTCCTCTTATCCTCCGCTCCCAGTGCCCCCTCCATTAGGTTTTTCCCTCCCTTCCTCCCCTCTTCGGTCACAATCCATCCAACCTCAATCCCCTCCATGCCCTCCCTTCACTCCCGTCCCTCCCCTCCCAAATTCCCCTTCCCATCCCTCGACCTCCATCCCTTCCTCCCTCCCCCGCTCCCAACTCCAATCCCTTCCTTCCCTTCCCTCCCCTCACCATTACTCCCTTGCCTCCCTCCCTCCCTCCCTTCCCCTCCATCCTATCCGTCCCTCGCCTTCGCTCCCCCTTCCTTCAATCCCAGAGACATATGCATTATTCATCCTGACGCAACAATTAAGGCCATCATGTTAAATATCATCATCTTGACCTCATGAATTGGAATATCTGTTCCAACATTTGTTGTTGTATCGAGTTGGTAATGGATGACTGGATGATTGAAAGACACATCGCTATCGCTTGATGGAGACGCCACAACCATGCACGGGGATAGGGGGATGGAGTGAGGGATGGGTTGAGGCGGAAAAAAGCCGCAGGTGACAGCTAGTTAGACGAGGAGGAGAAGAGGAGGATCGGAGTCCTGATATGGAGGACGGCGCAGAGAGAGGAGACGTGTGAGGTGGAGGGAGAGATGGAGTGAGTGAGAGGATGGAGGGAGAGGGGGATGAGATACACAAAGTACGACGTCGCGATAGGAGGGAGAGATTGAAGAGAAAAGGCAGTTTTATCCTATCTTGCCAAAAAACCGGCAAAGGCGACAGATGTCAACTCTAATGAAACTAACTCTCCAAGACCTTCTTCATGCAGCCCCTCCAACATCTCGAGCTACGATACCATACCTGCTAAACAAGGCATGCTGTCACAATCCTTCCCACTCCCTCCCTATCGACCTTACGCCTCCGCTACGCCTCTCCCTCTGTCCTCCCTCTCTCTCTGTCTCGTCTCTCTCTCTCTCCATTCTTCTCTCTCTCTCCGTGTTGCTCCTCTCGTGCTCTCTCCTCCATCAACGTACTGTCTCATCGTGCGATCAATCTCCTCGTCGCCTACGTCGCTCTCTCTCTCTGTCTCTCTCTCCTCTCTCGCAGCTGCTCCTGTGCTCTGGTCTCTGTCTACTCTCTCCTTTTGTTCTCTGCTCCCTCTCTCTCCATCCCCATATCCCTCCGCCTCTCTCTCTCCACTCTCAACTGACTCTGTCACCTGCCTGTCTGCCTGCCCACACGCCTGCCTGCCTCCCTGCATCCCTCCCTCCAACTCTCCCCTCCTCCCTTCCACTCCCCTCCTCTCTCTCTCTGCCCTTCTCTCTCTGTCTCTCTTCTCAGCTGCTATTCTCTCTGTCTCCACTGTCTCCATGTACTGCTCTCTCTCTGTCTCTCCTCGTCTCCCTCTGTTTCTCTCTCGTTCCTCTCTGTCTCTCTCTGTCTCTGTCGGTGTCTGTCTCTCTCTCTCTACTCGTCTGTCTTCTCCTCTCGTCTGTCTCTCTCTGTCTCTGTGCTGCTCTGCTCTCTCTCTGTTCTCTTCTCCTCTCTAAGTCTCTCTCTGGTCTCTCTGCCTCTCCGTCTCTCTTCTCTCGAGGTTCTCATCTCATCGTCTCTCCGGTCTTCTCCTCTCTCCACTCAATGTCCTCGGCCGGCCCTCTTTTCTAACCTCTCTCTGTCTTTTTCTCTGTGTGTCTCTCTCCTGCCTCTCTCGTTGCTCTCTATCAATCTCACTACCTAGTCTACTCCGCATCGTCTCTCATTCTCTGCTACTGTCTCTCTCCCATCGCAGTCTCTCTCGTCTCTCGTCTCTCTCCTTCCTCTCTCTCCTCCCTCTCTGTCTCTCTCTCTCTGCTCTCTCTCTCTCTCTCTTCTCTCTCTCTAGTCTCTCTCTTCCTCTCTGCTTCTCTCTCTCATCGTTCCTCTCTGTCTCTTCTACTCTCTCTCTCTCTCCTCTCTGTCTCTCCTGTTCCTCTCTGCTCTCTCTCTCTCTGTCTTCTCTCTGTCTTCTCTCTCTCTCTCTATGTTCTCTCTTCTCCTCCCTCTCTCTGTCTTCTACTCTCGCTCTCTGTTCTCGTCTCTCTCTCTTAAGCCTCTCTCCTGAGAGTCACGATGCAGTTCCCGTATACAGGTTAATCTTCGCATTTCAGCTTGTTATTACATCTTGTGAGTACTCTTTATCTTCTTCCTCTGACAGCATGAGAAGAAGCATGTTGATATTGGATCTGTGATCTGACACAGTTTGGATACATGCTGCGATCGCTGACCAGATACTGAGATAAAATGTCTACAAACAACTTTATATACGACTCTGTATATATTTATGAAATAAATTAGAAATATGTAAATGTAGAATTGACGCGTGACAGTGGTAGGATGTGCAGTGAGTTTTCACTGCGTAGCATCTGTTAACATATCATCTAGAAACATCTAGAAACATCTATCACTTGTTTGGTCGCTTTCCTATGCGTTTTGTTTTCATGTGTGGAGTTTAGAAAGCAAGAAATGGGAGCTCTGGGTGTTAGATCATGGCCAGGATATGCTTTCGCCAACGCATAGCCCTGAGATCCCTCATGGAAACAGTGCTTGTGTTTCTGTTATACATCCTCTGGCGATTAGCCCAGAAAGAGCTCTGAGTTAACGAGCATCTAGCTGGAAACAGGATGCTAGATACGGTAGTGCTAATGCAGACTTTGCTAGATGCGCGGACGCGCAACATCGTCCTAATGCAGCAGATGCTTGATGCAGATGGCTAATGCTAACACGCTCTCTGGAAAGCCTCGTTTCAGCCATGCAAATCTTGCTATTCGACGTTCCATGTCTTGGTTCTCATTGGCGAAGAACTCCCTCCTGGTTACTTCCCTCCTCTCCACCCTCTCCCCCATCTCTTCTCCCTCTCCTCCATCGTCCCTGCATACTCCCTCTCCCCCCCTCTCCTACACCTCCTCTCCTCGCGGAGTCCTCACCTGGGCTTCCCTCACTCTCCTCCAGTTCTATCTTCCCTCACCGCCTCCTACCTCTACTGGCGCTCCTCCTGCTCCCGCCTCTGTTCTGCTACCTCTCCTCCTCCTCTCTCGTCTTCCTCCTGCTCCTCCACCTCCTCCTCTCCACGCTCTCCCCCGCTCCTCCTCTCTGCCTCCATCCTTCCTCTGCCGCGCACACACACACACTAAACACACACGACAGCACCACACAGCACACATCACTCCTCTCCAAACTTTGATTTGCAATGTGGACGCCTGCAGAGCCTTTGTGATGGGCTCCTGAACTACCCTGCGTTTTGCTCTTCTACCACGCACGCACGTCGCACACAACATGTGGCACCACCCACACGACCACCACAACACACCACGCGCGGCCTACACCTACACTGCACACCGCACACACTGCACCGTACGGCTATAAAGCAGCACATCACACACGACAGCCTACTAACATATGAAAACATACCACCAGACTGCACCAGAACTGGAAGA
>BROE01000027.1:12810212-12817712 GCA_036571765.1 Plecoglossus altivelis
CTTCGTGTATCGATCCCAGGTTCGAACCAGGAAGTGACAGGTTAATTTGTTGTAGGATATCTGGATGGAGGTGTTGTGATTGGTCACATCTGTATTGATCCCGGGTCGATACCAGGAAGTGTTTTTGCAGTGTGTGTTTACTGTCAGAATAAAACGAGTGAGCTGATTATCCAGTGAGGAGAGAGGATTAGGGGGGGAGAGGAGAGGAGAAGGGAGGAGAGATGAGAGGGGGAGGGAGGGAGGAGAGTGGTGAGGAGGGGGGAGGAGAAGAGGAGAGGGAGAGGGGAGGAGGAGAGGAGAGAGGAGTGGAGACTGGATAAGAGGAAGATAAAGGAGGGAGGGGGGAGGAGGGAGGAGAGGCCTCCTCCTCGCCTCCCCCCTCCTCACCACTCTCCTCCCAGAGACAGAGGGGGGGAGAGATGTCTTGTCTGTGTTGTGATCATTACTCAGGATGCAGCAAGGCACCTGAGACTGTTGAACAGAAACCAGAGCGACAGTCCTTCACACCATCACACCTTCCTCTCCACTAAAACACCTGCCTTTTCTTGCCGGTGATTTTGGGAGATAAACCGAGTGACAAGACTAAGTCAACAGGAGAGGAGGAGATGATGGGATCCATGTTGCATTCTGCTGGCAGGAAGCAGAGCGAGAGAGAAGAAGAGAGAACATACACATTCTAGATTGTTATTCATAGCTTCTACTGGCTTGGATCCTGATTGGCTGTGAGTCATGTGATCCGAACTGAGGAGATGGATGGATGGACAGAGAGTGATGGAGAAAGACAGATAGAGAGAGTGAGAGGGAGAGAGAGGGAGGGAGGGAGGGAGAGAGGGAGAGGCCACAGTTGACTTCATGGGTGTGTGAAGATTTGTTCATTGTAGAACCGCCCTATAAATATCAAAGCAGACAGGCTTAATTAATGATGGAACACACACACTCACACTTACACACACTCACACTTACACACACACACACACACTTACACACACTCACACTCTTTCAACCCCCCCTGCTGGACACCTCGTGGACAGGTCTCCGTTAATTGCCATCCTGCTGATTGATGGATCACAAACTGAACCAGGCTGAGGAATCAAACAAGGACGCCACCTACCTCTCTGTCACACACACTCACACACACACACTCACACACACACACAGACACACACACACAGACACACACACACACTCACTCACACACACACACACACACTCACACAGACACACACACAGACACACACACACAGACACACACTCACACACACAGACAGACACACACACAGACACGCACACACACACAGACAGACGCACACGCACACACACACACACACAGGTCCACAAGAATCCACACCCTTTCTCTCTCACACACCCTGTCTAACACACCCTCTCTCTCACACACACCTAGACACACACACCTAAACACACACACACCTAAACACACACACCTAAACACACACAAACCTAAACACACACACCTAAACACACACACTGCTTATCAGCCCAGCTGTCCCATGACAGTCAGTGTATTATTGACAAAGGAATCTCTACTGTCCTGCTGTGTAGTGGAAGATGTCCCTTTGACCACATGGAACACACAGGGCACTGCACTCGGAGCACTGCACACTAGGCACTGCACACTTGGCACTGCACACAGGGCACTGCACACTGGGCACTGCACACTGGGCACTGCACTCGGAGCACTGCACTCGGAGCACTGCACACAGGGCACTGCACACAGGGCACTGCACACTGGGCACTGCACACTGGGCACTGCTCACTAGGCACTGCACACAGGTCACTGCACACTGGGCACTTTACACAGGGCACTGCACTCGGAGCACTGCACACTAGGCACTGCACTCGGAGCACTGCACACAAGGCACTGCACACAGGGCACTGCACACTGGGCACTGCACACAGGGCACTGCACACTGGGCACTGCACACTGGGCACTGCACTCGGAGCACTGCACACTAGGCACTGCACTCGGAGCACTGCACACTAGGCACTGCACTCGGAGCACTGCACAGAGGGCACTGCACACAGGGCACTGCACACTTCATACAGGTCACTGCACACAGGGCACTGCACACAGGGCACTGGGCACTGCACATGGCAGTGCAACTCCCACCCAACGTCCCACTACCTCCTCTAACCACAAAGATTCACCCGCGCACCCAACACCAACGAACTCGACATCCGACTAACAACAACCCCGCCCAACCACATCCACCCCCTCATAGCTAACACAACATCACGACTCCAGAATACGCACTTACCTCTCAGACCTACACCCTATCCACCCACCCACCCACACCACCAGGGCGCACACCCCCTTTCAAACGCTCTTCACCTTGTTAGTTGCGCCAAACCGCTTGACCTGCACGAGATAGCACTCTCTCCACACAGCTCCAAGCATGAATAACGCTCCCTCAGCCGCCGCGCTACTCATCCAACCACTGTTTCTATCCCTCTTACCTGATACCCACGGGTCCCTCGCCGAGCAACCCCTCCCCTATCCGCTTCTCGTAGCTCCTTACTGAGTCTTTGTTCTGTAGTTTACTGTTTACGAAGAGCAGTAGCCTAGATACAACTGTGGCTACCACGTGTGGGATGTGCTGCTTCGCTGTCTTCAGACTCCCAAGAAGACACAGCCACAATCTCTGAGACATTCCCTGTCTCCCATGTTTATGCTTAGCTTCATCCTGCCTACGCCGACGGAAGCACCGAACCGACGGCACGGACCGTAGAAGCCACAAAGCGACACGAACGCCGGGCCGGGCCAGACGCCTCAGCCTGCTCCCCAACCTAACATTTGAGACCTGAGACACGGGGACGACGACTACGACTAGAGATCACGCAAGAGGGGGGAGAACAGCGAGGCTGCGACGAGGATCCGAGCAGGGAGCGACGAGAGAAGCGCACGGGGCGCGGACGCAGGAGTGAGAAGACGAGCGGAGGGACGCGACTCGAACGAGACCACGGCGGTGAAGAGATCGAGAGCTAGAGGCCACACCCAGAGGGAGAGAGCGAGAGGGACGTGGAGGCGCAGGAGCAGAGACAGGAAGGGAGCGCACGAGACTGAGAGAGCGCGAAACCAGAGTCGCAGACTCAGAGAGCCCACTCTCAGCCCCCACAAATCACGTCCTCACCCACCTACGGTTCCCTCTCCTCACATAAAACGCTGCGACCAAGATCCCCTCGCGGTTCTGATTATTCCCTGCTTCTGTGGACTGACAGGCCGCGACACACGAGCTGGAATGAGTTACAACGATGTGAACTTGCCCTCCAGGTTTCTTTCAGAATATCATTTATGAAAAATGCAAACGAATTGAATGCGGATTGTGTACTTTCCCTGGGGTGGACTGGTGCTTTGTTGGCAAAGAGAGTCACAAGGATGCGTTGTTAAACTAGAGGTGTCCTTCGGGATTAATAAAGTTAATTGAATTGGACTACAGCAAAATGAAACACTGGAAGTAGAATAATAAGGTGAACGGTGGAACATGTTAGGAGCTTTCTCTCTCTCCCGCCTCCCCCCTCTCTCCCGCCTCCCCCTCTCTCTCCCGCCTCCCCCCTCTCTCCCTCTCTCTCTGTTCTTAACTCGCCCTAGGAAATATATTTTGGGGAGCTGTGACGTCACCAGGAAAGAGGGGAGTAAGTCGCGTCTGTGTTTGCGGGTGCCGCGGAACACGGGGCTAAGCTCGAGCTATTGCTCAGACCGGAGACACCGGAGACACCGGAGATGGTGACACTGACGGTCACTCACCGACGACCGCAGTTATCGGAATACCGCATAGATAATCTGATGTATTTACCGACACTTTCAACAGAACCACGGGAAATGTAGCCATCGGTCATTCTCACAGGACAGAATCCGTTCATTCGAAAGGTTAACCGTTCTTAACGTGTATTTCGAGAAGCACGAGGAACCAAGGAGTTGTCAGAAGAAAAGCCGCGTCTCTGGTCAGCGAGCCCTGTAGCCTCGTGCGTAAAATAGTAAACGAAACATTTGGGTGAAGCGAGGGAGAGAAGCGCGGGAGGGAGCCTGCGCGAGATAACGAGAGCTGCAGAGACGCGTGGTGGAGTTGCACGCGGCTGCTCTTCTAACATGCACAGGAGAGTAGTGATCAGCGCACCGAATTACGGAGACCACGCGCAGACTGCCCGTCCTGACCGCGTGTCACCAAAGCGCAGGGGTGAGGTGCTCGTGGGGATGTGCTTGTACCCGGTGATGTAGGTTTAACTGCCCCGCTCAAGAAACCGACACCGGATCTCCGTTTGATTCTGCAGTGGTGTCAAGTGGAAAAACATCTTTCTCTTCTAACGGATTGTATTTTGTATTTATAAAACTCTATCCTGTTAAGACTCAAACTGGACTTATAAACGGTTGGATTTTTAACCACATCCTTACTGCTGTGATTTCGTGACAACAGCGCCGCACGGGCAGCAGTATGGGAGCGCGTGTCTGTCTGTGAGCCCTCTTCGTGTCTCTCCCGGTACCGGAATCCGTGACCAAGATGCACCTCCTCCGAGTCGCGTGGGCATTAACGGGAGCCGCGGCGTGCTGTGTCGTCCTCTTCGTCTTCCACTCTCTGCTGTTAAAAGAAGGTATTCTCCGTTTCTCTTCTAAAACCCGCCGGTTTGACTCCCTATGTCACGCGCTCTGCTTTCAGTTGAGTCTGCTCGAGCGCGGCTCGCTCAAGTCCGGTATGAAAGGAAGTTTCCTGTCGGTTTGAAGAGATCCCGAAACCAAATGATCCCGCACGTCTGAAATCCTTCCGTTAATCGTTCGCTCACGACCCTGCTCGAAACTACTTACAAGTTACAAATAATAAACAGACCTTAGAAAAGCTGGTTTTATTCTGCTATAACAACACACAGAAAAGCTGGTTTTATTCTGCTATAACAACGCACAGAAAAGCTGGTTTTATTCTGCTATAACAACACACACCAACATTACTGATACTTTAAAACCACACTAGACGACTAACGCGACGTGGTACAACTTCATCACACGTTAAGATCTTTCAAGGAGATTGAATCGCCTCGACCGTATACCGGAGATCGAAGCCGTGATTTCCAGTCGCGTGGTTCTTCAATAGATGGCACTAGAGCTTAAAGAGCGAGCCGAGGTCAAAACCGTTTCAACAGAGAATCTTCCTCCAGTCAGTCAAGAGAACACGCGCATTCTGAAGGGCTGCAGATCTCGAGCCAAAAAAATCGAAATCCTACCGCTCGTGATGTCCTCACAGTCTAGCTGTCCCGTGTACAAGTTAGTCTTACGATCCCGCGAGGAGGAGAGCTAATTCGGTTCTAGTTTGTCCAAAACCTCCTGATGCATTCGTATCTTTCGATCGTAACGCAGCGTGATTGTAAATAACGCACGGAAACCAACCTGAGATGTAACGTCATGTTCTCAACTGGTCGTTACTGTCCCGTACCGTCCTTGGGCGCGAGTCCTGCGGGGTTAACGGAAGAGGGTGAGAGGGTATCGGGGCTTGCAGGAACCCAGCTGTGAAAAAATCCGCTGTTTTCTAACGAGTTTGAGTTGAGATCCGCATCATCAACTATGAAGGTTTATATCATGAATGATCCTCATCGCTCTGAAACGGCCCTTTGTAATCATAGCTGCGTTACACCACTTTATACTAATGATTGAAGGTCTGTGATTTATGATAGAGTTTAAAAGATTAAATACGTTTATTACATTTCCAGAACTCAGCTCTTTATTCATAACGGTAAGAATTTAAGAGAATTCATGCTCATAAACTCTCGATTAATAAGCGATGCTTTTACAGAAGCGCTGTTGAAGGATTTCTTGACGGGCAGTTAATCAGTTGTGTGCGTTTATTTGTTCATGAAACGACAGTTGGAGATGGAGGCGTTAAAAACCACCGCGGGTGACGGTCGGGGTTAAGGTTGGAGCGGAGCAGCGGTGATGACCCTGCTCTAACATAGTGTTGTCTTTCCACATGAGATCAAGAATGAGCTTCCACTGGCCCTTCTAACAGCCTCGGAGCTAAGACACCCTGAACTCCCCCTGAACTCCCCAACACCCGTCTCCCCCCTCTCTCACATGCACCTCTCCCCCCTTTTTCCCCTCTCCCCCATGCCCTCCTCTCGCCTTCCACCCCCTCCTCCTCCCTGCACCACTGGGACAGAAGCAGGGAAAGAGGGAGGGAGAAAGAGAGAGAGAGAGAGAGAGAGAGAGGGAGGGAGGGAGGGAGAGAGAGAGAGGTGTCCTCCACCTACCTCTCCCCCTCCCTCTCTCTCTCTCTCTCCTCACCCCCTGTCCTCCACCTCCCTCTCTCACTCCTCCTCCTCTCTCTCCTCACCCCCTGTCCTCCACCTCCCTCTCCCCCTCTCTCCCCCTCTCCTCACCCCCTGTCCTCCACCGCCCTCTCCTGCTCCTGGACATCCTGATCCTCATGCTAGACAGGAAGTTTGGCTCTGCCAGAAGACAGACTTCCTCTCTTTGTTGCCTTGCCAACAAGGATTATGAGGAATGGGTTTCAGACCACTGTGTGTGCTTATAGTGTGTGTGCTTTTGGTGAGTGTGTAACAGTGTGTGTGTGTGTGTGTGTGTTTATAGTGTGTGTGCTTTTGGTGAGTGTGTGACAGTGTGTGTATGCTTATTGTGTTTGTGCTTTTGGTGAGTGCGCGACAGTGTGCGTGTGTGTGTGCTTTTAGTGAGTGTGTGACAGTGTGTGTGTGCTTTTAGTGAGTGTGTGATAGTGTGCGTGTGTGTGTGTGCTTTTAGTGAGTGTGTGACAGTGTGTGTGTGCTTTTAGTGAGTGTGTGATAGTGTGCGTGTGTGTGTGTGTGTGTGCTTTTGGTGAGTGTGTGACAGTGTGCGTGTGTGTGTGTGCTTTTGGTGAGTGTGTGACAGTGTGCGTGTGTGTGCTTTTGGTGAGTGTGTGACAGTGTGTGTGTGTGTGTGTGTGCTTTTGGTGAGTGTGTGACAGTGTGCGTGTGCGTGTGTGTGTGTGCTTTTGGTGAGTGTGTGACAGTGTGCGTGTGTGTGTGTGCTTTTAGTGAGTGTGTGACAGTGTGTGTGTGTGTGTGTGCTTTTAGGGAGTGTGTGACAGTGTGTGTGTGTGTGTGCTTTTAGTGAGTGTGTGACAGTGTGCGTGTGTGTGTGTGTGCTTTTAGTGAGTGTGTGACAGTGTGTGTGTGCTTTTGGTGAGTGTGTGACAGTGTGTGTGTGCTTTTGGTGAGTGTGAGACAGTGTGTGTGTGCTTTTGGTGAGTGTGTGACAGTGTGTGTGTGTGTGTGTGACAGTGTGTGTGTGTATGTGTGTGTGTGTGTGTGTGCTTTTGGTGAGTGTGTGACAGTGTGTGTGTGTGTGTGTGTGTTAAGACTAATCCATAAACACAAAGTGTGATTTGAGGGGTAGGAAGCGTCCAGGTGACACTGCTGCCAGCTGGCTCAGGTGTTCCAGGTGCCTGGTCACATGATCAGGTCACATGATCATCAGGTCACATGATCATCAGGTCTCATGAT
>BROE01000027.1:12825212-12831044 GCA_036571765.1 Plecoglossus altivelis
GGAGAGGAGGGAGGGAAGAGGGAGTCATAGAAACTCTAAGTCACAGGGGATCATCAAGGAACAAGAGCTACAGCTAAGGTTGTTCTCTGTCCTTTGTCATCCAATCAGTTGTCAGACTGTTGATTAGAGAACTGTTACCGGGCGGATCAGGAGGGGAGTGTGAGGAAGAGGTTGGAAGTGCTGCACAATGCCACACACACACACACACACACACCACACACACACACCACACACCACACCACACACCAGATGAACATGCTTTTTTGATGCAGCTGCTGAAGGATAATTGACTCTTACAGTGGTGTGTGTTTGTGTGGTGTGCTCTGTGTGTGTGTGTGTGGTGTGTTGCGTGGGTTGTGTCTGGTGTGCTTGGTGTGTGTGTTGTGGTGTTGTGTATCGTTGTATGGCGTGTTGCTGTGGTGTGTGTGTGTTGTGTGTTTGCTGGTGTGTGTGTGTGTTTGCCTTGTGTGTGTGTGTTGGTGTGTGTGTTGCTGGGGTGTGTGTGTGTTTGCTGTGGTGTGTGTGTGATGATGTGTGTTTGCCTGTGTGTGGTGTGGGTGTTTTGCTGGGTGTGTGTGTTTGGTGTGTGGGGTTCTCTGCTGGGTGTGTGTGTGTGGTTGCTGTGTGTGTGTGTGTTTGCTGTGTGTGTGTGTGTTTTGCTGTGTGGGTGGGTTGTGTCTGTGTGTGTGGTGGTGTTTGCTGTGTGTGTGTGTGTGTGTGTGTGTGTTTGCTGTGTGTGGTGTTTGCTGTGTGTGTGGTGTGTATGGTTTGTTTGTGGTGTTGTGTGTGTGTGATGTGTGTGTGTTGTGTGTGTGTGTGTGTGTGTGTGTGTGTGTGAGGGGGAGAAAGAGACATGTGTTTTGCTGGCCTCTGTGTTTGGGTCGTGTGTGACAGTGATCTGCTGGCCTGGCCCAGACATCAGTACTTCCTAGTCCAGACATCAGTACTTCCTAGTCCAGACATCAGTACTTCCTGGTCCAGACATCAGTACTTCCTGGTCCAGACATCAGTACTTCCTGGTCCAGAATCAGCTGGGTTTGTCTATCAGGAGCTCCTCTGCTCACTTCCTGTCCAGCAGTTTGGACCTATCAGCTGCCCCCTCCTCTGCTTGGAGCACTTCCTGTCCAGCAGTTTGGACCTATCAGCTGCCCCCTCCTTTGCTCGGAGCACTTCCTGTCCAGCAGTTTGGACCTATCAGCTGCCCCCTCCTTTGCTCGGAGCACTTCCTGTCCAGCAGTTTGGTCCTCTGCTCTGCTCCTCTCCTGTGCTCGGAGCACTTCCTGTCCAGCAGTTTGGACCTATCAGCTGCCCCCTCCTTTGCTCGGAGCACTTCCTGTCCAGCAGTTTGGTCCTCTGCTCTGCTCCTCTCCTGTGCTCGGAGCACTTCCTGTCCAGCAGTTTGGTCCTATCCAGCTGCATCCGTGCTCAGAGCAACTCCTGTTCCAGCAGTGTTGGCTCCTCTGCTCTGCTCCTCTGCCTGCTCAGAGCACTTCCTGTCCAGCAGTCTGCTCTGCTCCTCTCCTCACCGCCAGCATTATTTCCTCCGTGGGGGTCAAGCAGTTTGTGTCCTTGCTCTGTCCTCTCCTGCTTGCTCGAGCATGTCCCTGGTCCAGCATTTCTGTCTCTCTGCTCTGCTCCTCTCCTGTGCTCGGAGCACTTCCTGTCCAGCCAGTTTGCGTCCTCTGTCCTCTGCTCCTCTCCGTTGCTCGGAGCACTTCCTGTCCAGAAGTTTGGTCCTCTGCTCTGCTCCTCTCCTCTGTTGCTCGGAAGCACTTCCCTGTCCAGTAAGTTTGGTCCTCTGCATCTGCCTCCGATCTCGCATGTGCTAGTAATGCACTTCTGTCCAGCAGTTGGTCCTTCTGCTCTGCCTCCTTCCTCTTGCTCGAGATCCTTTACCTGTCCAGCCAGTTTGTCTTCTCTGCTCTGCTCCTCTCCTTTGCTCAGAGCACTTCCTGTCCAGCAGTTTGGTCCTCTGCTCTCTCCTCTCCTGTGCTCAGAGCACTTCCTGTCCAGCAGTTTGGTCCTCTGCTCTGCTCCTCTCCTCTGCTCGGAGCACTTCCTGTCCAGCAGTTTGGTCTGCTCCTCTCCTCTGCTCGGAGCACTTCCTGTCCAGCAGTTTGGTCCTCTGCTCTGCTCCTCTCCTGTGCTCGGAGCACTTCCTGTCCAGCAGTCTGCTCTGCTCCTCTCCTCTCCTCTCTTCTCCTACCCTCCCCTCTTCTCTCCGCTCTGCTCCTCTCCTCTGACTCGGAGCACTTCCTGTCCAGCAGTTTGGTCTGCTCCTCTCCTCTGCCGGAGCACTTCCTGCATCCAGCATTTGTCCTTGCTCTGCTCCTCCCTGTGCTCGGAGCACTTCCGTCACAGCAGTTTCCTCTGCTCTGCTCCTCTCCTGTGCTCGGAGCACTTCCTGTCCAGCAGTTTGGTCCTCTGCTCTGCTCCTCTCCTGTGCTCAGAGCACTTCCTGTCCAGCAGTTTGGTCTGCTCCTCTCCTCTGCTCGGAGCACTTCCTGTCCAGCAGTTTGGTCTCGGCTCTGCTCCTCTCCTCTGCTCGGAGCACTTCCTGTCCAGCAGTTTGGTCTGCTCCTCTCCTCTGCTCGGAGCACTTCCTGTCCAGCAGTTTGGTCCTCTGCTCTGCTCCTCTCCTCTGCTCGGAGCACTTCCTGTCCAGCAGTTTGGACCTATCAGCTGCCCCCTCCTGTGCTCAGAGCACTTCCTGTCCAGCAGTTTGGTCCTCTGCTCTGCTCCTCTCCTGTGCTCGGAGCACTTCCTGTCCAGCAGTCTGCTCTGCTCCTCTCCTCTGTTGTGGTCCTGATCTCTCAGGATGTGATTATTCTAGTTAAGATGCCCCTGGTCTCAGGGCAAAGAGAACCATCAAGGCTTTACTAATGGAGAGTTCCCATCCTAATTAGATGTCAGACTCACTGGGCTCTGGCTGTGTTTGTCTCTACCTCTCTGGTAATGTAGGGCTCTCTGTTTGGATCTCTCTGTCTCACTCTCTGTGTCTCTCTCTGTGTGTCTCTCTGTGTCTCTCTCTCTGTCTCTCTCTCTCTCCTGCTCTCTCTCTCTCTCTCTCATCTCTGTGTCTCTCTGGCCTCTCTCTGTCTCTCCTCTCTCTCGCTCTCACTCTGGTGGTCTCTCTGTGTCCTCTCTCTCTCTCTGTCTCTCTCTCTCTCTGTCTCTGTCTCTCTCTCTGTCTCTCTCTTCTGTGTTCTCTCTGTGTCTCTCCTCTCGTCTCTCTCTCTCGCTGCTGTCCTCTCCTCTCTTGTCCTCTCTCTGTCTCTCACTCTCTCCACTCTTCTCTCCTCTCTCTCTTCTTTCTCCTTCTACTCTCTCTCTCTCTACCTCTCTCTCTTTCCCCCACTGTGCGTCTCTCTGAGAGAATGTGTATTACTTCTGGCAGTCGGGCGGTCAGCGAGAAGCTTAATTCAAACATGTTTTACACACACACACACACACACACACCCACACACACACATCACACACACACAAAGCACACCAACACACACCACATCACACACCTCCACACACCCCACACACCACACACCCACCACAACCCACCCACACAACCACACACAACTCAACATACATTTACCACACACACACACACACACACACACACAGAGTCCCATCTTAGTGGTGGGTTAGGGCTCCAGACCTCCAGCAACCTTATAATCAGCTAGCAGTCTGTCAGGCTGGACAGAAGCCAGACACAGAGCCCCTGTTCTGGGGAGGATTCTCTTCTGCTCCCCTGGACCCTGGACAGGTCTGAGTGCAGGACCCAGACAGAGAGTTCCCGGAGCGTCCAGGGGGAGGTGCGGGGGGCGGGGGGCGGGGGCAGGTCAAAGGTGGTGTGGTGGGATGGTGAAGCGGGGAAATGTTGATTGGGAGGTCATCAGTATTCATGTGTGCCTCTCTAATGAGGACAGAAGGTCTGAGAGGGTTTAATGAGGAGAGCTAGCTGTTTCAACACTGCACTCTCTTTGCTGCAGGTCACTCCTCTCTCTCTCTCTCGCTCTCTCCCTCTGCTCGGCCTCTCCCCTCTCTTCTCTCCCTCTTCTCTCTCTCTCTGCCTCTCTCTTCTCTCTCTGCCTCTCCCTCTCGCCTCTCTCTCCCTCTCTGTCTCTCCTCTGCCTCTCTCTTCTGCCTCTCTCTCCCTGCCCTCTCACCCTCCATCTCTATTACCCTCTCTCTCCCCCTCACCCCCTCCTCTCCCTCTCTGCCTCCTCTTTCTCCTTTCTCTCTTTTGATCCCTCTCTCTGCCCTCTCTACCTCTTCCCTCCTCTCTTTCCCCCCTCTCGCGCTCTCTCTCTCCCTTTCTCTCCCTCTCTCTCTCTCTCTCTCCCCTTCTCTCCTTTCAATCTCTCCCCCTCTCCCTCTCTCTCTCTGTTTATCGAAACGTAACAGGCTCTCTGTCTGACCATGTATTCAGTGCTTGCTCAACATATCCTATGACCTTTCATTTCCTGTGTAGAAGAGCTTCCTGTTGACCTCACTTCCTGTCGACCTCACTTCCTGTTGACCTTTGCCCCCCTTAGGCCACCTGGCTGCAGGGTCGTGTGAGATTGTGACTCTGGACCGAGACAGCAGTCAACCCAGAAGGACAGTCGCTAGACAGACTGCTCGCTGTGCCTGCACCAGAGGACTGGTCGCCGGGACAACCAGAGCACAGCCTGCTTGTGTCGACGGTAAGAAGACTTAAGAATCTGTCATGGTTGTGCGTGTGTGGTGTGTAGGTGTGTATTGTATGTATGTGGGAGTGGGTGCAGATGAAAGAACAGGTGTCAGGAGGAGTTGGATCGAGCCCTCCTCCCTCCCTAACCTCCCCGAGGGTGTGAAGTCACAAACGGGCCGCTATTGTTTCAGCCAGGGAGAGATTTCCTATTTCGTAGGGCTTTACTTCAGGGCTCTCAAAGCTGCCCGACGGGTCAGGGACCAGAATTTGAGTTGTTCGCTGTTTGTTTTCCTCCCCCCCGGAATCCCGTTTACACTCGCCGAGTCCCCTGAGCCCTGTTTTTCCGAACAGAGCCTGCCTCGTGTGAGCCCTGGTGCGCTCCTCCCCTTCCATGCCTCCTCTCTCTCGCCCAGCTGTGCGCCGCTCGCGGCCACATCAAAGCCGTTATTGCGCACGTAGAGACCGCGGAGGCAGGTGCCCCCGCTCCGCTCTGGCTCTGCGGCGGCCGCGGAGCCAGGGCCGTGCTGCTCTAAGGTTTCTGCTGGTCCTTGCACCTGAGTCGGCCGCTGTAACTACATAATTGGATTGGCTGGGCTGTGTGATTGGATCCAGTTAACCTATTTCCTCTCTCTCGGGCAGGCTGCAGGCTTCGCCCATGACGCTAGCATAAACGAGGCTCCGCTGGATTAGGGGAAAGGCACGGCTCCATCGGCAGTTGTGCGCAAGAGCGTAACCCCAAACCCCCTCGGAGGGCCCGTGGATTATGGGCCCGGGGACCCCTAATTTGCATGAGCGAACTGAATGAATGAGTGGCTTTACCCTGCCTCGCGGGAAACACTTGGTCTGTCTTAGTCGAAACACTTGTTATTTGACTGTATTTGTATCCTGATTCGTTAGCGTAAACACCAGAAGGAGGAATTTCGAGGAGAATTTTCTGCCTGACTGTGTGTGTGTGCGTGTGTTGTGTGTGTGCACCTACACGCTCTAGTACCAGGGGCTCCCTGGTTCCCGTCAGTGTAGGGGTGAAGCCCCACTGTTGCCGTTTGGGGCTCTTGGCCGCCACCATCAGTTTGCACAGCGGCTTGGCCAGGCCAGTGGGTTTGTGCTTGTGAAGGAGCTCTCAGTCCGGTGGGCCACACAACTCATCAGACTTGAATCTCTCC
>BROE01000027.1:12871229-12873729 GCA_036571765.1 Plecoglossus altivelis
GAGTGAAGGAGAGAGAGAGAGGAACAAAGAGACAGAGAGAGGTAGAAAAAGGGAGACAGAGGGAGTAGAGAGAGACAGAGACCAGAGAGACAGAGAGACAAAAGAGACAGAGAGACAGAGAGAGAGACAAGAGAGACAGAGATAGACAAGATGGAGAGAGAGACAGAGAGAGAGCAGACAGAGAGAGAGAGAGACATGAAGAGAGAGACAGACACGAGATAGAGAGGAGGACAGAGAGAGAGAGATGACAGAGAGAGAAGAGAGAGATGATGACAAGAGAGAGGAGAAGAGACAAGAAGAGAGACAGAGAACAGAAGAGAGCGAGAGACAGTAGAGAGAGAGACAGAGAGAGAGAGACAGAACGACGTTACAGAGAGAGAGACAGAAGAGACAGAGTGACAGAGAGAGAGAGAGACACGAGAGACAGAGAGAGACGAGACAGAGAGGAGAGAGAGAGAGAGTAGAGAGAGACAAGACCAGAGACATGAGAGAAGAGAGAGAGAGAGACAGAAGACAGGGACTACAGATCAGAAACAGGGAGACAGGAGGAAGGGAGACAGAGGAGAGAGACAGGAGAGAGAGAGAACAGAAGAGGAGGAGGAGAGACAGAGAGAGAGAGAGAGACAGAGACAGAGAGCCAAAGAGACAGAGAGAGACAGAAGAGTACAGGAGAGAGACAGAGACAAGAGACAGAGACAAGAGAGGAGGGGAGAACAGAAGAGAGAGAGAGAGAGAGAGAGAACAGGAGATGAGAGAGGAGACAGAGAAGGAAGGGGAGAGTAAGGAAGCAGAGGAGACACTGAGATCTTATGACAAGTGAGTAGAGAGACATGAGAGAGAGTAGACATATATGAAGAGAAATAAAGAAATGTAGAAGGACAGAGAGAGAGAGACGAGAGATAGAGAGAGACAGAAGAGAGAGAGAGAAGAGAGAGAGAGAAGAGAGAGAGACGAGAGAGAGAGAGGAAGAGGACGAGAGAAGAGAGACTGAGAGGGAGAGACGAGAGACAGAAAGACATTCAAAGAGAGAGACAGACAGAAAGTCTGTAAGTTCAGAGCAGTTAGGAGACAAGAGACAGGACTCTCAGGAATAGTGACCTAGTAAAGAGTGTAGGGAGATGCACGATGTCGATGAGAGAAGACAAGTGAGATGCAGTGACAACGAGAACAGCAGAGATGGGGAGAGAGATGAGAAGAGAGAGATAAGGAGAAGAGAGAGCCAGAGGAGAACGAGAAAGAGAAGTGAGAGGAGAGGAGAAGGGAAAGAGAAGAGAGGAGAGGAGAGAATAGAGAGAGGAGAAAGCAGAGAGGACGACACGAGTGAGCAACAGCGGAAGGAGATCAGAGACAGGAGGAGAGAGACAGAGAGAGAGATGGAGGGGGGAGAGAGGGATGAAGGGGGAGCAATGGTGTATCTACAAATAAAAGGCAGTGGCAGTAGAAGAGAGAGAGTACAGAAGAGAGAGATTTGTACAGAGAAGGAGAGACAGAGAGAGACAGATGGACTTAACTTTTGACAGAAGAGAAGTAGAGCAAGAGAGAGAAGATCAAGAGAGATGAGAGAACACAATAAATAAAGGGAAACAAATGTGGATATTGTAGAGAGTGATTTTACGCAGAAGTATCTGAGAGGAGACAATTCAGTAGAAGAGAGAGAAGAGTAGCAGAATGACATGAGCAGTGTAGAGAGACAGAGAGAGAGAGACAGAGAAGAGAGATAGCATGGGGAAAGCAGAGAGAGACAAAGAAAAGAGAGAACACAGATAGGAGAGAGGGAGGAAGATGAGTATTGACAGGCTTAGAGTACACGAGTGACAAAGAATTCCAGCCCTATGGATAAGAGAAGAGAGACAGTAGAGAACCGAGAGAAGAACACAGAGGTAACCAGAGCACGACACCGTAGAGATTATAGAGAGGACAGGGATAGAGAGTCAGAGGACACAAGAAGAGACAGCGAACAGAGAGGAGAGACAGAAGACAAGAGAGACAGAGAGAGGAGAGAGACATGAAGAGAGAGAGCACATTATGAGCTGAACGAGACAGAGAGAGACACAGAAGAGAAGAAAGAGGAGAGACAAGAGACAGAGAGCAAGACAGAGAAGAGAGAGAGAAGACGCAGAGAGAAGGAGAAGAAAAGAGAGCACGGACAAAGACAGAGAGACAGGAGGGACAAGAGGCAGAGAGACGGGAGGGACGAGAGGCAGAGAGACAGGAGGGACGAGAGGCAGAGAGACAGAAGAGAGAGAAAGAGAGAGACAGAGGAACAGAAAAACAAGGATGAGACAAAAAACGAGAGAGCAAATGAGGGAGAGACAGTAGAGGGAGAGACAGAGAGAGAGGAGGAGGACAGAGAGAAAGAATGAACGAGAACAGAGATAGTAGAGAGAAACCAAGGATGGATGGGAGAGAGACAGACAGAGAGCGCAGAGAGAGAGGTGAGAGATACAGAGAGAGAAGAGAGACTCAGAGAGAGTAGGAAGAGAGACAGAGAGACAGGAGA
>BROE01000027.1:12876229-12888729 GCA_036571765.1 Plecoglossus altivelis
GTACAGGACAGTATAGAACAGTACAGGACAGTATAGAACAGTACAGGACAGTATAAAACAGTATAGAACAGTACAGGACAGTATAGAACAGTACAGGACAGTATAAAACAGTATAGATTAGTACAGGACAGTACAGTACAGAACAGTATAGAACAGTACAGAACAGTATAGATTAGTACAGGACAGTACAGTACAGAACAGTATAGATCAGTATAGAACAGTACAGGACAGAACAGTACATATCAGTATAGAACAGTATAGGACAGTATAGAACAATATAGATCAGTATGGAACAGTATAGATCAGTATAGAACAGTATAGATCAGTATAGAATAGATACAGCCCTTCGATAGGAACAATACACTCACACAGTATAGATCAGCTTCATTTTAGAACAGTATAGACCCTACAGGACAGAACAGTACATTATCAGCTACTGAGAACAGTACTATATCAGTATAGAACAGTTACCTTAGAACGAATAGTAGAACCCAGTACTCAGAACAGTATAGATCAGATTAGAACAGTATAGCATCAGTACAGGACAGAAACATGACATATCGAGCTACGGCCCTTAGATAACAGCTATGAGAACAGTAGTTAGTAACAGTAATAGATCAGTACCTGTGCAACAGCTAACATCGTTCCAGTACAGTACTATAGAACAGCACACGACACGTAGCCTCTCTTATTAGACTACAGTATATGGTCTAGCTGGAGCGGCTAGCTCAGCCAACGTTAGTACGCAGGACAGACAGTACGATTAGTCCGCTATAAACACGCTTAGGTCAGCTGATAGAACCAATAGTAGGATCAGGTATGGAACGAGTTGGCCTACTTTAGCCATCCAGTATGCGACAGTCCCGTTTTTCTTTACTTAGGGGGGGAAAACAAAAGGTATAGAACGGAGGCACAGAACAGTATAGATCAGTTATAGCGGTCAGTTTATAGAACAGTATTCATCCGCGACTAGACACGACAAGTACCAATAGTCTACAAAACAACAAAAAACAAAAAAAAAACAACAAAAATAAAATCATAAAAATAACAAATTAAAACATTAAATAAAAAATAAAACACAGTCAATGCTAATCAAACAATAAAAAAAAAAATACAAAAAAAAAAAGAAAAAAAAAAAACAAAAACAACATAAAAAACAAACACTAAAAAGCAAACCAAACAAAACATAAAACATTATAAAAAATTAGTATAAAAAATAAAAAAAACAAACTAAAAAAAAAAAACAAAAAAAAAAAAAAGAAAAATAAAAAAAGTAAAAAAAAAATTGAAATAAAATCACTAACAAGACCCAATCAAAAAGGAAATACCTAAATAATAATAAAATAAAAAAAATTTATTTCAAGAAATGAAAATTACCTAGTCGCATAAATATTAACTATAACTACTTGTCCAGTATACTTTACTTCCTCAGTCCGAACTCACATGGCACCTTATGTGTTGTTAGGTTTGTTACATGAACACATCACGGTACAACACACTAAATAACGACAACTCGTTACTCATTCCAAAGACGCTTTACAGATTTCACCTAACATCTCACACACATCCTCCGTTATAATTTCACACACCACCCCACACATCAACCCGGGCATTATCCACCCACACAGCCACTAAGCACACACCAAACACACGGTCACACCCTCCCATCTATGCCGAGAGTTTAGAAATAATCTCTAGTGCGTATCAGATTAGTTTCATTCTTAATAGTGTTGTGGTGTGAGTGTGTGTGTTATAGTTGTAATGTGTCATTATAGTTTGTGTGTGATATATAGTTGTTCGATTGTGTTGTGGTGTGTTCTGTGTGCTAGTTGTAGTGTGTGGGTTGTTGTGTATAGTTTGTGTGATCGTTGGTATAGTTGTGTTGTGTCAGTATAGTTGTGTTGTGGCAGTATAGTTGTGTTATTGCAGTAGAGTTGTGTTGTGTTGTGTTGTGAGTTGTGTTGTGTGTGTGTGCTATAGCTTGTGTGTGTTAGTTGTGAAATGTAGATAGGTTGTGTGTGTATGTTGTGTGTGTATATGTGTGTGTATAGTTGTGTGTGTATAGTTGTGTGTGTATAGTTGTGTGTGTGGGTGTGTATAGTTGTGTGTGTGGGTGTGTATAGTTGTGTGTGTATAGTTGTGTGTGTATAGTTGTGTGTGTGTGTGTGTATAGTTGTGTGTGTGTGTGTGTATAGTTGTGTGTGTGGGTGTGTGTGTATAGTTGTGTGTGTGTGTGTGTTGTACAGTTTGTTTCTGCATGTGTCATTTCATGGTTTGGGTTTCTACATGAGAACACAGCGAGCAAAAGAGAGAGAAGAAATAATCTCTGTCTAAAACAGAGATGAATTCATCCATGCCCCTAATGAAATGTCATATTACAGAAGTGTTTTTATTACTTCACACACACACACACACACACGCACACCACAGGCACACACACCACAGACACACACACACACTCACCACAGGCACACACACCACAGACACACACACACGCACCACAGGCACACACACACGCACACACCACTAATGTATAATGTTGATCACTTGTGGTTACATTGCTGCGTGGTCTTACCTGTGTCTCTGACGAAACACACACACACACACACACACACACACACACAGACACACACACAGACACACACACACACACACACAACAGAAGGACTATGTGTTCAGCTGACAGGAAGCATGGAGAAACTCAGGGGTCTCCACCCAATCACAGTCTGTCCCTGTGGACCAATCACAGGTGACACACACCAGGACAGGAAGCAGAGAGGGAACAGTAATCACAACTTCCTGTTCTCGGTCACCGAGACAACAGAACATAACATCTTGTCCTTTGGGGAAGTTAATTTGTTTTTACTAAAGTGTCTCAGTAATTACTGTGACATCAAGGTTAATTGCAAACTCTGTTGCCATGGTAACGTCCTGTCAGAAACCGACTTACAATCTGTTGTCAACACACACGCATGTGCACTCATGCGCACGCATGCACGCGCACAAACACACACACTTGACCTTGACACTTGGTACTTGATCGCATTTTTGTGGAGGAGAACTCGTGTGTGTTTGCATGTGTGTATGCATGTGGGAGTAGGTGTGTGTATGTGAACATGTGTGTATGTATGTGAACACGTGTATGTGTGAGTATGTGTGTGTGAACACGCACGTGTGTGTGTGTGTGTGTGAACACGTGTGTGTGTGTATGCGTGTGCGTGTATGTGTGTGCGAGTGTGTATGCGTGTGTGTGTGCGCGTGTGTGCGTGTGTGTGTATGTATGTGGGAACACGTGTGTGTGTGTGTGTGTATGCGTGTGTGTGTGTGTATGCGTGTTTGTGTGTGTGTGTGTGTGTGTGTGTGTATGTGAACACGTGTGTGCGTGTGTATATGTGTGTGTGACTAGCTAGCTTCCCCCAGACAGCAGGCCAGCGTTGCATCAGAGAAGCAGCAGATGAGTATCATAATCCTGGATGTTTCTGCTCTGCTAACTCCACCAGGACACACATGATCCTGGATGTTTCTGCTCTGCTAACTCCACCAGGACACACATCTTATCTTAACCATCGTAACCACGGCAGCTGCACTCCGTTCCAACACTCGTAAACATCGTCTTCAGATAACGACGACGTCCTGTCAAGAAGCTACGGGAGGCTCAAGACTCCCAGACGGCGTGTTCGCTGTCAGTCAGCATCACACGTCACATGACACAGTATATGGACACTGCTACGTTCGTGGGACGGTCTATTTAAGGAGCAGGGACTCGCATGCAGCCCAACATGCACTCCAACATGCAGTCCAACATGCAGTCCAACATGCAGTCCAACATACAGTCCAGCATGCAGCCCAACATGCACTCCAGCATGCAGTCCAACATGCACTCCAACATGCAGTTCAACATACAGCCCAACATGCAGCCCAACATGCAGCCCAACATGCAGCCCAACATGCACTCCAACATGCAGTCCAACATGCAGTCCAACATGCAGTCCAACGTGCACTCCAACATGCAGCCCAACATGCAGCCCAACATGCAGCCCAACATGCAGTCCAACATGCAGCCCAACATGCACTCTAACATGCAGCCCAACATGCAGTTCAACATGCAGTCTAACATGCAGTCCAACATGCAGTTCAACATGCACTCCAACATGCAGCCCAACATGCAGCCCAACATGCAGTCCAACATGCAGCCCAACATGCAGTCCAACATGCAGCCCAACATGCAGCCCAACATGCAGCCCAACATGCAGTCCAACATACAGTCCAACATGCAGTCCAACATACAGTCCAACATGCAGTCCAACATACAGTCCAACATGCAGTCCAACATGCACTCCAACATGCACTCCAACATGGACTCCAACATGCACTCCAACATGGACTCCAACATGCACTCCAACATGGACTCCAACATGCACTCCAACATGGACTCCAACATACAGTCCAATATGCACTCCAACATGCACTCCAACATACAGTCCAACATGGACTCCAACATGCACTCCAACATACAGTCCAACATGCACTCCAACATGCAGCCCAACATGGACTCCAACATACAGTCCAACATGGACTCCAACATGCACTCCAACATACAGTCCAACATGCACTCCAACATACAGTCCAACATGGACTCCAACATGCACTCCAACATACAGTCCAACATGCAGTCCAACATGCAGCCCAACATGGACTCCAACATGCACTCTAACATGCAGCCCAACATGCAGCCCAACATGCACTCCAACATACAGTCCAACATGCACTCCAACATACAGTCCAACATGCACTCCAACATGCAGTCCAACATACAGCCCAACATGCAGTCCAACATGCAGTCCAACATGCAGTCCAACATGCAGCCCAACATGCAGTCCAACATGCAGTTCAACATGCAGCCCAACATGCACTCCAACATGCACTCCAACATACAGCCCAACATGCAGCCCATCATGCAGCCCAACATGCACTCCAACATGCAGTTCAACATGCAGTTCAACATGCACTCCAACATGCACTCCAACATGCACTCCAACATGCACTCCAACATGCAGTCCAACATGCAGTCCAACATGCACTCCAACATGCAGCCCAACATGCAGCCCAACATGCAGTCCAACATGCACTCCAACATGCAGTTCAACATGCACTCCAACATGCAGTTCAACATGCAGTTCAACATGCAGTTCAACATGCAGTTCAACATGCAGTTCAACATGCAGTTCAACATGCAGTTCAACATGCAGTTCAACATGCAGTTCAACATGCAGTTCAACATGCAGTTCAACATGCAGTTCAACATGCAGTTCAACATGCAGTTCAACATGCAGTTCAACATGCAGTTCAACATGCAGTTCAACATGCAGTTCAACATGCAGTTCAACATGCAGTTCAACATGCAGTTCAACATGCAGTTCAACATGCAGTTCAACATGCAGTTCAACATGCAGTTCAACATGCAGTTCAACATGCAGTTCAACATGCAGTTCAACATGCAGTTCAACATGCAGTTCAACATGCAGTTCAACATGCAGTTCAACATGCAGTTCAACATGCAGTTCAACATGCAGTTCAACATGCAGTTCAACATGCAGTTCAACATGCAGTTCAACATGCACTCCAACATGCAGCCCAACATGCAGTCCAACATGCAGTTCAACATGCAGTTCAACATGCAGTTCAACATGCAGTTCAACATGCAGTTCAACATGCAGTTCAACATGCAGTTCAACATGCAGTTCAACATGCAGTTCAACATGCAGTTCAACATGCAGTTCAACATGCAGTTCAACATGCAGTTCAACATGCAGTTCAACATGCAGTTCAACATGCAGTTCAACATGCAGTTCAACATGCAGTTCAACATGCAGTTCAACATGCAGTTCAACATGCAGTTCAACATGCAGTTCAACATGCAGTTCAACATGCAGTTCAACATGCAGTTCAACATGCAGTTCAACATGCAGTTCAACATGCAGTTCAACATGCAGTCTAACATGCAGTCCAACATGCAGTCCAACATACAGTCCAACATGTAGTCCAACATGCAGTTCAACATACAGCCCAACATGCAGCCCATCATGCAGCCCAACATGCACTCCAGCATGCAGTCCAACATGCACTCCAACATACAGCCCAACATGCACTCCAACATACAGCCCAACATGCACTCCAACATACAGCCCAACATGCAGTCCGCAGGCACCAACAACCGTCCAAAGGTAGTACAAATGCAAGTTTAAAACATCACAACATACGTAACTGCACTCATTACAGCACATGCAGCAAATGCAGCAACAGCAGTTCATCATGCAGTTCAACATGGGTGCAAGTGAACACGTATGGTGGTAGATGGGGACACCAAATCTCTGTGTCACCATCGTGTTGCAAGTAAAGGGCAGAGCTCAAACGAGGATTTACGCTTCATGCCTTCTTCTGCCTACTAGCAGCAATCTAGTGTGGGAAGCTCTGCGTGAAACACCTGAAACGTTTCCTATACACTCCAGCTGCAGATTCTTGTTTAAGTTCTGTTTTTGAGTGAAGATAGTTGTGTGTGATGTTTGTGTTGGATGCCTGGAAGGCTCCAGAAGCACCGTTTTAATCAGCACTAAACACTTTGATGGCCTTGTTTTAGCTGAGAGTTTTTCATTACACTCACGTTTTTTAGTTTTTATTTCTTTATTCCTATTGTTGGTTATTGCTGTTCCGGTGCTGATAACCTCATTTTGTTAGCATTTGTTATGTTTATTTTTCACATTTAGAAGTTTAAAATGCGTTTTCTAACTAAATGTAATAAAGGAAAGGAGCAGGGAGGGGCGAGGGAAGGAGGGGAGGAGGGGGGAGAGAGGGAGAGGGAGGGATACTGGAGGAGAGGGGGGGAGAGGGGCGGGAGGACGGGGAGAGAGGGAGAGGGGATGAGGGGGAGGGGATACCTGAGGAGGGGGAGGAGGAGGGGAGGGAGGGAGGGAGGGAGGAGGGGAGGGAGGGAGAGAGGAGGGGAGGGAGGGAGAGCAGGGATTCTTATGAGATGTCAGACAGAAATAAATAAATCAGATAGAGAGATGTTCTGAGAGACAGATACATAATCCCAAAGAGAGAGTAGAGAGAGAGACCATCTTCTGTTTGGGAGAGGAAACAAGGAGAGAGGAGACAAGGAGAGGAGGACAGAGGAGACAAGGAGAGGAGGACTGAGGAGGACAGAGGAGATGAGGATAGAGAAGAGGAGACAAGGAGAGGAGACAAGGAGAGGAGGAAGACAGAAGAGATGAGGACAGAGGAGAGGAGGATAGAGGAGAAGAGGGAAGGACAGATTGGAGTGTTAAGTTTCCAATCCTCTCCTTTTCCTCTGCTCTCACCCTCCCCTTTTTAGTCTGTTTTCAACATTTATTATTTGTTTTTGTCTATGGTCTCCTTTTGTTGCAAACACATATCTCTCTAAATTGTTGATATTTCTGTCAGAAACCCCAGGAGAAGTGCTCTCAAATCACTTGTGTCTCCTCTCAGTCATGAAGACATTTGTTTGAGCGTAAACAGATTTTTATCAACAAAATATTTTATGAGTGAGAATCCATCTTCGGTAAAAGTCTCATTCTGTCAATTTGTAAGCACATGATGCGATCGCAACTGAGAGTCAAATTAAACATCAGAAAATCTGGATTTGTTTTAGAAACTTGTTTTGAAAGAGTTTAACGTTTCTTAAAGCTTGTGGTGTTTTGGACATAAACACTAAAGTCTCCTTCAGAACTCATCAGCCAGACGAGAGAATGAACCAAATGATGAGGTTCTTATGTCACACACACGCACGCACGCACGCACGCACGCACGCACGCACACACACACGCACGCACACACGCACGCACACACACACATACACACACACACACACACACACACAAACACTCTCTCTCTGAAACACACACACACACACACAAACACTCTCTTTCTGAAACACACACACACTCATGCTCTCTGAAACACACGCACTCATGCTCTCTGAAACACACACACTCATGCTCTCTGAAACACACACTCATCCTCTCTAAAACACACACACACTCATCCTCTCTAAAACACACACACACTCGCCCTCTCTGAAAACACACACATACCCTGAGGCCTTCAGGGAACTATGATCCTAATCCCATGTGTTTAGTCAGTAGTCACACAGGCTGTGTGTGTGTGTGTGTGTGTGTGTTTCAGAGAGGGTGAGTGAGTGTGCGTGCGTGCAAGTGTGTGTGTCTCCATGACTACAGAATAATGTCACACATTAGCGTTGGACGCTCTGGAGAGAACGGCCATGTGCACGCCTCACTTCCTGCTCCGGAAGGAAGTAGCAGAGCTGCTCTCACCTGCCCGTTACCATGACAGCAGGCAGTGGAGGAGACAAGTGGGCGTGGCCAAGGAGAGAGGGGAGTGTGTGTGTCCTTGGGTACATGTTTAGATGTATTACCATGTATTTCTCCATGTCAGAGACAGATAGTTTAAAGCTAATGTTCTGGAACCTTGGAAACATTCCAGAACTTTCGTTTTCAGGTACATGGTAAAACTTCCTTTCAACCTCAAAAACACACACACGTCTCTCTAAGTGATCTGTCTCGCGTGTGTTCATTAAAACTCCTCTTTTTATAGACACACCTCTGAGGACACCTGAACATGCCTCTGGTTACTACGGCGATCAAGAATTAATTAGTGAACTGCCGTTTCTGTTCTAGCAAAGAGGATGAATCCAGTTCTACAGCATGAGAGGAGAGATGGAGGGATGGAGAGGAGGAGAGATGGAGAGAGGAGAGATGGAGAGATGAAGACAGGAGAGATGGAGACATGAGAGAGGAGAGATGGAGAGAGGAGAGATGGAGGGGAGGAGAGATGGAGGGATGGAGAGATGGAGAGAGGAGAGATGGAGACAGAGATGGAGTCCTTATCATGGTGTAACACTGTCAGGGCAGTGATTTTCATCATTGTTTTCTTGTTGTCTATGACAGTAACACACACATTCTCTCTCTCTCCTTCTCACACACACACACACACACACACACACACACACACACACACACACACACACACACACACACACACACACACACACACACACTGGCCAGACTGTCACACAGACCAACAGATAATTGGTATTGATGTTTAATGGCTGATGTCACTTCCTGTCTCAGAAAGAAGTTCAAGGCTATGCCCACCCACCCGACCAATCATTATAGACCTCAAGGGTGACAACAAGGACAGCAGCTATTGATTGGCTGTCAGTCAAGTGCTGTGTAATCGAATCATTTTACAGCAAAGAGATTGATTACTCAGTACAACAGCAGGGGCAAGTGGTGTGTGTGTTTATTTAAAGATTTATATATTCATCACCTGCCATTTAGCGTCCAATATCCTCTCTCCTGTCCTCTCCTCATCCCTCATTCTCTCCCTCTCTCTCTCTCTCTTTCTCAGTGTCTCTCTCCCTCTGTCTCGGTGTCTCTCTCTCTCTCTCTCTCTCTCTGTCTCTGTCTCTGTCTCTGTGTCTATCAGACAACTGGGGGTCTGTTTAGTTTCATGAGGGAGAGAGAGAGAGACACAGAGAGACAGAGAGAGAGGGAGAGAGAGAGACACAGAGAGACAGAGAGACAGAGAGAGAGAAACAGAGAGAGAGGGAGAGAGAGAGGGAGAGAGCGAGAGAGACAGATACAGAGGGAAAGAGCGAGAGGGCGGGAGAGACAAAGACATGGAGAGAGCGAGAGAGACACCGAGACAGAGAGAGAGGGAGAGCGTGAGAGAGACACGGAGACAGAGAGAGAGAGAGGGACAGAGAGAGAGAGGAGGCATGCAGATGTGAATCTGCAGGTGACAGGTTAATAGAGCTGCTGTTTCTGTGTGTGGGATCACCAGGCATTAATTAGATGGTGATTACAGAGGTAATTAATGCCTGAAGGGAACACTGCCCTTGTGTTGAATGGATGGAGAGATAGAGGGATAGAGAGATGAAGGATGGAGAGAGAGGGATAGAGAGATGAAGGATGGAGAGATGGAGGGATAGAGAGATGAAGGATGGAGAGATGGAGGGATAGAGAGATGAAGGATGGAGAGAGAGAGGGATAGAGAGATGAAGGATGGAGAGATGGGAAAGAGGGATGCACTGATGAAGGAATGGAAAGGAGTCACATTTACTATGATACACACAATAAAAGAACACTTACCTGATGAGGTAGGTATCTCTGGTGTTGGGGTAGGTATCTCTGGTGGTGTTGGGGTAGGTATCTCTGGTGGTGTTGGGGCAGGTATCTCTGGTGGTGTTGGGGCAGGTATCTCTGGTGTTGGAGCAGGTATCTCTGGTGGTGTTGGAGCAGGTATCTCTGGTGGTGTTGGAGCAGGTATCTCTGGTGTTGGAGTAGGTATCTCTGGTGGTGTTGGGGCAGGTATCTCTGGTGGTGTTGGGGCAGGTATCTCTGGTGGTGCTGGAGCAGGTATCTCTGGTAGTGCTGGAGCAGGTATCTCTGGTGGTGTTGGAGCAGGTATCTCTGGTGGTGTTGGGGCAGGTATCTCTGGTGGTGTTGGGGCAGGTATCTCTGGTGGTGTTGGGGTAGGTATCTCTGGTGGTGTTGGAGCAGGTATCTCTGGTGGTGCTGGAGCAGGTATCTCTGGTAGTGCTGGAGCAGGTATCTCTGGTGGTGTTAGAGCAGGTATCTCTGGTGGTGTTGGGGCAGGTATCTCTGGTGGTGTTGGGGCAGGTATCTCTGGTGGTGTTGGGGCAGGTATCTCTGGTGGTGGGGAAGGTATCTCAGTTTTTTTGGATGCAGGTTCAAACCAGGTTCCCTCTCAAGATGTTGTTGAATTATTTTCATAAACCAGAAAAGAAATCCGTTTTTTCCCGGATTGTTTCGGTGACACAGATCTTCGTAATAGGATGAGGAGAGTGAGAGGAAGAGGAGGAGGAGGAGAAAAGGAGAAGGAGAAAGAGGAGTAGGGGGAGGAGAAGGGGGCAGAGAGGGAGAAGGAGGGGAAGGAGGAGGAAGAGGGGGAGGAGAAAGGGAGGAGAAGGAGGGGGAGGAAAAGGAGGATAAAGAGGAGGAGGAGGAGGAGGCAGTTGAAATGAGGAAACTTGTCAAACACAACAGTCTTATTCTGCTCTGCAAAAAAGGACAGAAGGAGAGAGAGGAGACAGAAGGAGAGAGGAGAGAGAGGAGACAGAAGGAGAGAGGAGAGGGAGGAACAGAGGAGGAGAGAGATGAGTCAGAAGGAGAGGGGAGAGAGAGGAGACAGAAGGAGAGAGAGGGGAGACAGAAGGAGAGAGGAGAGAGAGAAACGGAGGAGAGAGAGGAGACAGAAGGAGAGGGGAGAGAGAGAAACGGAGGAGAGAGAGGAGACAGAAGGGGAGAGGAGAGAGAGGAGACAGAAGGAGAGAGAGGGGAGAGGGAGAAACAGAGGAGGAGAGAGAGGAGACAGAAGGAGAGGGGAGAGAGAGAAACGGAGGAGAGAGAGGAGACAGAAGGAGAGAGGAGAGAGAGGAGACAGAAGGAGAGGGGAGAGAGATGAGTCAGAAGGAGAGAGAGGAGGAGACAAACAGAGAAAGTGGGTGATCGGGGAGATGTCAAACTTGTACTCCCTGACTGTCAGAGGATTCTAATCAACCTAGTAATGACTTTACACACACACACACACACACACACACACACACGGAATGAATAAATAATGATGAGTAATAAATGGAGGGTGATAGTGAAATAAAGGCTGGGTGTTTGATTCTCTCATCCTGCTGAAGCCTAGATGGACCTGGTGCCTGGGGGGGGGTAACATGGTGTCTAGACTGGGTGGGGGGGACCTGTTGCCTTAGCAACCGGGGGTCGTATAACTTGTGTACGCTGCCTCTTACCTGATCTCCTCATTGACAGGCTCAGCTCTCACGCACACCCCATTTCCAATCTCATTCCTCCTCGCTCACCCTACCTACATGACCTCGTCGGTTCCCCTCTCCTGTTCGTCTCCTCCTCGTGCTTCCACTCTCTCTCCTCCTCTCGCTCCCTCCTTCAATCCTCTCCCTCCGTCTCCTCTCTTATTCCTCTCTCCTCCCTCACACCTATAATATATAACCTCATCTGCATCGATCTCTCTCCGCTACTACAGTCCTCTGTCCTTTACCCTCTCTCTCCCCTTCTTCTCGATTGTTCCTCTCTTCCCCCATAATCACCTTGTGGAGACACCCATCTCTTCCCTCCTCTCGAGCTAGCTACTCCCCAACCTCAAGATTCGTACATCACGTCTCGGGACTAGCGAGTTAAGGGAGGTGTGTGTATACGTGTGTGTGTTGCTTTCGTGGTGTGTCGTGCTGTTGTCGCGTTCGTATCTTCACCCTCATAACATCACTCTCACTACTCACACACACAACTCCAACACCACCAACAACACACCCCATTTTCCTCTCTCCTTCGTCGTGTGTTATCCATCCTACTGTTGCTCGTATCACTCCACCTGCTGTGTGTGTTGTGTGGTCATTTCAGCTCCAGGCCTCG
>BROE01000027.1:12893729-12896368 GCA_036571765.1 Plecoglossus altivelis
CCCTCGTCCATCCATCCCTCTACCCCTTCACCTCCTCCCTGCCCCCCCCCCCCGACACAGCCCCCCTTCCAGCCCCCTCAGTCAACCCTCCCCCTCTCAACCCTCCCCCTTTCAACCCTCCCCCTCTCTAACCAACACTTTATTGATCCTCTGTACAGACAAGAAGTTATCAAACAGAGTCTGAGTCTGAAGCAGTGCAGGTGGTTTGGTGTGTGTGTGTTGATGGTAGTGTGAGTGCTGTGGGTGTGTGAGGTGAGTGAGTGAGTGAGTGGTTGAGTTCTGGTGTATGTAGTGTGTGTGTGTGTTGTGAGAGTGAAAGTGAGTGAGTGGGCTGTGTGGGTGTGTGCTGTGTGTGTGAGTGATGTGTGTGTGTTGTGTGTGTGTGGTGTGAGTGAATGTCTGTGTGAGTGTCTGTCGATGTGTGTGTGTTGTGTGGTGTGTGAGTGTGAGTTGAGTTGTCTGTGGTGGTGAGTGTGTGTGAGTGTGAGTGAGTGTGTGTGATGTGGTGTGTGTGTGTGTGTGTGTGTGTGAGTAAGTGTCTATGATGTGTGTGTGTGTTGTTGTAGGTGTGAGACTGAGTGTCTGGTGGTTGAGTGTGAGTGAGTGTCATGTGTGTGTGTGTTGGTGTGTCTGTGTGTGTGTTGTGTGGTTTGAGTGTGTGTGTGTTGTGTGTGTGTGTGTCTGTGTGTGTCTGTACAGTCATCACCTTGCACCCAAGTCTACTACCTACGCTTGAGTTTAGTGAGCTAATCCAGTCCCTTTCTACAGGCCGTTCAGATTCACACTGTTCAGAGACAGATCTTTCATCTCTCCATCCTAATCCATCATCCCTCCATCTCTCCATCCTCACCACATTCCACCCCTCCCTCTGTCATCGTGGACACCTTACTATAATTACATCCATGAGGCTGCATACATTAGCTGCGTGGGACAGGAGAGGTGTGTGTTGCAAAGGCAGATGAAGTGTGAGTGTGTGTTTTGGTGTGTGGTGTCTGAGTGTTGGCAGAGAGGAGTGCGAGTGTGTGTGTGTGTGTGTGTGAGTGTGTGTGTGTGTAGTGTGTTATGTGTGAGTGTGTGTGAGATGTGTGAGATGTGTGTGAGAGAAGAGGAGAAATGTTCAGCTCTGATCAGACCTGCAGGTCTCTCAAGGATACACATCACTCCTGTCAATACTTAACACATTACAAGGAGAGAGGAGAAGGATGAGGAGCAGGAGGAGGAGCAGAGAGGAGAGGAAGGAGAGCAGGAAGAAGGAGAAGGCAGGACAGGGAGGAGAGGCGCAGGAGGAAGAGGAGCAGACAGGAGGAGAGAGAGAGAAAGCAGGAGGCAGGAGAGGCAGACAGGAAGGAGAGAGCAGGAGGAGGAGAGAGAGCAGGAAGAGATGGAGGAAGCTGGAAGAGGAGAGCAGGACAGGCGAGGAGGAAGCAGAGGTAGGAGAGATGGAGAGCAACACGAGGGAGAGGGAGAGGGATAAGGGAGGAGGACGAGAGAGAGAGAGGCAGCGATGGCGAGGAGGAGAAGCAGGACAGGAGGAGGGAGAGCAGGAGGAGGATGAGAGAGGCAGGACAGGAAGGAGAGCAGGAGGAGGAGGAGGAGTAGATGCCCAGACAGAGGAAGGAGAGGCAGGACAGGAGAGAGAGCAGCGACAGGAGAGAGGAGAGGACAGGGAGGAGAGAGAGAGACAGAGGAGAGGCAGACAGGGAGGAGGAGAAGCAAAGATGGAGGAGAGGAGAGGACAAGGAGGAGAGAGGCAGGACAGGGAGAGAGAGAGCCAGGAAGAGACAGAGCCATGGAGAGAGAGGCAGAGTACCTGTTGTCATAATGAGGCAGGTTTATGCAGCTGAATATCTCCATGGTGACACCAGTGACATCGTCGTCTGATGGGCTGAAGAGGAATGAGATGAAAGAGAAATTAAAATAAAACCAGAAACAAACAGGTATGATAATCACATAAAGATCTGAAGAGGCTATTTATCAGAGGAGATGACTGTTGTGACTGAAGACCAGACAGACAATCCCAACATGCCTCGCTCCAAGTCTCTCTCTCCAAGTCTCTCTCTCCAAGTCTCAGTCTCTCTCCAAGTCTCTCTCTCCAAGTCTCTCCCTCTATCCAAGTCTCCCTCCCAAGTCTCTCTCTCCAAGGGGGGTTTTTCTTTTTTCTCTCTTCTCTAGTCTCCTCTCCTCTCTCCTCACTGTCTATCCTCTCTCTCTCCCTTTCTCTCTCCCGTCTCTCTCTCCTCTCTCCCTACAATCTCTCTCCTCTCTCCTCTTTTTCCACCTCTCCTCCTCTTCCCTCTGTCCTCCCTCTCTCCTCGCTCTCTCCATCCTCTCTCCTCGTCTCCTCTCTCCTCCTCTCGTCCGATCTCCTTCCTCGTCTCTCTCCCCTCCTCTCTTCTTTCCAACTCTCCTCCTCTCTCCCTCCTCCTTTTCTCTGACATTATGATTACAAACTAATCATCTGTTTCAGACAAAAGAAAACTTAATCCAACCACTCCGTACCAAAATACCCAATGTGTGATTTTATAAGTTGAATGCTATCATGCTTAACAAAACAACACCAACACCCCCTAAAATAACTTGTCCCTTTCATGATCCCAACGCCAGAATGTCTCTCACCGCACGCACAATCCCTCTCCTTC
>BROE01000027.1:12916107-12937424 GCA_036571765.1 Plecoglossus altivelis
GTAAGAGGGTATCCGCTGCACGTGGCCCACCAGTTTCACAGAGGCTTACAGTTCCACAGCACTCCATGGCAGGCATCCAGATACGCTGCTATACCCCCACCCTGTAAACAACACCAAACACAACCACCACCACACTGCTGTACCCCCCACTCTGTACACAACAAACGAACGACAACACCACCACACACACACACACACACAACACAGCACACACCACACACACAGCCACACACTGCTGTTACCGCCACCTCTGTAAACACACACACTGCTGTAACCTAACAGCACCTCTTAACACACACACACACACACTGCTTACCCCACAACACACACCTCTGTAAGCACACCACACACTGCTGTACCAATGCACTCTGTAACACACACACATCACTGCTGTTACCGGGACCTCTGAACACACCACAGCTACACCAACACACTGCTGACCCACTCTGTAAAACACCACACACCCGCTTACCCCACCTCTGAACACACACACACACACTACACCACGCGTCTACCCACCCTTAACACACACCCAACCCACACACCCACACACACAACACACCCACACACACTGCTGTACCACCACCTCTTGACACACATCCACACACACACACACCAGCTTTACTCACCCGTAACACATATTACACACACACATGCTGTTACCACCTCTGTAAACACACACACACACACAACACACGCGTAACCTCTACCCACACAACACCAAAGCATCAAATACACCCTGTAACCGACGGAATAAACCCAAACAAATAAAGGGGGTAATAATGTTTTTTTTTTTGTTTTTTTTACAAATTCTATCTTTTAATTTAATCTCTAACATCTTATTTGATTTACCGTTCCTTCTTGAGATTTAGGACAAAGCTGTCTATATATACACACACAGTGGTTCATAATGAAAAACACTTCATAATAATGATGATGATTATAATTAATAATGATTATAATTACAATTATAAACGTGAACAAGAATAAAGTGCAGCCCGCCCTGCATCCTACCAGCAGCGATCTTAGCAGCCCGAGCAAAGTTCCCGTTCTGGATGCAGGCGATCAGCTCACTCTTGTCATCCACAGACGTCCTGCGAACCAGGGCTGGTTTGCCTTTCCCACAAGGAGGCAGACACAGCAAGGAGCTGGGGGGGAGAGATGAGAGATCAGAGAGAGACCAGACAGACAGGGAGAGAGAAACTAGATATCAAAGAGACAGAGAGACCAGAGAGAGAGAGAACAGAGACCAGACGACAGTGGGAGACCAGAGAGACACCAGACAACAGTGGGAGATCAGAGAGAGACCAGACAACAGTGGGAGACCAGAGAGAGAGAGAGACCAGTCATCAGTGGGAGACCAGAGAGAGAGAGAGACCAGACGGCAGTGGGAGACCAGAGAGAGACACCAGACAGCAGTGGGAGACCAGAGAGAGAGACCAGACGACAGTGGGAGACCAGAGAGAGAGACCAGAGAGCAGTGAGAGACCAGAGAGAGAGACCAGACAACAGTGGGAGACCAGAGAGAGAGAGAGACACCAGACAGCAGTGGGAGACCAGAGAGAGAGACCAGTGAGCAGTGGGTGACCAGAGAGAGACACCAGAGAGCAGTGGGAGACCAGAGAGAGAGACCAGAGAGCAGTGGGAGACCAGAGAGACCAGAGAGCAGTGGGAGACCAGAGAGAGAGACCAGAGAGCAGTGAGAGACCAGAGAGAGAGACCCGACGACAGTGGGAGACCAGAGAGAGAGACCAGAGAGCAGTGTGTACCTGGTGCTTCCCAGTAGACTGCTGCTGGAGGAGATGCTGGACTCAGAAGCACATCTTCTCCTGGGCTCCACAGTCCTGGAGGCCAGCTCCTCCTGCTCCTCCTCCTGCTCCTCCTCCTCCTGCTCCTCCTTCAGAGTGCTTCCAGACACCAGCTTCTCCTCCCCCTCCTTGTCCAGGAGCCCGTTGGTTATGCCTAGGAGACATCAGACACAGTTAGCTTTCCTCTCATATTTCACCTGCTATTGATTTCAAACGCTAGCCAGTATCTTGTACTGACGATGTGCTTGTTTACCTGAGCAGGGATGAAGCTAGGAAGTTATGTTACTGTTAAAAGCTGTTTTTGTTCTCTCTCACAGAAGGAACCTTATGGTTCCTTAGTCTAAGACAGTGGTTCTTAACCTTGTTGGAGGTACTGAACCCCACCAGTTTCATATACGCATTCACCAAACCCTTCTTAATTGAAAAACGGAAATTTGATTTTTTCAAAGTCATATAATCATATGAGTCAGGTGTGTGTCTTGACCTCCACTGAACCCCTGAGACTGACTCACCCGAACCCCTCAGACTGACTCACCGAACCCCTGAGACTGACTCACCGAACCCCTGAGACTGACTCACCGAACCCCTGAGACTGACTCACCGAACCCCTCAGAGTGACTCACCGAACCTCTGGGGTTCGATCGAACCCAGGTTAAGAACCACTGGCCTCTGAACTGTTACACATGGAACATAAAATATTGTCAGTTTTTTTTGAACGCCACACTCAGATTGCGAAACTTCTCCCTTTTTTCATAAGAGTTCGTCCTCACAGAGATCTCTCCCTTTTCCAGATTTGTGTTTAGATACATGAGAAGTGAACCTCATCCCCAGTAAAGACATGATAGTCTGTTAACATTAACGACAAGAAAACCACACAAAGTTTCTAAACTTTACTCCCGTTTGTTAGAACCAAACCTTGAAAATCCATGTTTCCAGAACGGTTTTCCCCACCTACAGACTAGAGTAGCGTGGGCGTGTACCTGTGTGAAGGCGTTTAATGGGCACCGGCTCCTGAACAGCGCCCCCTGTCTTCCAAGGGCTTCGTCTGCGCTTCCTACCCTGCAGCAAGGTCTCTAGTCTGGGAATCACAACTGACAGGAAGCTGCTACTGCCAAGCTGAGAGGGCTCCTCCTTGGTCTCCTCTCCTCCTCCTCCTCCTCCTACTCCTTCTCCTCCTCCTCCAGGAACCAGGGGCTTGCGTGGGCTGGTACTCTTCGACTTGCGGAAGAGCACGGCGGTGCGTCTGTTGACGGTGCCCGAGGGCGGAGCCAGGGTGGAGGTGGGCCGTCCCACGCTCACGTGTGTGCCCTCCTCTCGAATCAGGCACATGGCATCCTGGGATACCGCGGGTGGGGAGTTGGCCGTTGAGCCGGCCGTGAGGGGGGGGGGGTGGGCGAACATCCGTCTGGGGGTCCTCTCGTCAGAAGGTGACTTTGTCTTGGGGGCTGGGGTGTGGGGGCGATGGGTTTGAGAGTGGGAGGCCTCCGTAGTCCGCTCGGGTAGTTGTGATGCGGGGGGGGAGGTAGAGAGTCAGAGGGCTCCAGTTTAGGAGGTAGAGACTCACCTGGATGGAGGCAGAGACAGCACAGAAACACAGGCATCAGAAATATGTTATTTGTCCCCTCCTCCTCCCCTCTCTCCAGCTCCCTCCCCCTCCTCCCCCCCTCTCTCTTCTCTCCAGCTCTGTTCCTCCCCCTCCTTCCCTCTCTCTTCTCTAGCTCCCTCCCCCTCCTCCCCTCTCTCACCTCTCCAGCTCCCTCTCCCTCCTCCCCTCTCCTCTCCAGCTCCCTCCTCCCCTCTCCTCTCCAGCTCAGTCACTCCCCCATCTCGCCGTGCCCCCTCTCGCTCTCCTCTCCAGCTCCCGTCGCCCCTCCTCCCCTCTCTTCTTCTCTCCAGCTCTGTTCCTCCCCCTCCTTCCCTCTCTCTTCTCCAGCTCCCTCCTCCTCCCCCTTCTCTCTCCTCCCTCCCCTCCTCTCCAGCTCCCTCCTCCCCTCTCCTCTCCAGCTCAGTCACTCCCCCCCTCCCTCCTCCAGCTCCTCCCCCTCTCCCCTCTCTCTCTCTCCTCTCCCTCCTCCTCCCCCCTCTCTCTCTCCTCTCGCTCTCCCCCTCCTCCTCCCCTCTCTCTTCTCCAGCTCCCCCTCCCCCCCTCTCTCTCTCTCCAGCTCCCTCCCCTCCTCCCCCCCTCTCTCTCCTCTCCAGCTCCCTCCCCCTCCTCCCCTCTCCTCTCCAGCTCCCTCCCCCTCCTCCCCAGGGCATCAGCCAGGAGTCACCCCCTCCTCTGAAGTAGCCGTGTCTCTCTCCTCTCCTCTCCCGCTGTTCTGATCCCTTCGTACTCACCCTCATCATCACCGTGGGGTCCGCCGGCCTCCCCCTCCTCCCCAGGAGCTCTCCCCCTCTGAGGGAGGGAGGAGGAGGAAGAGGAGGAGGAAGAGGAGTGCGATGGCAGCAGCCTCCGTAGGCTAGCTTGGCTGCGGACATCGTTGATGGTCTTCTTGAGCAGTTTAAGGCGTCTGGATCGTGAGGAGGAAGCCTTCATGGAGCTGGTCTGATCCAGCATCTCTAGCAGCTGTCGTAGGTGCTCTTCTGGGGAGAGCTGGCGTCTCTGGGAAGCCTCCAGGAGACGGTCCACTGAGACACAGGAAGTTACACGTCAAATGTCACATGTCACGCACGTCAGATGTCTCACGCACGTCACATGCACGTCTCACGCACGTCTCACGCACGTCTCACGCACGTCTCACGCACGTCTCACGCACGTCTCACGCACGTCTCACACCGTCACACGCATTGTCACGTGTCATCACACACTGAAGTGGGTACACACGTACCATTACATACATGCCTCTAATCATGTACAGCTACTTATACACAGTTTCACACTGCAGTGTCTGGCCTAGCAATCTAACTTAGTACCCAACATGCCTGTAATGATGTGCAGCTACATATTCACACTGCTGTCTGGCTTTAATACCCAACACATCTCTAAACAGTCATCTCTTCTCCTTCCCGCCCTCACCGTCTTCCCAGGAGAAAGGAGACGAAGACTCCATCTTGGGTGGCGTGGGTAGCAGCATGCCGCTGGCCGCGTCGAACCCGATCCTGTCGGCGTCACGGCGAGCTTTCCTCAGCACGGCGCCGCCCTGGTCCCTCAGACGCACGCCGGCGCGCCAGAAGTACGTGTCTTTAGAGTTGTACTTCAGGCAGTTGGCCACCATGAGGTTGAAGTCGGCTTCGAAACTGTCCAGCGAGGAGTAGGCCTGTGCGTCCACGCGCTGTCGCATGGTGGACAAGTCCATGGGGTTCTGGATGATGTCTAGGTAGTCTGGAACCTGGGACAGGGGGGAGCGCAGGGAGAGGGCAGGGGGAGTGAGGGGGAGGGGGGAGCACCCTAGTGACAGGTGAGGGGGGGCTCACCTTAGTGACAGGTGAGGGGGGGGGGCAGAGACAGAGAGAGAGGGGGGAGTGGAGGGGGGAGCACAAGGAGAGGGCAGGGGGGAGTGGAGGGGGGAGCACAAGGAGAGGGCAGGGGGGAGGGAGGGGGGAGCACAGGAGAGGGCAGGGTGGGAGTGGAGGGGGACACAAGGAAGAGGGCAGGGGGGAGTGGAGGGGGGAGCACAAGGAGAGGGCAGGGGGGAGTGGAGGGAGCAGAGGGAGAAAGGAGGGGGGAGCACAGGTTTAGATCTCTCTGCTTCCCTCTCTCTTTCTCCCCCTCCTAACCCTCTCCTCCCCCTCTTCTCCTCCTCCTGCCCTCCTCCTCCTCACCTCCATGGTGTTGACAGGCTGGCTGAAGATGCGGGCCTGGTCCCTGCTTTGCAGCTGCTCCAACACGGCTCGGAGAAGCAGGGTGAACGGAGCCAGCTGCATCTCTAGCAGGCTCTGCTGAACCTTCACCTGCAGCGGGGGAGGAGGGGGGAGGAGAGGGAGGGGGAGGAGGAGGAGGGAGGAGAGGAGGGGGGAGGGGGAGGAGGAGAGGAGGGGGATGGAGAGGAGGGAGGAGAGGAGAGGAGGGGAGAGAGGAGGGGGAGGAGAGGAGGGAGAGAGGAGAGGGGAGGAGAGGAGGGGCGAGGAGAGGAGAGGCGAGGAGGAGAGGGGAGGAGGTGGCGAGGAAGGGGGAGGAGAGAGGGTGAGGAAGAGACAGGAAAGGCTCCTACCTACCTCAGATAGAGACAGACAGGCAGGCAGACAGACAGACGCGTGTCAGACAGACAGTCTTACCTCCTCCCTCTTCATCTTCTCCCTCTTCAGGACCAGTTCCAGCAGCAGTCTGGTTCTCTCCAGGTCGTGTCTCAAACGATGCCACGCCTTTAACCTCTGCTTCAGCTCCTGACATTCCTCCTCACTCTGCCTCTGCACACACACACACACACACACACACACACACACACACACACACCACACACACACACACACCACACACACACACACACACACACGCGCACGCACGCACGCACGCACGCACACACACACACACGCATGCACACACACACACCACACACACACACACACACCACACACACCACACACACACACGCACACACGCACACACACACACACGCACACACACACACACGCACACACGCACACGCACGCACGCACGCACACACACGCACGCACACACACGCACGCACACACACACACACACACACACACACACGCACACGCGCGCGCACGCACGCACGCACACACACACACGCACACGCACGCACACACACACACACTCGCACACGCACACGCACACGCACGCACGCACGCACGCACGCACGCACGCACGCACGCACACACACGCGCGCACGCACGCACACACGCACGCACGCACGCACGCACACACACACACACACACACACACGCACACACGTCTATCAATACGCTGACTGACCAACTGATAAGCAAATAGACAGATAGACAGGCAGACAGACAGACTAACAGACAGACTAACAGACAGACAGGCAGACATACAGACTAATAGACAGACAGACAGACCAACAGACTAACAGGCAGACAGAGAGACTAACAGACAGACAGACAGACAGGCAGACAGACTAACAGACAGGCAGACAGACTAACAGACAGGTAGACAGACAGGTAGACTGACAGACAGACAGGTAGACAGACAGGTAGACTGACAGACAGACAGGTAGACAGACTAACAGACAGACAGACTAACAGACAGACTAACAGACAGACAGACAGGTAGACAGACTAACAGACAGACAGACAGACAGACAGACAGACCGGCAGCTGTGCAGTCTTCTGGCTCTGTTGGCTGGACAGCAGTCTTCTAATGAGCGGTGCTCCATTCCTGGCCTGTCTCTTCAGACCCCAGTAGCACAGCACCAGTCCCACAAACGCCCTCTTCCTCTGCATGGACACCTGGTTCATGATGCTGCTTAACCTGCCCACACGGACCCAGGACATTCAGCGAGCAGAGATACAGGAAATGCTTTTAAAATATACGCCAACGTAAATTCACTAGATCGTCCATCAAGTTATTTCTCCGTTGTTCTGAATCTCAGCCGGAGAAACTGACCTCTCGGAGGAAATGGAAGGGACAGGAAGTGGCGATGTCACTTCCTGCGGTTCAGGCTCCACCTTCTTGCTCTTCTTCTTCTTCTTCTGCTGCTTGAGCTTCGACCGCCCCCGGCCCCTCCCCCTTTTGACTCCGCCTCCTCTCCTACAGACGCCATTCCTAGGTGGGATCTGATAAGTCGAGATTATTATTAGTTATTATTAGTATTAGATCAGTGGTTCTTAACCTGGGTTCGATCGAACCCCAGGGGTTCGGTGAGTCAGTCTCAGGGGATCGTTGAGTCAGTCTCAGGGGTTCGGTGAGTCAGTCTCAGGGGTTCGGTGAGTCAGTCTCAGGGGTTCGGTGGAGGTCAAGACACACACCTGACTCATATGATTATATGACTTTGAAAAAAAATCATATTTCAGTTTTTCAATTAAGAAGGGTTCGGTAAATGCGTATATGAAACTGGTGGGGTTCAGTACCTCCAACAAGGTTAAGAACCACTGTCATAGAGTTATTATAGCACAGCAGAATCACAGGTCTGTTTGTCATACATTAGCTACTGTAATCCAGATGTCATCGCTATCGATATTTATACTATAGTTGTTTTAGTTGCACCACGCCTGGTAGCTTCTGGTAAATATAGACCACCAAAACAAGCTTACAGATCCTCTATCTGATCGTCACCTTCAGAGACTAAAGCGGTCAGTCCTAACCTCGTCGTAGACGGTGAGGGGCCTCCGGGGGGCGCTGTTGGGAGAGTGAGCCCCGCAGTACGCCGTCTTCTTCACGGAGAAGCCAGCGTCTCCGCTCCCCTCCCTGATGGTCTCCATCTTCATGAGCAGGCCGGCTCTTTGGCTGCAGCTGGCGTGGAAGGCCATGTAGCAGTTAGCTTTGTGGCACTGTATGCAAGCCCCCGCACCACGCTGCTTACACAGGTAACAGGTGAGCTTCCAGCGAGCACGAGGGATGTTCTCCACGCCGTCGATGGGCTCCAGGAAGGTGCTGTTAGAGAAGCCGACCTCAGGGACCCACAGGGCACAGACCACATGACCCCAGCGACCGTCCTCGGTACGTTTCACCGCCCCTCCCCGGTTGGGGCAGAGGATGCAGGAGGCGGGCTGACGGGGGGCGTGGAGGCAGTGTCGACAGAGCCATTGGCCCTCGGGGATGTAGGGGACGCCGTAGCAGTCCTGATGGACCGCCATGTTGCACGCGTCACAGAAGAGGATGGCGTTGCTGTTGTAACACTCCCCATCCGAGCACACGCAGCACACGGCGTCCTCGTCCACGGCGCCCGTGCCTCCCCGCGCCACGCTCTCCGCATGCGCTGCCTTCTCGAAGCGATCGAGCAGGAACTCGAAGACGGCGTGGGAGACCTGCCCCATGCCCTCGCTCCTCCTTCTCTCGTTCACCAGCTCCAGCCAGGCGTGGTCCTCCTCGTCCAGGTCGTACTCCACCTCCTCGTCCTGCTCCTCTTCCGTCTTCTCCTCGTAGCGATACAGAGAGGAGGATCTCTGGGGAACGGCGGGGAGGTGGTACTCCACCCTGCGGAGCTTCGGTTCAGGCAGGGCGGGGCCAGTCTGGGCTCCTCCCCCTCCTCCTCGAGAGTTCCCTCCAGAGGGGGCGGAGCCAGCCATGGCGGCAGCAGCGGCGTTCCTCCTCTCCTGGTTCTTCTTCAGCCGGGCGGAGCGTAGAGGAGCTAACAGGGGCTGCTGGGAGTTTTCCTTGTTGCTGTTGCACTCCAGGATCTCCTGGGAGACGGGGTCATCGTCCGAGACGACCTCCAGCTTGTCGTAGATGCTGAGTCTGTGCGTGCGTCCGCCCACCTCCACCTCCACCTGCCTCTGGGCCTGGGCATAGGTCAGGGTTTGCTTGTTGGGTGACGGCTGAATGGGGGAGGGGGAACGCTGAGGGGGCCGCTGAGGGGGCCTCTGGGGGACGGGGGTCCGGGGGTGACGGGACTTCCTCCTCATCACGCAGGCGAAGGCAGCTGAGGAGAGGACCAATAGGAAGTCAGGAAGAGTTGAGTGGCAGCTGCTGATTGGTCAGGATCAGACAACACACGAAGAAGAGAACAACAAACAGGAAGTTGGGTAAAGGAAAAGAAGAGAGCCGCACAGGAAGTAGGGTAGAGAAACCACCTTTGATTGGTTCAGTGAAGGTAGTGATGATAACAACAAGCAGGAAACAGACATGAAACTGAGACAGGAAGTGAAGTAATACTGATCTGATTGGTTCAGTCATGATAGTGAGGTTCAGTTAAGCCAATCAGTAAGTAAACATGACACGTATAGATGAAGCAATCTTCTTTCCTTGTGTCAACAGTGTTAAGATGCCTAATGTATTCATTCACAACTCCATAACACTTCCAAACACCGCTGCCTGAACAATTTAAAAGGCTTTTCTTTCATCTAACTGCTGAGCTACAGTGGATGAAATTGCCTGCGGGGGGCGGGGGGGAATCTAACATTACAGTGCAAGGCCATTCGACATTGATTTGCTTTAAAAGCTATTAACATGTGTGTGTGTGGGGAGAAGCGTTTGACTGGGGACGGGGGGGTGACGGGTTACGTTGGAGGGGCACTTTGTGAGTAAAATGTGCCACTTAAAAGCCTATAGGTGTGATAATGATATGGTCTGTCTGGTTTGTGTTCCAGAGATAAACATAGGTTTCCTTCAGCGATAACCGCTGTTACATCCCCCCTGCAATGTGTTCAACTGTCAAGATAACAGCGGAACTAAACACATTTCATTCAATCTCTGCTTTGGTCAGGATGAGGGGCGTTTTCACTACGAGAGATTCAAAACAATCGGGAAAGTTTGTAAAGTAACACGAAAATATTTGGAACGGAGGTGTTGGTGTAACAAACTATAAAAATCCGAAGGTTACGACTACTTGTGTAAACTAATGACAGGCTCGTTTCTATTTAGTGTTGCTTTGAGAGTAGCAGTGGTATTTAACCGGACGTGTATGGATAGTAAGTCTCTTTCCTACCATTGCAACACTGGTAGATCCGAGGTTATGTATCTACCCACCGGAGACACGGGAAGCCAGAAGCGAATTCCTAACAATAACATTTGCAGGCTAGCTTCAACAAGCTAAGAAGAGACCAAATGGCGTCAGGGACGAGCAACGGGGCTTTAAACATGTAGCTAGTTTGAGATGTTAGCAAGTTAGCTGGCAATGTACATTGACACTGGTTGGTTGTTAAGCACGGAATTTGGAATATATCTCCGCTATTTGCCCGTGAATGCATGGTACAAAATAGAAACAGAAACACGCAAAGCTTACCTCGGTCCAGACAGCTTTGCTTGCCGTGGGTAGTGTGTCACCAGCAGTCTTTCAAAGCAATGGCGATACGGCCTGCTCAAAAGAGACTGGGATTCCGTACGCAATGTTCTCATCCAACGGCCAATGCTTGAGCTATTCAGACATAAAATATGAGTTCAAAGTTTACTGCGTTTGGCGTCTCGGAAGCTGTTGAAATACGGGTTACCATGAGCGTAAACGCTTGACTTTATGACTGATTCATGGGTGTGAAATATCCGCTTCCTAGCTCGGAAGGCTTCAATTGGTCCGTGCAGGAGTTGTGTGATCCGCATCCCCCAACACAACAATGCGCCTCGCTAGTCTCTCCAACCCGCCTCACGCTCAACGCAACACACGTACAGCAGCGACGCGCAGGCTTGTGTTTGTAACGTGGTTACTAAGGGGCGGAGGGGAGCGGAGGCGGGCGGAGCGGGCGGAGGGGAGGTGGGGGTGCGGAGGGGAGGTGGGGGTGCGGAGCGGGCGGAGGGGAGGGGAGGTGGGGGAGCGGAGGGGAGGGGAGGTGGGGGTGCCTTTCACACACAAAAGCCAGTGACCCCCACCCCTGCTCACCCACCCGGCTAGGACCGCAGGGCCCCAGCCTAGAGAGACGAACAAAGCACCAATTTCGACAATAGAAAACACCGCAAATACTAGGCTGTTTGTAGGTAAATTACTAATACACCTTACTGTAAATACACGTTAAGGTGTGTTTGTCCGTTTTTTTCTCTCTTGTTAGACACTTTGGTCCATTAATCGCTATACTTTGGCGGTACACTATCGGTTATATTTTTGTTGTACATAAATAGAGATAATCTTTGCACTAAGAGTGGCGTAATTATTGACTCAGTGTAGTTTTTGGCAGTGTTCGTTGTGAAACTGCCGCACCCTACACAACTTGATCGCCCCTGTTTCAGACCCTTAGGTCAAGAAACCCCGTTGGTAGGAGGTGAAATTTTAAGGGCAGAGATAAGAGGAAACAAATAAACAATCATGTTGGGAAATACAGAACCTCTTTATACGATCACGGGTTTTGTGTCATTAGGCGTTTTGTGCCTGTAGCATTTTACAGACCTCGGCCGTGGGGTATGGTTTACATCAAAGCCATCGTGTTTTAACCACGAGTGTTTTGTTATGTTTTTATGACACTGTCGCCATATTGTAGCTCGTAAACCAAGTGACATCACGAAAGCGTGTTCCTTCCGTCCAACGCTGTGTGGAGCTGCTTCAGCCCTGCTGCTCCAGAGACAAAGCAACGAACTGGTCCTCCTCCGGATCAATCAAATGTGTCATATTTAACTGTTTAGTAACCGAAAGCTTTTGGATTACACGCCACGACCAAATGGTACGTATGCTATATAGCTCTAATACGATTTCGGATGGTTTTGATTTGAGACAACGTCGTCGTGAGTGGCTGGACAGATTCGGTTCTCCGTGCGGTTCTTGTGTTCTATGACCACGGCAGAGTCGGGTTCTGCCAAGTTGGCTAACGTTAGCTAAACCATGTCCTGTACGTGTGGCCTAGTTGACCGTGTCCAGTCACTATCACTACGCTCCCGTGTTACTAAAAACACAGCCAAGTCGTCTCACTATTGAGTAAGATCGGTTTGAGAAGTTTGTGCCTTTAGCTAGTTATCTGTTTTTAGGTTTCCATGTGACACCTGACAGGAGATTAGCAAGCTAAGCTAGCTAGCTAACTACGTGCGCGTTTGTTGTTGTGTGTAGACAGCTAATAGTAGTAGTAGCGTAGCTAGGTCAGGGGTTAGCACTAGGCTAGGAGTCTTTCTAATGTCACTACCGCCTTTAACAAGTCATTATATTTTTATAAAAATAATTTAGTCACTGATATGATACAATATAAAAGGTTACAGTAGGATTTGTAAAGCCCGACTATATATTATCCGGTATTGTATCCGTATCTATTCTGTAACCTTATAACCCGAAGTCATTTGGGGTAGTTAGCTAGGTAGCTAGTTGACTAGCCGCTTGCTGTCCGGTGGGAAGCTAGCTAGTCAAACCCGGAAAAGTTCAAAGCTGTGTCGGTGCTATTAACTCAGAGAAGACCTTAGATACGAGTCAGTCTCCTCCTTTTTTAGTAATTGTAAATCTATCTACAACACGTATCAATAAAGTAGAGCTGCCCTCAATATCAATAACAAGTGTTTATGTTTTACTGTGTCGTGGTAGTTGGACTGCTGTAATCGGTGTCTGCTTTTTAAGACCCCCTTTAAAGTTCCGGGTTACGACGCGAAGTCATTACAAAATACAGTCGTTGTTAGAATTTTTTTAAATACAAATTATTCTGCGGGGAAATCCTTTATCTTTAAGTAAATATGGTGTGGATGGTTGGTTGGTTGGTGTAAATCTTCACTAATTATACTTACCTTCCCAAAACACTTCCACTAACATTTCTAGTAGTAATGTGTGTCAGTTGTTTTCGTTATATTGTGTGGTATGTTTGTCCACGAATCCCAGTAGAATTGGACTGAAGAACAAGCAGACATGATGTAAATGTTTAATGCTTTTATGAAGGAACTAAACATTTAAAATGTCCAATTTCAAATGTTTCTCTTTTCACTCTGCCCCCTCTTCTCTCTGACCCTCTCCCTCCCCCTCCCTCCCTCTCCCTCCCTCCCCCTCTCCCTCTTCTCTCATTTTCCCTTCAGACCCAAGCAGTGGGATCCAGCAGGGCATCATTAAATGGAGGCCATGCATGCACCATCTGATCTAAACAGAAGAACAGCGATGGCCGAACTAGTTTAAGCAACACCCATGACCCATAAAACACTGACAAACTGCCTTTGATTGCCAAACCAGCCGGCCCCCTCCACCCAACCCTGCTGAACCCCCCCGGTGTGCCAACATGGACAGCCAAGATGGCGTCTCCCGCGACGGGGAGGATATGGAGGCGAGCTCGGAGCCGGAGGGTAGCGTGGAAAACAGACGAAGGGAAGCGACAGGAACTTGTCTGAAAATCGAAGGTCAGGACGGCTACGTGTTTAAATCCTACAGCTTGACCCCTCGGGACCCTGCAGAGGTCAAATCACCCCTCCCTGGTCCCCCCTCGCCCCCTGGCCCCCCCTCGCCCTCTGGCCCCCCCTCGCCACCTGAGGCCCCCGCTCAGGGGGGGCCGGCGGGTGAGGAACCCTCTCAGGTAGATCTGCAGGTGTCTGAGTCGGACACGGCGACAGAGGCTGCCACGCCCCCTCCGCACGTCCTGAAAACGGCGACGGACATAAAGAAGGAGGAAGATCTGGACGAACATATCCAGGAGGAAGAGGAGGGTGAGGGGGAAGGGGAGGGGGAAGGGGGGGCTCAGAACGGAACAGGGGAAGACGGTGTCCAAGACGACGAAGGCTTATCTTTCGACAGTTCGGTGGGTCCCTTTGTAACAAGAGACGCAGACGACTACAGTAATCTGATGAGTGGGTACACCAGTACCCTGTACGACGTTGCCATGGACGCGGTTACCCAGAGCCTTCTGTCGTCCATGAGGAGCCCCGCCAACCCCAGAAAAAAATCTCCCGCTTGGAACCATTTTTGTATCTCCCCTCGAGACAGTACCAAAGCAATCTGTATGTACTGTATGAAAGAGTTCAGCCGAGGTAAAAACGAAAAAGACTTGAGTACCAGCTGTCTGATGAGACACGTGAGAAGGGCTCATCCCACTGTGCTTTTACAGGACGCCGACTCCAACTCCTCCCTAAACCTGCTGACCAATCCCCTCGCCTCCTCTTTATTACCTCCCTCAAACTCACCAAAAAACGGAGATGTCCCGGCAACTTCCTCTCAGAGCCACGCGTCTCCCTCCGCCTCGTCTGCCGGGGGCTCGGACACGTCGTCCAAAGACGCGTTACCAAAACTCGAACCAAAACTAGATCAGTGCGCCAAAAACGCCTCCGCTTCTCCGTTGCCGCACAGCGACAGCCAAGGCGACGAGGCGATGGACGTGGCGTCTGAATCCTTCCAGCCTTCCACAGCCAAAAGCTCCAGCTCACGCCGGAGGTCGGCCGTTTGGAAACACTTCTACCTGTCGCCGGCAGACAGCTCCAAAGCCGTGTGCATCCACTGCATGAATGAGTTCAGCCGCGGAAAAAACGGCAAAGACTTAGGTACCAGCTGTTTGATCCGACACATGTGGAGAGCCCACAAGGACATCGTCATCGAGGAAAATGGCCATGGCTCCAATATCCCTCCGCCCTACACCTACCCACCGACGCTCCTGTCCCGCACGCAGACGCAAGACCCCGTGGAGATTAAAAAAGAGTCGCCCATCCCTCCGTCGTCACCGGACGCCATATCAGACGAAGTGCCCCGTCAAGCCGACGAAAACATGGAAGTCAAAGAAGAGTCGGAGGATGTTCTTAACCCATCAGGGCAGGAGTCTTCCCTTAACTCGTCCCTTCCAGGACCCCAAGGGGACGAATCCCTTCTCCCCTCGTCGCCATTTGACCTCTCCGAGGGCTCCAGCCTCAATCCCGACCAAAGTTCGGTTTTCCAGCAAAACAAAAAGATTATGAAGCGTGTGAAGTCGGAGGTTTGGCATCACTTCATCGTGTCTCCGGTGGACCAGCTCAAGGCTCTGTGCAGGTACTGCCCTTGCGTCATCAGCAGGGGGAAACGAGGAGACTTCGGGACCAGCTGCTTGATGAGACATCTGATGAGACGTCATCCCAACGTCCTCAGAAACCAAAAAACTCCGGAGGAGCCCTCCTCTCACCCGTACACCTCTCTGGCCGTCGGCGCCAACGCCGTCTCACCCAAAGAGACCGAAAGAAACTCAGCCGGTGAAAAAAAGACGCCAGCTTTGCCGGTGTTCAGTAAGAAGACGTCAAAACTGTGGAACCATTTCTCCATATCCCCTTCCGACCCCACCAAGGTGGTCTGTTTGCACTGCAGCCGCACAATAAGCCGAGGTAAGAAAACCACGAACCTCGGTACCAGCTGCCTATTCAGGCACATGCAGAGATTTCACGAACACGTTCTTGAAAGCAACAAAAATAACTCAGGTGAATCGCTGTCTGCTGAATTTCACGTCAAACAAGAGCTCATGGACGTCGCCGCGCCCGCCTACGAGAACAACGGCGAGAAGTTCGACGAGTTCCACCCGGTTGCCAAAAAAATCACCACCCTCGTGGCAGAAATGCTTGCACTGGATCTTCAACCGTCGGCCCTGGTGGAGAACACCGGCCTGAACAGGCTACTGGAATACCTCCAGCCTCAGTATTCCCTGCCGTCCTCCTCCTTCTTCACCAGCACTGCCATACCCCACATGTACGAGAGGGTGAAGGAGGTGGTTCTCGCTCACCTGAAGGAGGCGGAGAGCAGCGTGGTCCACTTCACCACCAGCGTCTGGGTCAGCAGTCAGACCAGGGAGTACCTGACTCTGACGGCCCACTGGGCCTGCTACGAGTCCAGCGTGCGACCCCAAGCTCAGGACTTCCACTGCTCCGCCCTCCTCAGCGTGTCGCTCATCGACGGCGATCGCGACTCTCTGAGGATCCAGAAACAGCTGGAATACCTGTGGGACACCTGGGTCGTCTCGTCGGGCCTCAAGAAAGGATTCACCGTAACCGACGACGACGCCGTCCGCATGGTGCTGGAGGACGCGGAGCACGAGACCTTGCAGTGTTTCGGCCACACCGTGGACCTCATCGTGAACGAAGCCATAAAGAGCCAGAGGATGGTCCAGAACCTTCTGAGCATCGCCAGGAAGATCTGCGAGCGTGTGCAGCGTTCGGCCAAAGCGAAGGAGAAGCTGTCTCAGCTGCAGCGTCTCTACCAGCTGCCGGAGAACCAGCTGGTTCAGGACGTGCCGTCCAAATGGAGGACTTCCTTCCTCATGCTGGAGCGTCTGGTGGAGCAGAAGAAGGTCATCGACGAGATGTCGATCGAGTGCAATTTCAGGGAAATGATCAGCTGTGACCAGTGGGAAGTGATGCAGTCCGTCTGCAACGCATTGAAACCTTTCGACGTGGCCTGCAGCGAGATGTGCAGCCGTACGGCCACGCTAGGACAAGTCATACCACTGATCCACATCCTCAACAGGAAGATAGATATGCTCTTCGACGAGACGATGGGCATCGACAACATGCTCAAGTCCCTGAAAGACTCCATGGTCAGTAGGATGTCCTCGACACTACAAGACCCACGATACACCTGGGCCACCATGCTGGATCCACGCTACAAGACTTCCTTGTTTACGGAGGAGGAGGCGGAGCAATGCAAACAAGAGCTGATCAGAGAGCTTGAGGTGTCCCTTTCTACCTCAACCGGAACCAAGACGTTGTCCAACGGCTGTGGCGAGAACCAAGCTTCGCCAAGTGGCTCGCCTTCAAACAAGGACAACCTCTGGGCTCTCATGAAAGACATTAGGCACAAGATTAAGCAAGAAGACAGACCCAAGTCTTCAGAGCTGGTTATCCTGGAATATCTGGAAGAGGACATACTGGATCAAAGCTGTGACCCTCTCGACTACTGGAACCTTAAAAAGTTCCACTGGCCGGATCTTGCCAAAGTGGCTGTGCGTTATGTGGGTTGTCCTCCCAGCATTGTTCCAGCGGAGACCCTGTTCAGCACTGCCACTGTGAACTGTGCCCTGAACCAGCCCAGGCCGATGCTAGACAACATGGAGTGGCTCCTTTTTCTCAAGGTCAATCTCCCTTTGATTTATTTTCAGTACTGATTTAAAAAAAACTGTTGCTTAAAAATGTCAAGGACCAAACGACAGAAAACTGTCGATTACGGTCCTTTTTTTTCTTGTTTTTTTTCTTTTACACAAAAGAGAACAAAATGTAAACACTGCTGGCTTCATCCAACACAAACGAGGATTTGAACTTTTAGTTTTTAGCTGAACTGCATTTGTGTGTACTACTGTTAAAACACTCGTGAGCAACTCATCAGACACAGTGATTCAGGGAGGGGCATGTCTAGCTGCAGGGTATGTTGATGTTTGTTGCTGTATATTATTATTTTTTATGTCTACGTTTGTGTGTCTCTCTCCTTGTGCCTTATACAAACTACTTCAGGTCAAAATGCTGTAAATATTTTTTACGACGCGCAAATCATAAGTCTTTCTGATGACACGATGGCTTCACGTAGAAATGAAATGCTGGAGTGTTTTCTGAGTGAAAACAAGGCGCTAAATACAGATGCTGTGATTTGAAAGATTATGTTTTAAGTTTATTGTTATTTAATTCTCTCGTGAATATGTGGCTCATGGTACTGTCATCTTAGAAATAGTTTTTGTTTTATACTTGCTGAATTTTTCTCTTAAAAGATAATGTAAGATATTGCTGTATTTTCTCAACAAGCGGTTTTGTTTGAAATATTCAAGTTGTCTATGAAGCACAATTTTAAGTTTATTACCAAGGGATTAAATTATGGTTTTTTGTCAAGTTGAAATATTGTACTGTACATTTTTATAAATAATGATTCTGAGCTTAATTTGATACTCGTGTAAGCATTGTGAAGCGAGCCAGGTAAATCTTGTGGTCATTTGTAAATAAAGGTTTTCCTAAAGTATATCTGTTCATTTTGTCTCAAGTGCTGTATGCTACTGTCATAAGGACAAGCAGGAGAAGAGAGGGAGGGGGTAGGGTGAGAGAGAGAGAGCGGGGGGAGGGTGTGTGTGAGAGAGGGGGGAAGGAGTGTGTGTGAGAGAGTGGGGGGGAGTGTGTGAGAGAGAGTTTGTTTGTGTGTGTGTTTGGGAGAGGGGGGGGGGGTGTAAATGTGTGGGGGTGTGTATGTGAGTGTGCATATGTGTGTGTGGGGGGGTGTGTGAGAGAGAGACAGAGAGAGACAGAGAGGTGGGGGGAGGGTGTGTGTGAGAGAAGTGGGGGGAGGGTGTGGTGTGAAGAGTGGGGAGAAGTGTGTGAGAGAGAGACAGAGAGGGGGGGGGGGGTGTGTGTGTAAGACGAGTGGGGGGGTGGGGGTGAGGAGTGGGGGGTGGGGGGAGGGTGTGTGAGAGAGGGGGGGGGGGGCAGGTGTGTTTCAGACCAACAGCAGTGCCGGTCAGTTCAACAGGAAGGCTCCGAGTGGTGAAACACTTCTGGCACAAAGCGTCCGTTTCCGGCTTAAGAATGAAACATGAACATGAAACATCATGAAACACTTTAATTATGATGTTCTTGACATCACACAAAGATACTGCTATCAGCTGCTGCAGGTGTGTAGGCGAGTGTGTGGTGTAGGTGTGTAGCAGTGTGTGGGGCAGGTGTGTAGCAGTGTGGTGCAGGTGTGTAGCAGTGTGTAGTGGTGCAAGGTGTGTAGCAGTGTGTGGTGTAGGTGTGTAGCAGTGTGTGGTAGTGTGTAGCAGTGTGTTAGCAGTGTGTGTGTGTTGCAGGTGTGTAGCAGTGTGTGCTGCAGGTGTGTAGCAGTGTGTGTGTGGTGTAGGTGTGTAGCAGTGTGTGGTGCTGGTGTGTAGCAGTGTGTGCTGCAGGTGTGTAGCAGTGTGTAGTGCAGGTGTGTAGCAATGTGTGGTGCAGGTGTGTAGCAGTGTGTGCTGCAGGTGTGTAGCAGTGTGTGCTGCAGGTGTGTAGCAGTGTGTGGTGCAGGTGTGTAGCAGTGTGTAGTGCAGGTGTGTAGCAGTGTGTGGTGCAGGTGTGTAGCAGTGTGTGGTGCAGGTGTGTAGCAGTGTGCTGCAGGTGTGTAGCAGTGTGTGGTGCAGGTGTGTAGCAGTGTGTGCTGCAGGTGTGTGCTGCAGGTGTGTAGCAGTGTGTGGTGCAGGTGTGTAGCAGTGTGTGGTGCAGGTGTGTAGCAGTGTGTGGTGCAGGTGTGTAGCAGTGTGCTGCAGGTGTGTAGCAGTGTGCTGCAGGTGTGTAGCAGTGTGTGGTGCAGGTGTGTAGCAGTGTGCTGCAGGTGTGTAGCAGTGTGTAGTGCAGGTTCGTGTACAAGTGTGTGTGTGGTGCAGGTGTGTAGCAGGTATGTAGAGTGTGTGGTGCAGGTGTGTTAGGTGTGTGTGCTGCAGGTGTGGTGTGTAGCAGTGTGTGGTGCAGGTGTGTAGCAGTGTGGTGCTGGTGTGTAGCAGTGTGTGGTGCAGGTGTGTAGCAGTGTGTGGTGCAGGTGTGTAGAAGTGTGTGGTGCAGGTGTGTAGCAGTGTGGTGCAGGTGTGTAGCAGTGTGTGGTGCAGGTGTGTAGCAGTGTGTGCTGCAGGTGTGTAGCAGTGTGTGGTGCAGGTGTGTAGCAGTGTGTGGTGCAGGCACAGGCAGGGATGAAGACATACAGATTTGGTCCTGGTTTGCACAGAGCTGACAGGTTGAGAACAGGGACAGCAGGAGAGAACCCGTAAAACAAGTTCTTTGAGTTTCACTGACAGGTGGAGAGAGAGAACAGGTGAGACCACCTAGAACAGGGGTGTTGAACTCCGGTCCTCGAGGGCCGCTGTCCTGAAGGTTTTAGATGTTTCCCTCCTCCAGCACACCTGATTCTAATGAATGAGCCATTACCAAGTTCTGTGGAAGCTTCATAATGACCCTTTATTAGAATCAGGTGTGCTGGAGCAAAGAAACTTCGAAAACCTTCAGGACAGCGGCCCTGGAGGACCGGAGTTTGACACCCCTCGAGCTACATTTTTGGTCACCATACATAAAACTACAAATACCCCTCAAAAGAACTACAAACCCACAATCCTCACAGACATCATCAGCTTTTCCCAGGGTTTTGTATCCTCTCCATTAAGACGACTTTGTTCTCCAGTACGATGCTGAAAGGAGGGAAGTGGTGTAGCGAGAGCCGGATCCTACTGAAACCATGGGTGAAGGACAGGGCTCTGTGAGTGTCTCTGAGCTGGTCCATCTTGGTGCTGTTCACCTCCATCAACAGATGAGTGTACAACCTCAGGTCAGGGTGGCCTAAGGTCAAGTCCTCTCTCTTGTCATACCTCAGAGGGAAACAGGAAGGAATGCTCAGTTGAATCACACAGTGGCTATAGAACACACATTCCATTCTAGAACACCCGCCCAGGGTTCCATTCTAGAACACCCGGCCCAGGGTTCCATTCTAGAACACCCGGCTCAGAGTTCCATTCTAGAACACCTGGCCCAGGGTTCCATTCTAGAACACGCTCACCTCCAGCTGGGGTTCTGTTCCAGGAAGCGTGTGATTCCGGTCTCAGCTGCGTAGGAGTCAACATGGACCACAACATCTAGACAGCAGGGGTTAGTTCAGTGCTGCATGTCTAACATAATTACAATAACAATGCAGTAATCTGACTGACAAAACGACACACACGTGGGACTTGAACACGTGGGACTTGAACACGTGGGACTTGAACACGTGGGACTTGAACACGTGGGACTTGAACACGTGGGACTTGAACTTTGAACCTTGTGATGTAAAGTCAAGCATGAAACTCTTTAAGCTCTGCTCCTTTGCTCCTCGCCCCCACCTGCGCTAGCTGGCAGCATGGCGTGCATCTCCTGCAGGGCGTGGCCTCCGGGGTAGTTGTGGCGTGAGACATACAGGGACACACCGGAGTACAGCACGTTGACTAGCAGGTGTCCCACCACCACGCCAGAGCCCAGCTTGAACACCCACGACTTGTGGTAGTTGTTCAAGCTGCAGAAAGAAAGAACAACGAGTGTTTCAGGACGCGGGGGGATTCGAACCTGACAGCTCCTGATCTACAGCATGTTAAGATCTGACAACACATTGTTTCTATCAGAGCCTCTCTCCCCCCCCCCCTCTCTCT
>BROE01000027.1:12943315-12957452 GCA_036571765.1 Plecoglossus altivelis
CCTCTCGTCCTCTCCTCTCCTCTCTCTGTCTGTCTTCTCTCTCCTCACGCCATCTCTCTCTCCCTGCCCCTCCTCCTCTTGTCTTCTCTCCTTCTGTCTGTCTGCCTGCTGGTCTGTCTGTCTGCTGTCTGTCTCTCTGTAGTCTGCTCCTGTCTGTCTCATCCGCTCCTCTTCTTGCTCCTCATGTTTCCTCTTCTGTCCCTTCTCGTCTGTCATCCTGTTCCCTCTCTACGCCTCCTTCTCTCGCTCTCCTCTTACTCTCCCCTCCCTCTCCCTCCTCGCATCTCTTCTTCCCTTCTCTTCTCCCCGTCTCTCTCACACGCCTCTCTCTCCTCTCCTCTCTCGCCTCCCCTCCGTCTCTCTTCTCGTCTCTCCTCCCCTCTCCATCCCTCTCCTCCTTTTCCTCTCCTCTTCTCTCCATCCCTCCTCCTCTTTCTTGTCCCTCCCTCCCCCTCCCATTCTTCCCCATGCCCCCCTTACCCCCCCCCCCGCCCCCCCGCCCTGTCTCTCTCTCTCTCTCGCCGCCATCACCCTTGCCTTTTCCTATGTGAGATCTGTCTGGCTCGGAGAGTATTCTGCGATCCGTTGTTGACAGGCAGCAGCTTTTGCTGCAACCAGATGGTCAGAACAGCACGAGGAACACCTTGAAACCCTGGTGGCGGTAGACGGTGAACCATCTCTCACACCTGTCATCCCTTCGTGAATGCGGTCTTCGCCCTCATTGCTGATCCATCCATCAATCCGCTGGTCATCCCTTCACTGCGGTGCATCTCCATTGCTTGTCATCCCCTCATCCACGCCATTTATGCTCTTCAAGTGTCTATTCTGCGTTCTTCACATGTGAGGCTCGCTGTGCGATGTGTCGTGTGTGTGTGTGTTGATGTCTACGTGCTCGTGGTGCTGATGGGTGCGTGTGTGTGTAAGTGTAAGTGTGCGTGCGTGTGTGTGTTGCGTTGCGTGTGATGTGCGCTGTATGTGGTGTGTGTGTGTGCGGGTGTGTGTGTGTGTGAATGGGGGGTGGGGGTGGGTGCAGTCGCTGAATGTTTTTTTTGTTTGTGTGTGTGTGCGCTTGTGTCTGCATGTGTGTGAACTTGTCTGTGTGAGTGTGTGTGCTGCACTCGCCTGTGTGAGCCGGTCGGCTGCCGTGCGCGCGCAGTGTGTGTGTTCGTGTGGTGCGTGTCCGCGTAGTCCGATGTGCGCCACGCTGTGTGTGTTGCTGCGCGCTGCCTGTGTGTCGTGCGGCTGTCGTGGTGTGTGTGGTATCGCTGGTGAATGTTGTGCGATGTGTAGTGCGCTCGTCTCGTCGCCCGATTCATGTGATGGTGGTCGACCCCGCCGCACCCCCGCTGTGGTGCCACTGTGTGTGTGTTGCGGCGCCTGATGCTGGCTGCGCAGTGCTTCGTGTGTGGCCGCGTGTGCTCTGTGTGTGCCGGCCGCGCTGCGCTGGTGTCGTTGTCTGTGTAGACGGTAGCCTGCTGCGCTGTCCGTACGTGAGCGTCGCTGACTGTGTGGCGTGCCTGCTGGCTCCGTGTCGTGGCTGTGTCGCTGCTTAGCTGCTGCGTGATGTGTGCCTGGTCTCGTGTTTTCTCGTGCCACGCGAAAATAGCTAAGCTCTCCAGACGCTTGTGTAAGCCTCCGGTTTGCTGTCACATCGAACAAGCCGCGCCCAAATCATAACGGGTACTGCTGCCACGAAGTACAAGCGTCAGTTGGTCCTGATGCCACGGTTAGCCTAACAGCTCCGCAACTAGTATCACACTACAACCCTGCTTTGCTGCCTCCCGCCCCTCCCTCAGGCCCACACGCCGCCGTCTGGCTCACCGCATATCGTACCTCATTGTCCCGGCCCTACTTTCTCCACCCGCCTCCGTCTGCCTGCCCTCCTCGTGCATCCCCTCTGCCGTCCCACACGCCTCGCCGTCGTTGCCCTCCCCCCTCTCGCGCTCCCCCACTCTGCTCCCCCACCTCCTGCACACCCACCCCCCCTCCCCTCTCCCGGCCCACCCCGCCCTCCGACTCTGCCTCTCCCCCGCCGCTGTCCCCCTTCTATCTCCCCTACAACTATCGTCTTGGCCTCTCTCTTTCTGTCTCCCGCTCTGTCTCTCCCCCTCTCTATCTCCCCCCCTGACGTCCCTCCTGCTACCCCCTCGTGCTCCCCTACCTGTCCCCTCCTGCATCCATCCGGCTCCCCTGTATTTTCCTCTCTGACCCATGTTCTGTGATTAGCGAGTGCCACAGCAGAGCGCCCCTCGTGATCCGCGTGCGCTCCCGGCCGGCGTCTCGGGGAAGCGCTTGTCACCCTCTCATCTCCGGCAACGTCGCGGGGTTCGATTGGCCGACCGGGACGACCGACCTGTAGGTGGCGCGCGAGGGCCAGAGTGCCCACGCGCCTGGTAACCCACTACGGCCGTTACCCTCAGGGATGAGGACCTCTGTTGGACTAGCGGTGCGTGTTTCTGCTCTATTGACGGAGTCTTAACGAACGGCCAGCACAACAGCCTCACTGCCTGGTAGGTGACGAAGGTCGACAGCGTGCACTACAGTGATATTGTCTGATGTAAGCGTATCGACCGCCGGTGCCCAATGACACCCGGACTGTACTGCATGTCAGGTGAGGTCACATACAGTATGTGGGGTACAGTGAGGCACTACAGGACTGTGTGATAAAGGTGAGGTCATACCTAGGAGCTGGTGGTACAGGGTCGAAGGTTTCACCCAAGGACCTGTGGAAACATGGTGAAAGTCGCCTAAAATGAATGGACTGTGTATAGATGGTGGGTCTTAACGGATGGTGTACAGGTGAGGTTACCCTCACCCCCAGCGACTGTCTGTGTAACCAGGTGAGGTTACTTCAGCGACGTGATCGTCTTATAGTACGCACGCATGATAGACGTCACCTCACCAAGGATGTCTGTGTATCAGTGTAGGTTGTAGCTACGGAACTGATCTGTAGTAAGGTGAGGTTAAGCTACATGAACGGATGTGTACAGCTGAGGCCTTATCACGGACTAGTGTACAGGTGATCGTCTTACTACAGAACTGATTGTAAGGTGATGCGTTACTCACAGGACTGTCTGTGTATCAGGTGAGCGTTAGTCAAGCGCACCTGTGACTCACAAGCGTGAGGTTATAGGGAGCAGGTCACGTGTCGTAACAGAGCGTGAGCAGCTACGCACCTAAGGCATGTCCTGTAGTACCCCGTAGTGAAGCTCTACCCATATGTTTGTGTATATATTACAAGGTGCAGCCGTTCTAACAGGACTGTCTGTGTACAGGTGAGGTTACTACAGGACTGTGTACAGGTGAGGTTACTACAGGACTGTCTGTGTACAGGTGAGGTTACTACAGGACTGTGTACAGGTGAGGTTACTACAGGACTGTCTGTGTACAGGTGAGGTTACTACAGGACTGTTTGTGTACAGGTGAGGTCACTACAGGACTGTCTGTGTACAGGTGAGGTCACTACAGGACTGTCTGTGTACAGGTGAGGTCACTACAGGACTGTGTACAGGTGAGGTCACTACAGGACTGTCTGTGTACAGGTGAGGTCACTACAGGACTGTCTGTGTACAGGTGAGGTTACTACAGGACTGTCTGTGTACAGGTGAGGTTACTACAGGACTGTGTACAGGTGAGGTTACTACAGGACTGTCTGTGTACAGGTGAGGTTACTACAGGACTGTGTACAGGTGAGGTCACTACAGGACTGTCTGTGTACAGGTGAGGTTACTACAGAACTGTCTGTGTACAGGTGAGGTTACTACAGAACTGTCTGTGTACAGGTGAGGTCACTACAGGACTGTCTGTGTACAGGTGGTAGGCGTATTGATGACGATCCTCCTCTATCTCCATTTTATGTTTAACAAGGGTTTGTTCATGGGTTAATGTAAGACTGTTCTGTGCCCAACAACGATGACTGTGGAGAGTGAAGGCAGTTCTGGAGGAGGAAACGAACGGGGAGTGGAGCCTTGCATGGTGCACGGCCAGCCAATCACAGGGCAGAATTTCAGCGAACTCAGCGATTTGGCTGTTGTCGTAGTGTTCATGTTCCCTGTCTGTTTACCGGTCTATGTTCTACCGGTGTCAGATGTGGACGAGTGTTCTACTGACTCCTCCCCCTGCCTGGAAGGTCAACACTGCCTGAACTCAGATGGATCGTACTCCTGCAGAGGTAGGTCTGACTCTGCTTCTATTGGCTACCGGTAAACACTGTCTGAAGCTGCGTGCGTGTGTGTGTTGTGGGTGTGCGTGGGTTGGCTGGTGTTGTGTGCGTAGTGATGTGCGTAGTGTGTGCGCGGCTGTGCTTACATCTAAGTTTATTCATAGAGCTGTTCTTTTGCCCTTCGCGATACCGCACTGCTACTGTCCGTGTGCACTGTGTGATCGTTTTGTGCTGTCGTGAGATAGTCGCTCGCTGTACTCGCACACGCGTGACACCTCCTCGACGGTGACGCCGACGAGGGTCCTCCTCAGCATAAGCTGCACGAATCACCCAGCCCCACCCGCTTTGTGCCAAGCCGGGTATCGAGTACACAAGGATAGCCACCTGTAAGGTGGAGACTCTATCGGACTATCCTACCCAAACGAACTGTACAGTGTGAGACTATTGCTAATCCTCACCACAAAACACCTGTACAATGTGGAGACTGTCTACACCTAAGAATGTGAGGTGAGACTATCCTCACCCCAACCCACTGTACAGGTGTTAGACTATCGCTCACCATACACACCTGTAAGGTGAGACTATGCCTCACCTAACACACCTGTGCATGGTGGGACTATCTGCGAATACAACACACCTGTAACAGGGTGAAGACTATCGACTATCCCATCAAAAGCACCTGTGCAGAGGTGCAGAGCTTGATTCTATGCCTGGACTCAAACACAAAACCTGTACAGGTGAGACTATCGACTATCCTCATCCAAACACACCTGTACAGGTGAGACTATCCTCACCCAAACACACCTGTGCAGGTGAGACTATCCTCACCTAAACACGCCTGTGCAGGTGAGACTATCCTCACCTAAACACACCTGTACATGTGAGACTATCCTCACCTAAACACGCCTGTGCAGGTGAGACTATCTTCACCCAAACACACCTGTACATGTGAGACTATCCTCACCTAAACACGCCTGTGCAGGTGAGACTATCTTCACCCAAACACACCTGTACATGTGAGACTATCCTCACCTAAACACGCCTGTGCAGGTGAGACTATCTTCACCCAAACACACCTGTACATGTGAGACTATCCTCACCTAAACACGCCTGTGCAGGTGAGACTATCCTCACCCAAACACACCTGTACAGGTGAGACTATCCTCACCTAAACACACCTGTGCAGGTGAGACTATCTTCACCCAAACACACCTGTACAGGTGAGACTATCCTCACCTAAACACGCCTGTGCAGGTGAGACTATCTTCACCCAAACACACCTGTACAGGTGAGACTATCCTCACCTAAACACACCTGTGCAGGTGAGACTATCCTCACCCAAACACACCTGTACAGGTGAGACTATCGACTATCCTCACCCAAACACACCTGTGCAGGTGAGACTATCCTCACCCAAACACACCTGTAAAGGTGAGACTATCGACTATCCTCACCCAAACACACCTGTACATGTGAGACTATCCTCACCTAAACACACCTGTAAGTGAGCCTATCCGATAGAATGAACCTCGTGCCAGGTGTAGACTATCACTTGAGCCTAAACACACTGGTGCAGGTGAGGATATCAGCTGCCTTCCAACAACTGTACAGGTGAGACTACTCAACTAAACACATCGTGCCACGCCCAGGTGAGCTACTATTACACCACAAACGCACTGTAAGGTTGAGGTAAATATCACTCATCAGAACACACCTGTGGGCAGGTGAGACTATCGGTACTATAGCTAGCCATAACGCCTGTACGAGGTGAGTACTATTCCTCACTTCCAACACACCATGTGCAGGTGAGCTCCTCACCTAATCTCTGTTGTAGATGAGACTATCGGGACTATCCTCACCTAAACACACCTGTGTACGTGAGACTATCGACTATCCTCACCCAAACACACCTGTGCAGGTGAGACTATCCTCACCTAAACACACCTGTGTAGGTGAGACTATCGACTATCCTCACCCAAACACACCTGTGCAGGTGAGACTATCCTCACCCAAACACACCTGTACAGGTGAGACTATCCTCACCCAAACACACCTGTGCAGGTGAGACTATCCTCACCTAAACACACTTGTGCAGGTGAGACTATCCTCACCTAAACACACCTGTACAGGTGAGACTATCCTCACCCAAACACACCTGTGCAGGTGAGACTATCCTCACCTAAACACACCTGTAAGTGAGCCTATTCTCTGTCCTCTAACTAAGCAGATATAGACGAGTGCTCCCAGCCAGAGGCCGTGTGTCCAGAGGATCGGCGCTGTGTGAACACCAGGGGGAGCTACTCCTGCCTCTGTCCAGAGGGCTTTCAAGAACAGGAAGGAGCCTGCATCAAAACACCAGAACCAGGTAGCTAGCTACCCCATACTCTAGTTAGGTACCCCATACGCTAGTTAGGTAGCTAACCCATACTCTGCTAGTTAGCTAGCTAGGTAACTAACACATACTCTGCTAGGTAGCTACCCCATACTCTGCTAGTTAGCTAGTTAGGTAGCTAACCCATACTCTGCTAGTTAGGTAACTAACACATACTCTGCTAGGTAGCTACTCCATACTCTGCTAGTTAACTAGGTAGCTACCCCATACTCTGCTAGTTAGCTCGCTAGGTAACTAACACATACTCTGCTAGGTAGCTACCCCATACTCTGCTAGGTAGCTAGCTAGCTAGGTAGCTACCCCATACTCTGCTAGTTAGCTAGCTAGGTAGCTAACCCATACTCAGCTAGTTAGCTACCCCATACACTGCTAGTTAACTAGCTAGGTAGCTACCCCATACTTTGCTAGTTAGTTAGCTACCCCATACTCTCAGATCTACTCTGGTTAGCATAGCCAGGGTGCTACCTAACACATGGTACGTGGTTGGCTGGTTTAGTTGATGGGTGCAGCTCAGCAGAGGAGCATCTGACTGGGTCAAGGGCTGGTATTATTTGTTACCTGGATTGTGCAGTAGAGTTCTAATAGGCTGTTTGTAGGTGGACTAAAGGTATTATGCTCTTTCCTACCTCAGAAGTTGAAGGGAAGAAGGAGGTGCCAGGAGATGAGACAGCCAATCACCCAGAGCAACACGAGGACCTTTGACCCTGAAAGGACCAATGGGAGCAAACCAGGAAGAACTTTAGGGAGTTACCATTGGTTGACAAATCATACCAGGAAGTCTGGGGCCTCTTATGAACCAATTGGGATCTTTCTGACGTGGCCGTGCTGTACACTCCCCATTGAGGACGGACTTGGAGCGTGACCACTGACAGCTCACTAATACTCAGACATACAGACATTTTCATGTTCAACAAACATAAGTATTAGTTCATCCAATCATTGACTTTTGTTATGATTTCTACCCTGTTTAGATTATGATGTGAAATTATGTCTGGTTTTAAATATTAAAAACATTCAGGAAATAATTCAATAAAATTAGACAAATCGAAGGGTTTGTGTACCAGTAGTCATCACAACTGTAATTCTTCTCGATGCCTCTAGGGGGCGATCTATACCATGGTTTGTTTTTACAGCTGCAGTGCCTGTTGTTGACCACACGGTGGGGCTGTAATCACACAGACCATGAGGTAGTGCATTTATGAAACCCGGTCTGGTTGTGTGCAAAGCTGAGTAAAGGGTATATTTATATACTTGGTTGTTTAGTATCATTGCTTGTTAACAGGGTAGGGAAACGTTCTGTGGTTAGATCATTTGACCTCAGATAAATAGTTTACCGGTTTAAATCACCCCTGTGTGTTGCTTTGGATGAAAATGTTGCTGAACCAACATTTTATGATTAATATTACAAACTGGCACTTGAGATAAGTGTTGCTGTCAAGTCTGTTATCATAACAACATGGATTCATCTATCTGATCTCATTCAATCACCCATTCCTGGGGACAACCTACCTTTCATTCAGCTAGGAGGAGACTGTCAGAGAGAGAGGAGTGGAGAGGAGGGGAAAGATTTGAAGCAGTGACGGCAGTCGGTATCGCGCGGTTGCCATGGGTGCGGGGAAGGTGTAGGCAGGGGAAGGGGGGAGGAGACGAGGGGTAAGGGAGGGGAGTGGAGGAGGGCGGAGAAGGGGGAGGAGATTGGTGTTGTTTAGCATGAGTGTCGATTTAGCTCCGCTGAGTCATGTAGCACTCCAACAGCCGTTGGGCAAATTACAGTTGGACGTACCACCTACACAGCATGAAACTAGCAAGGGCAGCAAGCCAACGCAGAGTGGGTCATGCCAGGTAAGGGCACTCACAAGTGGCAGAGGGGTCCTCTGAAGTGTACTAGAGAGCTACTAGAGCATGCTAATACAGGCGGAGAGGGCCTGGATGGAACGGCAGACGGCTTCCCGAAAGCTCCCTCGGGCCCTGGCGGAGATGTCTCTCCGCGTGGGTCTGTACCAGAGTGGGGACACTGGGTCTCCGAGCATCACAAGGAGACTCTCAACTGCCACGTCCCCGAGAAAAGCAGCTGGCGTCACCCAAGGAGTCCTGCCGGGCCAAGGAGCGGACGAGAAAAAAAGTTGAGGTAAAGCGTCGTTGATCGAACGATGGCATCCATTATTATGTCTGTTTTTCTTCTCCTCCGCTGGGGGTGCTCCGGCCGATCGCTCGTGGTGTCCGGGGGAAACCGTTTAGAGCTGGGCCTAGGCAATGGAGCTGCGTCTGGTAAGTCATGCGCGGGTAGGGCAGTGTGAGAGTAGGTTCCGTCGTGGAGAGGTTAGTCAAGAGGCCTGTCGTCGAGGGGCCTTTGAGTCTAGGCACGAGGCTGTCTAGATGTTTTCTGGACGTGGGCGCGTCGCCGTGATCCCCCCGTGTGGTAGTTAGGTGTGTGACATATGTGAAGGTGTTGTTGGGGTGTGACATTTGGATGTGTGTGTTTGGTATGTGAGGAGAGAGCAGGCTCCAGGGGACCACACATGGTACTCAGACCAGCTTTTATATCTTGTGTGTGTGCTAAGGTGGTTGTTCAGCTGTTTTAAAAGCCTTCTTGAGCAGGAGGGGAGAAAGGAAGGTGAGGAGAAGTAGAGAAGGTGAGAAGCCAGTCTGAACCTGTCTAGACTAGCTCTGTTCTCCCCCGATAATAACAGCCCTCCCTCCGCCCTCCACTCATCTCTGTCTAGGTTGTCAAGACTACCACCCTCCACACACACACACACATGCTTCTGTGTTCTGGGTCTGGACCCTGTACCCCAGGGCCTCCCCCAGTGATGTCACACCAGGCTTCAGAACAGAGGAACATGCAAGGTGGATTAAACAGTAGCTGTCATACGAACACTGACTGTGTTTGAACGATGAAACTCTCCAAGACAGCCTGCTCTTTCACACCAGCCTGGAGTCTCTCCAGGCATCACACACACTGGACAGGACCTGTGTGTGTGTGTGTGTGTGTGTGTGTGTGTGTGTGTGTGTGTGTGCGTGTGTGTGTGACAGTAGTCTAGAGGCTGGAAACAGAATGAAGACTTCATAATCAACACCAAGCTGACACACACACACACACAGTGCCACACACACACTCACACACACACACACACACACACACACACACACAGAGCATCTGGGAACTATGTGTTCGTGTCACAGCATGCTGTAAGAGATTCCATCATCGCCAGAGTTCTGTCTGTGTCAGACCAGGTTTCAAATCTCTCTCTTAAACACACACACAGCCTCCATCCATCTTATGTCTGATGCAGAGAGAGACCCACACAGACCCTCACACACACACACACACACAGCCTCCATCCATCTTACCTGTGATGCAGAGAGAGACCCACACATACCCTCACACACACACACACACAGCCTCCATCCATCTTACCTGTGATGCAGAGAGAGAGGCCAGGTGATGAAGCCCTACAGGTGTCTTACCTGTGATGCAGAGAGAGAGAGAGGCCAGGTGATGAAGCCCTACAGGTGTCTAATCTGCAGGAAAGATGAGCAGACGTCATGTGATTTAGGAGACACTCTGAGGACAGGAAGCCTTGTAAGAGATCAAAGTTAGTCGTACCTCATTCCTGAAGTATGTAAGATCAGAGAGAGGGTACACACACACACACGCACACACACACACACACACACACACAGGTGCTCAGATGAAAGAGAAGCACAGAGCATCAAACCCTATGACCTGTCTGTCTGCCTGTCTGTCTGTCTGTCTGCCTGCCTGTCTGTCTCTGTCTGTCTGTCTGTCTGTCTGTCTGTCTGTCTGCCTGCCTGCCTGCCTGTCAGTCTGTCTGTCTGTCTCTGTCTGCCTGCCTGCCTGCCTGCCTGCCTGTCTGTCTGTCTGTCTGTCTCTGTCTGTCTGTCTGTCTGTCTGTCTGTCTGTCTGTCTGTCTGTCTGTCTGGGCTCTGTGTAGCAACAAGCACTGCCAATACTACCACACACACACATGTATGCATGTAACACACACACACACAGCAACAGTCAGGGGAGGGTGGGAGTGGAATGACCACATCAGAGAGGTGGATGGAAAGCACATGGTACAGCTGAACAACAACCACTGCAGCATGTGTGTATGTGTGTATGTGTGTATGTGTGTATGTGTGTATGTGTGTATGTGTGAGAGACACACACAGAGAAACAGTTCAGCTCAGGTCAGGAGGAGATACATCTGTCCTTCTCCTCTCCCGTCTCCTCCCTCTCTCCTCTCTCCTCCCCCTCTCCTCCCCCTTTCCTGTCTCTCCCTTCCTCTCCCCCCCCCTCTCCTGTCTCCTCTCCCTCTCCCCCCCTCTCCTGTCTCTCCCTTCCTCTCTCCTCCCCCTCTCCTATCTCTCCCTTCCTCTCTCCTCCCCCTCCCCTCTGCCTCCCTCCCTCCCTCTCCTCCCCCTGTTGTGTCCTCTCTGGGTCAGGGTTCAGAGTTCATAGTCTGTTCATCACTGACACTGTCTGAATGGACTCAGTGTCTGAATGAATCAACAGCTTGATACAGTTATGTCATCAATGGCACAGTCTCAGTGTGTGTGTGTCTGTCTGCATGTGTGTGTGTGTGTGTGTGTGCGTCTGTCTGCATGTGTGTGTGTCTGTCTGCATGTTTGTGTGTGTGTGTTTGTGTGTGTGTGTGTGTGTGTGTGTGTCTGTCTGCATGTGTGTGTGCGTCTGTCTGCATGTGTGTGTGTCTGTCTGCATGTTTGTGTGTGTGTGTTTGTGTGTGTGTGGTTGTTTGTGTGTGTGTGTCTGCATGTGTGTGTTGTGTGTCTGCATGTGTGTTGTGTGTATGTGTTGGTGTTTGTGTGTGTTTGTGTGTGTGTGTGTCTGTCTGCATGTGTGTTGTTGGTTGTGTGTGTGTTTGTGTGTGTGTGTGTGTGTGTTGTGTGTGCTGTGTGTGTGTGTGGTGTGTTTGTGTGTGTGTTGTGGTGTTGTTTGTTGTGTGTGTGTGTATGTCTCCAGCCAAGATTCAGTTCCTGGCTGAGTTGATTAAGCTGCCATGTCGACAGGCGCTTTTGATCTGATCTGTAGGCATGAATGGTGTGAACCACCCACCATCCCTGCTGCCCACACACACACACACACACCATCCCTGCTGCACACACACACACACCATCCCTGCTGCCCACACACACACACACACACACACCATCCCTGCTACCCACACACACACACACACACACACACACACACACCATCCCTTCTGCCCACACACACACACACACACACACCATCCCTGCTGCACACACACACACGCCATCCCTGCTGCACACACACACACATGCCAGAGAAGAACTACACCCAGACATACATAAGCATCCAGTCAGCAGACTAGCAGTAGCAATGCATGTAATAGAGAGAGTCTGAGATGGCAGATATTTGTTGAGAAGAGGAACGAGACAGGCTGAGAGAGAGAGCAGGGGGGAGACAGAGAGAGAGAGAGAGAGAGAGAGAGAGAGAGAGAGAGAGAGAGAGCGGGGGAGAGAGAGAGACAGGAGAGAGAGAGACAGGAGAGAGAGTGTGGAGAGAGAGACAGAGGGAGAGAAGATAGAGGAGAGGAGAGAGAGACAGAGGGAGAGAGAGAGGGATGGAAAAGAGGGAGAGAGAGAGGGATGGAAAAGAGGGAGAGAGAGAGACAGGAGAGAGAGTGTGGAGAGAGAGATTAAGGGAGAAGAGGACAGAGCGAGAGAGAGGATTAGAGGGAGAGAGAGAAGGGATGGAAAGGGGAAGAGAGAGAGAACGGAGAGAGAGTTGGAGAGAGAGATAGAGGGAGAGAGAGATAGAGGGAGAGAGAGACAGAGGGAGAGAGACAGGAGAGAGAGTGTGGAGAGAGAGACAGAGGGAGAGAGAGACAGAGGCGAAAGAGAGATTAGGGAGTGAGAAGAGACAGAGAGAGGGATGGAAAAGAGGGAGAGAGAGAGGGATGGAAAAGAGGGAGAGAGAGAGACAGGAGAGAGAGTGTGGAGAGAGAGATAGAGGGAGAGAGAGACAGAGGGAGAGAGAGATAGAGGGAGAGATAGAGGATGAAAAGAGGAGAGAGAGAGACAGGAGAGAGAGTGTGGAGAGAGAGATAGAGGAGAGAGAGAGAGAGGGAGAGAGAGACAGAGGGAGAGAGACAGGAGAGAGAGTGTGGAGAGAGAGACAGAGGGAGAGAGAGATAGAGGGAGAGAGAGACAGAGGGAGAGAGAGAGGGATGGAAAAGAGGGAGAGAGAGATAGAGGGAGAGAGAGACAGAGGGAGAGAGAGAGGGATGGAAAAGAGGGAGAGAGAGATAGAGGGAAGAGAGAGACAGATTGCAGAGAGAGAGGAGAGAGGAGAGAGCGAGAGAGAGACAGAGGGAAGAGAGAAATAGAGGAGAGAGAGAGGGAGAGAGGAAGAGGATGAGAGAAGACAGAGGAAGAGAGATAGAGGAGAAGATAGAGAGAGAGAGAGAGAGAGAGAGGAGAGAGAAGAGATCTGAGAAAAGAGGGAGAGAACCCCCCCCCCCCTGACCTAGATTTGAGCCCTGCACTCTTGATGAACCCCAAAGCCTTCTGGGTAATCCTGCTGAGATTCCTAGCAACACTGCTCCTTAGTTACCAAACTTGTTCCTTGACTAACAAACTTGTTCCTTAGTTACCAGCCTCTCCTCTTACCCCCCATTTCCAGTAAAATCAGATTTATTTACACACACACACTCACACACACAGACCCTCACACACACACAGACCCTCACCACACACACACACACACACACACACACTCACACACAGACCCTCACACACACACACACACACACACCGAGAAGTAGATAATAGGCTAGCTGCTGAGCTATAAAAGAGTACCCTCCCTCTGTCCCTCTCTCCCCTCTCTTTCCATCCCTCCCTCTCCCCCCCTCCTTCTCTCTGTCCCTCCCTCTCTCCTCCCTCTTTCTCTCCACCTCTCTCCCCATCGGGCCCGCCTCCCATCCCCCCTCTCTCCTCGCATCCCTCCCTCCCCTCTACACCCCCCCCTCCATAAACTAAACATGGCATCTGTCTAAAGATACTGTCAGGCACACTGTGTTCCACAGACCGGCAGTACCAAGCTTTTAGTACATCAGCTCAAAATAACGTCCTCCCTCCATTTCCATCCATCCCTCTCCCCCCTCCCCATACTCTCCCCTCCATCTCTCTCCTCCATCCTCTCCCCTGCCCCATCCCTCCCTCCCATCTCTCTCCCTCCATCTCTCTCCCCCTCCATCTCTCTCCCCCTCCAGCTTCTCTCCCCCTGCCATCTCTGCTCCCCCTCCATCTCTCCCTCCATCCCTCTCTCCCTCCATCCCTCTCTCCCTCCATCCCTATCCTTCCTCCATCCCTCTCTCCCTCCAGCCCTATCCCCCCTCCATCCGTCTCTCCTTCCATCCCTGCATCTCTCCCTCCATCCCTCTCCCCCTCCATCTCTCTCCCCCTCTCCTCCCATAGGAGAGCCAGAACAGTCCCTGGATCAGAGACAGACCCTTACACACACACACACAGACCCTTACACACACACACACAGACCCCTACACACACACACACACACACAGACCCTTACACAC
>BROE01000027.1:12957462-12968360 GCA_036571765.1 Plecoglossus altivelis
GGACCCCGAGAGATGTATGACCAATCTTTAGCCATGTACATCTTTTAGTCATGTACCATCCGCATGTACCATCATGTATGTACCATCCTGTATGTACAATGCCTGCATGTACAATCTGCATGTACCATCCTTGTAATGTACCATCCTGCATGTACCATCTTTAGCATGTACCATCCTGTATGTACCATCCTGTATGTAACCAATCCTGTTGTACCATCCTGGCTATGTACCATCGCTGTATGACATCCTGTATGTACCATCCTGTAGTACCATCCTGCATGTACATCCTGTATGTACCAATCCTGCATGTACCATCCTGTATGTACCATCCTGTATGTACCATCCTGCATGTACCACCCTGTATGTACCATCCTGTATGTACCATCCTGTATGTACCATCCTGCATGTACCATCTTTAGCATGTACCATCCTGCATGTACCATCTTGCATGTACCATCCTGTATGTACCATCTTTAGCATGTACCATCCTGTATGTACCATCCTGCATGTACCATCCTGTATGTACCATCCTGTATGTACCATCCTGCATGTACCATCCTGTATGTACCATCCTGTATGTACCATCTTTAGCATGTACCATCTTTAGCATGTACCATCCTGTATGTACCATCCTGTATGTACCATCCTGCATGTACCATCCTGTATGTACCATCCTGTATGTACCATCCTGTATGTACCATCTTTAGCATGTACCATCCTGTATGTACCATCCTGTATAAACACATCTGTTTGTGTCCCATGTTTGAACTGCAGCAAAGGTCCTTCCAAAGACAGGAACACTTGAACTTGAACCATCCAGTAGTTCCAATGTGTCACTCTGCACCAGAGTAGAATGAACCAGCCCAGCCTGTCAGATTAGAAACACTGGTCAGATTAGAGACACTGGTCATATTAGAAGCACTGGTCAGATTAGAAGCACTGGCCATATTAGAAACACTGGTCAGATTAGAGACACTGGTCAGATTAGAAACACTGGTCAGATTAGAGACACTGGTCATATTAGAGGCACTGGTCATATTAGAGGCACTGGTCATATTAGAGGCACTGGTCATATTAGAGGCACTGGTCAGATTAGAAGCACTGGTCAGATTAGAAACACTGGTCAGATTAGAAACACTGGTCAGATTAGAGACACTGGTCAGATTAGAAGCACTGGTCAGATTAGAAACACTGGTCTGATTAGAAACACTGGTCTGATTAGAAACACTGGTCAGATTAGAAACACTGGTCAGATTAGAAACATCAGGTTTCACAGGAGGAAGAGCAGGAGATCAAGTGGAGAGGGCTTGTGAATGTTTTGTGTGTCTCCCCTTCCCTCTCCTCTCCTCCTCTCCTCTCCTCTGCAAGGAGAGAGAGGAAGAGAAAGTGGAGAGAAGAGCTGGGTAGCCAGAGAGTGGAGGGTGGAGAGAGAGAGAGGGTAAGAGAGAGGTGGTGAGAGATAGAGACAGAGACAAAGACAGAAAGAGAGAGGGAGGGTGGAGAGAGAGGGAGGGGAGAGAGAAGGGAGGGAGGGGAGAGAGAGGCGAGGAGGGAGCAGAGAGGATGGGAGGGGGAGAGAGAGAGGGTCGGGAGGGGAGAAAGAGAGGGAAGGAGGGGGAGAGAGAGGGAAGGAGGGGGAGAGAGAGAGGAGGGAGGGGGAGAGAGAGAGGGAGGGAGGGGGAGAGAGAGAGGGAGGGAGGGGGAGGGTATTTTCATCAGAGGCAGAAAAGCAGAAAAGGCTAAAAGACAGCGTTGGCGTGGAAACTGATGGCGTTGACCGTGGCAACGATGACCCTCCCAGAGAGTCTCCTCATCATCACAGCGATGTCATGGATGCCAGATTTTGGTAGAGACAAGTCACTGAACGGCTGAAAGGCTAACTGATCAATCTTTATCTTGGTTGGATGTGCGTGCATCCAATCCAGAGTGTGTCATTGCAAAAGAAAGACAGAACGTCAGACAGATATTGACAGAAAGAGATAGAGATGTGGACACTTGTGCAGGCATGTGTGTGTGAATATGTAGGTCTCCACCTCATCCTTTTGACAGTATTGCCACAAGGCATGTTACATTGAACGGCAAGCAGGAGCTGAGGTGTGGTGGAGGAATGTTTCTGGAGAGGACCATTGCCTCAAGGTACATGAATCAGTCCTCTGCTGGCATCTGCAGGGTGACGGAGGACAAATGGCTTCCATTGAGCCTATTTCCTGTGGATAGCAACAGACAGCATCAGAGGCTGCTGGCTGTAGCAAGGAAGCAGTGAGATGACAGAGAGCTTCACGTACAGCTGCTCTTGCACGTAGAGTTTCTCCTTCACGTAGAGTTTCTCTTCACGTACAGCTGCTCTTCACGTACAGCTGCTCTTCATGTACAGCTGCTGTGCACAGAGCTGCTCTTCACAGAGCTGCTCTGCATGTAGAGCTGCTCTGCATGTAGAGCTGCTCTGCATGTAGAGCTGCTCTTCACGTACAGCTGCTCTTCATGTACAGCTGCTCTGCATGTAGAGGTGCTCTTCATGTACAGCTGCTCTGCATGTAGAGCTGCTCTTCACGTACAGCTGCTCTTCACGTACAGCTGCTCTGCATGTAGAGCTGCTCTTCACGTAGAGGTGCTCTTCATGTAGAGTTTCTCTTAATGAAGAGTTGCTCTTCACGTACAACTGCACCTCCTCCCAGAGCTGGAGGAGACAGATGGCAGTTTAACAACCACATCAACTCAGCATATCTGACATCCATCTGCTTACATCTCCCTCACGTCTTCGTCCTCCCTCACGTCTCCCCTCCTCCCTCACATCTCCTCCTCCTCCTCATTCTCTCCATCCTCCTCCTCAGAATTCCCCTCCTTCCTCCAACATCTCCTCCCTCCTCGCCTCAACATCTCTCTCCCTCATATCTCTCCCTCCTCCCTCACATCTCCTCTCCTCTCTCAATCTCCCTCCTTCTCCCATATTTCCCTCCTCTCCCTCACATCTCCTCCTCCTCCCTCATATCTCCCCTCCTCCCTCACATCTCCTCCTCCCTCACATCTCCTCTTCCCACACGTCTCCCTCCTCCATTGCACATCTCCTCCTCCTCCTCATATCTCCCTCACCCTCCATCTCCTCTCCTCCTCACATCTCTCCTCCCTCCTCATATTCGCCCTCTCCCTCACATTCCCCCTTCTCAATTCTTCCCTCTCCCCCTCACATCTCCCCTCCTTCCTCACATCTTCGTCCAGCCTCACCGCAATGCAAACCATTAATCAGGGTTTATCTACCAAGACTGAGTGTGCGTCTGGTTAGTTTGGGCGAATGCTTCCCCTGCTCTCCTCTGATTGGCCAGGGGGTGGGTTCTAGAACATCTCACGTACAGATAAGTACGGGTCCATCTGGTGACTGTCACAAGGGTGTGTTCTGTCTGTAGGTATGTGTTCTGAATGTGTGTGTTCTGTCTGTAGGTGTGTGTACTGTCTGTAGGTGTGTTCTGAGTGTGTGTGTTCTGTCTGTAAGTGTGTGTTCTGAATGTGTGTGTTCTGAATGTGTGTGTACTGTCTGTAGGTGTGTGTTCTGAATGTGTGTGTTCTGTCTGTAGGTGTGTGTTCTGAATGTGTGTGTTCTGTCTGTAGGTGTGTGTTCTGAATGTGTGTGTTCTGTCTGTAGGTGTGCGTTGTGAATGTGTGTGTTCTGAATGTAGGTGTGTGTTGTGTCTGTAGGTGTGTGTTTTGAATGTGTGTGTTCTGAATGTGTGTGTTCTGTCTGTAGGTGTGTGTTCTGTCTGTAGGTGTGTGTTCTGAATGTGTGTGTTCTGTCTGTAGGTGTGTGTTGTGTCTGTAGGTTCTGATGTAGGATGTGTGTGTTACTGTCGTAGTGTGTGTTGTGGGTTGTAGGGTGTGTTGTTTTGGAAATGTGTGGTTCGAATGTGTGTCGCTCTGTCTGTAGGTGTGTTTGTGTGTGTCGGTGTGTGTGTTCTGTCTGTAGGTGTGTGTTCTGTCTGTAGGTGTGCGTTCTGAATGTGTGTGTTCTGCACCAGTTACCCCCAAAAGTCTTCGATTCGAAGTGTCCAATGAAAAGATGTGTTTCATCCTGGTGGAATCAGAGGGGTTGACAGGAACACTGGAACACACAGCAGGACTGGCTGGTCTCTCACAGGGTCTGGTCACGTCCTTCATTTCCATGACAATAGAAAACATTGCATACTTATAATGTTGTGTATAATGCTGTGTGTAATACCGTGTATGATGTTGTGTGTAATGTTGTGTGTAATGCTGTGTGTAATACTGTGTATAATGTTGTGTGTAATGTTGTGTATGATGTTGTGTATGATGTTGTGGGTAATGTTATGTGTTATGTGTGTGGAGTTGTGTATGATGTTGTGTGTTATGTTGTGTGTTATGTTGTGTGTAATGTTGTGTATGATGTTGTGTGTAATGTTGTGTATGATGTTGTGTATGATGTTGTGTGTAATGTTATGTGTTATGTTGTGTGTGATGTGTGTATAATGCTGTGTGTAATGTTATGTATGATGTTGTGTGTAATGTTGTGTATGATGTTGTGCAGGATGTTGTGTATGATGTTGTATGTAGTGTTGTGTGTAATGTTGTGTAGGATGTTGTGTGTTATGTTGTGTGTTATGTTGTGTATGATGTTGTGTAGGATGTTGTGTAGGATGTTGTATGTAGTGTTGTGTGTAATGTTGTGTATGATGTTATGTGTAATGTTGTGTGTTGTATTGTTGAGTGTATTGTTGTGTGTAATGTTGTGTGTAATGTTGTGTGTATAATGTTGTGTGTTGTATTGCGGTGTGTATAATGTTGTGTGTTGTATTGCGGTGTGTATAATGTTGTGTGTTGTATTGGGGTCATGTCAGGAGGCCATAACCCGTAAGTGTTTTACTACATCTACAGAAGAAGGAGGTTAAAACAGGAGGAGGTGGAGGTGAAGGAGGGGGTGGAGGAGGTGAAGGAGGAGGTGGAGGTGGTGGAGGTGGAGGAGGAGGTGGAGGAGGTGAAGGAGGAGGTGGAGGTGGAGGAGGTGGAGCATCAATGTGAATTAAGCCTGTTCACTTAGAACACACACACACACACACACATGCATACAGACACACACATGCATATACACACACACGCACACACGCACACACGCACACACACATGCATACACACACACACACGCACGCACACACACATGCAAACACACACACACACACATGCATACAGACACACACACACACACGCACATACTTACACACACACGCACACACGCACACACACACACACACACACGGACACACACATGCATACACACATGCATACACACATGCACACACACACTCAGAGGAGCAGGTGAAACTGCAGACAGAACGTGAGTCATGCTGTATCTACAAGGGCAGAGGGTCAGAAATATAATAACAGGTAATGATTGGTTTGTGTGAGGATGGGTTAAAGTCACCCCAAAGGGTTAATAATGGGTCATCATCCATGTGAACAACTAACCTGGCAACACTTCAATCTACCATTTCATTGGAAACACACAGTCCTTCTCTGGGGGTCAATCAAAGGATCAGGAGACCCAGAACTCTCACATGAACCAAGGGCCTCCCTAGATCCAGCCCAGGAGACCCAGAACTCTCACATGAACCAAGGGCCTCCCTAGATCCAGCCCAGGAGACCCCAGAACTCTCACATGAACCAAGGGCCTCCCTAGATCCAGCCCAGGAGACCCAAAACTCTCACATGAACCAAGGGCCTCCCTAGATCCAGCCCAGGAGACCCCAGAACTCTCACATGAACCAAGGGCCTCCTTAGATCCAGCCCAGGAGACCCAAAACTCTCACATGAACCAAGGGCCTCCCTTGATCCAGCCCAGGAGACCCAGAACTCTCACATGAACCAAGGGCCTCCCTAGATCCAGCCCAGGAGACCCAGAACTCTCACATGAACCAAGGGCCTCCTTAGATCCAGCCCAGGAGACCCCAGAACTCTCGCATGAACCAAGGGCCTCCCTAGATCCAGCCCAGGAGACCCAGAACTCTCACATGAACCAAGGGCCTCCTTAGATCCAGCCCAGGAGACCCAAAACTCTCACATGAACCAAGGGCCTCCCTAGATCCAGCCCAGGAGACCCAGAACTCTCACATGAACCAAGGGCCTCCCTAGATCCAGCCCAGGAGACCCAGAACTCTCACATGAACCAAGGGCCTCCCTAGATCCAGCCCTGGATCTGTCCTAAACAGCAGGAACACCCAGCTGAATAACAAACTTCTGATTCACACCACAGACGATCAATGAGAGGAGGAGCGGGAGAGGGGAACAGGGGGAGAGCAGGTGAGGGGAGCAGGTGAGGGGAGCAGGAGAGGGGAGCAGGAGAGGGGAGCAGGTGAGGGGATCAGGAGAGGGGAGCAGGGGGGAGCAGGAGAAGGGAGCAGGAGAGGGGAACAGGGGGGGGGCAGGGAGCAGGTGAGGGTAGCAAGTGAGGGGAGCAGGTGAGGGGAACAGGGGAGGTGAAGGAGAGGGGAACAGGGGAGGAGCAGGAGAGGGGAGCTCTCTCCTCCTGCAGTGGCAGAAGATAAGAACATAAGAAACCAAAGGCAGACACACACACACACACACACACAGACACAGACACACACACAGGGCTGGGAGAGGCCTTCTCACCATCCTGCAGCTACATCACACCTTAGGGCAGAGCACACAGCATATCACGCAAGGACACAATGAACGTCTGTTTGTGTCATTGTGCTGGACACAGTGTCATTAAAGACAAACACGTACTTATGATCATGGAGTGAAATGTACTCTGTGTATGTATGTATGTATATGTATTAAACACATCATTTCTAGATCTGTGCCTGAGGTGGTTAGCTGCCAGCACTGATCCGTGTCTCTCTAAGGATGAGCTGCCAACAGTGTGTGTGTGTGTGTGTGAGTGAGTGTTTGAGTGTGTGTGTGTGTGTTTGAGTGAGTGAGTGAGTGAGTGAGTGAGTGAGAGAGAGAGAGAAAGCAATTAATCAACTGTTTATTCTATTCTATATTTCCTTTCTGTCTCTCTGCCTCTAAAATTTGGACACACGTTATAGTCTCCCATCGTTAACACTGCGTCGCCATCAGTTAAGAGTAAATACAGAATATTTTGACATCAGTCAAATTGTATCTGCTCAATTTCAGAAACGCCTGCAGAAACGGTCAACCAGACAATAAGACTTTTAAGCAGACGGATTTTATTTTAGGTTGCCAAGGTGAAATATCACCAAGCTTAAGAACAGCCAAACGCCAATCCATGATGAGCAGTGCGTCATCGCTCAAGGTCTCGTGCCAGCACGCCTCCTGCCTCTATAAAATCTCCACAAGTTTTCCTCCAGTTCAGATCGCGCTCTCCTTCGTTGCCGTTACGCACACGAGCCTGTTTCCTTGCTCAAACAAATGTGTTGTTTTCGACATCATTCCATTAATGTGCAGTACCTCTGCTTGCACAGACAAACAGGCTCATTTATAATTGTCTGTTTGCTTTGAAAATCATGGATTTTAACTTGACTCTGTCAGAGCGCGACTTTAAAAGCTTGCGCGCGCTGGCTCAGGAACCCGGGAATAACTCTCTGGCGCCCGTCTTTAACGGAACCGAGATCGCGTCGGAGGAGGATTTGGATGTGAATACCGACATCTACTCCAAGGTATTGGTTACCGTGATATACGTCGTTCTTTTCGTTGTCGGTTGCTTGGGGAACTCAATTACACTGTATACGTTGCTGACTAAGAAGTCTCTTCAGAACCTCCAGAGTACGGTCCACTACCACCTAGCCAGCCTCGCGGTGTCAGATCTGCTCATCCTCGTGCTCAGCATGCCCATCGAACTATACAACTTCATCTGGTTCCATCACCCCTGGGTGTTCGGACAGGCAGTGTGTAAAGGATACTACTTTCTCCGCGACGGCTGCTCCTATGCCACCGCGCTCAACATCGCGAGCCTGAGCGTGGAGCGGTACATGGCCATTTGTCACCCGTTCAAAGCGAAGAGTATCATGTCCCGCAGCCGCACGAGGAAGCTGATCAGCGGCATGTGGCTCGCGTCGTTCCTGCTTGCCACACCGATGCTGTTCACCATGGGACTCGTGGACAAGGGAGAGAGCATCTGTACCGCGATCGTGTCTTCCGTTACCATGAAGACCGTGCTGCAGGTGGGTGTGCTCCGTGTCCGGTTGTTATTTTACGCGCGGGTTTCATGTCGCACTAAACACGCGAGGCGATACGCGGATAGGTGACTGATCTGGATATTTACGTCTAGGTCAATCGATGCCATGGCAACCTGTTGAAGATAGCTTAGTTCACCCTTAAGATAGTAGATATTTTTGATAAATATTTTTTTTGTAGGTGTACTTCATAATTGATCTACACTCTAAAATGAGTTTGAAAGAGTCAAATAACTCCTGCTATGTGCGGTTCATACAAAGTACGTCTGTGTTCCCCATGCTAAATAACAGCCCTAATTATACCTGATTATGAAAACATAATATGATCGTTCAATCAACTTGCATGTGAGATGGTCCACAAGAACTCTCCTTGCCATCTATTACCTTTAGGCTACACTAACCGGAGCCCATAATAGCCCCACTAGTTTTCTGACCATAGCGTCTACTGTGATTAAACATATTTATGCTCGTTGACAAGAGGCCTGAATATTATTTCACCGTCATCACCAAAAATCATTTATTCTGACTTGTTAAGTATACATACTTCATGACTGTACCTAGGTAGACCATTTTTTCCCTGTCACTCTTTACATTTTACACAAATATCTGTACTTTTACTTCATTATATTTTCAATCCAGGTTCATTAATTGTTTTCATGTGTGCTTGATGTCTTTACCTATCCTCTCATGTCACTGTGTATGTGAAAAACGGAAATTTGAGAAAATATATTTCTATAATATTTTTCAAGTTGACAGTCTTTAAGTACTCAGTAATGATGCAACCTTTTATGAAATTTTTTTGCAAATTAATTTTCAACGTTTTGTGAAAATATATTTTAAAAACACTTTAGAAAAACAACATTTACAAAAGTATTTTTTGCAAACGTTACAAAAGATAAAAAATAAAACATTGGAAGTAAAATTAAGGGGGAAATTGTTGGGAACAAACGTTAAAACTACATTTTGGGAGGAAAGGGTTTAGAAGATATATGAGAAACATACTGTATTTGTGAATTCTTTTCCAAAATGTTTAAATATTTTTTCACAAATGTTTTGAAAGATAAAAAAAATATTTGGTAAAAAAAAATCTAAATAAAAATCTTTCAAAAGGTCGAATAATATTTAGTAGAAAAAGGTAGAAAAGACTGCTTCATTGAAGCAGTGTTGTAGGGTTCTGTGTTTAACTCTCCTTTCAGTGTGAAAAAAGTAGATGATGGATGAGACAGAGGGAGTTAGTGATGTTCACGTGTCTGGGAAGAAAGACATTCCTGATAACACATGGCACTGGGTAAAGACGAGGGAGATGTTCGAAATTTTCGGCGTCAAAAAGGATTTCTGGCAAATGTCTCACACACCACTCTTCCTTCTGTCTCTGTCTCTCTCTGTCTGGTGCTCTCCTCTGTCTGTCTTCGCCTCCCTCAATGTCTGTCCTCATCCTCTGCTCTCCCTCTCTTCCTCGTTCTGAGTCTGTCTCGCCTCTCACTCATCTGTCTGCTCCCCCACTTCTCTTGCTCTGTTCGCTCGTCAACTAACGGTCTGTCTGGTCTCCCTCGTCTCTCTGGTCTGTCTCCTCACTCTCTCTGGTCTGGTCTCCCTCATCTCTACCTGTCTGTCTCACCTCATCGCTCAGGTACGAGTTAATGCTGGTCTGAGAGCTCGCGTGCAACCCGGTACTCCACATCTGGTCTGTCTCCCCCCTCTCCCGCTATCACTCGATGTCTGTCTCTGACCTTCGTCGCTTGTCTGGTCTCGTCCCTCTTCCTCAATCTGTTCTGTCTCACCTATCTGTGTCTCCCAATCTGTTCTGTCTCCCTCTCCAGCTCAGTCTCTCGTCATGTTCTGTCTCCTCCGTAGGATACTCTGTCTGTCTCCCCCGTCACATCTGTCTTTTCCTCTTTGTCTGAAGTCTGCTCTCGTTCATCCGCAGAAGACTATGATCGTTGATCGTGGCGCAGTTAAGATCATGTAGTAGAGCAGAAGTGGAGTGGGTCTCGCCATCACAACGTTAGGCCAAGTTGGAGATTCTCACACAATTCTCTCTCTCAGCAACCGGTACCTATTTGTGTACGCTACACAGACCTCATAGTGCTGGGTCTTTAGTAGTCAGGGCGGTTTTATGTGAGCACACTTATACACCTATCAAAGTGGTATAATGCCTGAGACCTGTGAGCTGAAAGACGAAACAAGCACATTCTCTCCTCCGTCATCACACAGGGCACACATAATGCGCAGCACACATTCGGACCGAAAGCATGTGGGGTCACATCACTGAAGCCACAGGCTTACTATGTGACTATCTGCGTTTTATTTCTCCATCCCTGTCACATTCTATTCTCTCTTTTATCCTGGTCTCCTACTCCACATTTAATCGCTCTTTTCTCCTCACTATCAGTGCTGTCATCGCCCTCCGTATTCCTCTCCGTCCTCATCTCCCTTCATCGTCCGCTTTTATCTCCCTCGCCTCGTCTTCTGCCTCTCCACCGTTACCTCTCTTAGCGCTTTCTTCTTCTCGTCTCCTCCACCGGTCTCCCTCCTAATCCGCTCACCTCTGCTTCTCTCCTCCTCCAGCATTGTGTCTCGACCGCGCAGCCAAACCTCTCCCCTCTCGTGAACCTCCTCTTCTCCATCCTATTTCCTCTCCCGCTGTCATTCTCTCCTACGCTCACTTACCTCTATCCCCTTCTTCCGTCTTGTTATCCCGCTTTCTCCTCTTAGTACTTTTACCGTCGCTGGGAGTCA
>BROE01000027.1:12973821-12988178 GCA_036571765.1 Plecoglossus altivelis
CCTTGGTTTCCTACCTCAAGTTACTCTGCCCGTGGCACGGGAGGGGGAACAGGGCGAGAGTGCGCGGCGCTGAGGAAGGAAGAGAGGGGAGAGAGAGGGGGACAAGGTCACAGGGATGGAAGCTCTGCTAAGGGCAAAAGGAAGGGAGGGGAGGCAAGATGGAGGTGCAGGACGAGGACAGGAGACAGGAGCATGCTAATGTTCCTTGATAAATGTACATGAGATACACATGAGCACGGGAAATATCAAGATGCACTGTACAGACACACTTGGGAGTTTCTACAAAGCACATACAAGCCGACACGTTCTCCCTCGTAAATGATGACTGGCATCTTTCTACTTCTTTCATAAAAAAAGTTTAAAAATTCTAAAAAACACTACATACGTGTTTTGACTCTACAAGAACTAGTCAATACAAGGACAAGCACACTATGTGGTTCCAAGCCCTTCCATCCTCCGATACTTCCTTATGATCGAATGTGTCAACTAAAATTCACACGATAACAACGCAGATTAACATATGGTCTCAAGATCGCTACTTGAACGGAATACTCCAACTCCCGCTCCTCATCGTAAGTCCTGCTTCCTGTTTCCTGTTTCCCTGCCTCTCAGGTACTAGAGTGTGACCCGAAAGGCCCCCCGAGTGGAGTAACTCACCCGGCCCGCCGTTACACTTGAAACCCCATACAATACACCAAAATACTATGTATTACGACCAATAACTGTGGAACCAACCTGTGGCGACCAACACATAACGTGGATAAAATATAGACTACGGGTCGGCGTGCTCTATCGTCAGATCATCGTGCTGGGTGCTTGTCCTGCTTGCTTTGGAGCCATCTTAGGAGACATGCTTAGTCAATCGTTGTCAAGAGGTGAGAGGGGGAGGAGGCCGGGAGAGGATAGAGGAGAGAAAAAAACCTTTAAAAAAAAAGCTGATTCTGATTTTACGACGAAAACGCAAGCTACGTCAATGGGAATTAGCCGGATGTATAAAATACGTGAATGTTTTTGGAGGATAAGATTACGAACGTTCGATCACTTAGTGAGGAACTTCTGAGTTTAAAAGTGAGCGGCTAAGTGGCTAAATTGTTGAGACGGGACGGTGTTCATTGCCAGCTAATGTCTGTGTAGTACAGATGTGCAGAGACAAAGGCCTCTTAACGTTAAAGGAGGGTTTGTGGCAGAAGTGAGACATCGGACATGCAAGAGGTCCTTGGTCACCAACATACGAATCAATTCTCAGACGATACGATAACGTTAAATGCACGCCCTTTATTTTAATAAAAGACAAGTACTCTCCTCCATAATTTCCATCAATCGTGAAGAACCCATCAGTGAAGAACATAAAGTAGACCGATAGTCCCGTGAGCGTCCTGGTTGTACTAGGGCGTTTGATACACAAAAATTGCGGGACTAATACAAATAATGGGACAACAGATTGGCTCTTCGTGTACGCTTGAGAGGAAAGAACGACATAGACGGATGAACATAGAGACGGGGGTATTCGCACCCGGAAGTAAAAACGGGTAGTGGGGTGGTCGTATAACAATAGTCTCCGCGGCGTCATCCTTCTAGGGCCGGTGCCGTCTTGGCGGATTGCGGAGGCTACTTTTGTGATTATTTACTTTTCGTATTACGTGTGACCCTTCTTTTAAAGTGGTGTGACAGTGTGTGCGTGTGATAAATAATTCCGGTACCAAAAATTTTAATAAATTTCCGGAAAACATTCAATGCCAAAACATTGTGACGGTAACATCCGGGACACGTGACACGGAAGATGATGCAGCTTTGACTTGATCATGTCACTTTACCTGTAGACACACCTGGATGACTAAACTCTGAGAAAACACGGCTGCATGTTTTAGTCTTCCATTTTTTGTAACAGAATTTCACCGTTCAAAACTTTTTTTGCTGTTGAATTTTAACTTTTTCCATATATTTTTATTTACTTTCTGGAACTTTGAAAATCGTACAATATGAAACCCTATCATGAGTTGGTGTGCGTGTTAAGGAATACCAAGAACACAACTCAGACTTGTGTACAAAAAAGATAGTTTATTTTTTAAATTGCTTATAAAAAATATCCCCACCACAGATGTACAGTCACCTGCGAACAAGACAGACAAAGACAGTAGAGAGGAAGAGAGATGTGGAGGAGGAATAAATATGAGGGGGAGCAGAGTGAGGGGGAGAACAGGGGAGAGAGGTGGAAGGGGGAGAACAGGGGAGAGAGGTGGAGGGGGGAGACAAGAGGAGTAGAGGTGGAGGGGGGAGGCTGAGGAGAGGAGAGAGAGGTGAGGGGGGAGACAGAGAGGAGAGAGAGTGGAGGGGGCAGAAGGAGAGGAGAGAGAGGTGAGGAAAGAAGGAGAGGAGAGAGGTGGAGGCAAGAGGAGAGAGAGAGAGGGTGGAGGGGAGGGGAGGAGTGTGGAGTAGAGGAGAGAGAGGTGGAGGCAGAGGAGAGAGAGGTGGAGGGGGGAACAGAAGAGAAGAGAGAGGTGGATGGGGGGCAGGGAAGAGGAGAGAGAGGTGGAGGGGGCAGAGGAGAGGAGAGAGGTGGAGGCAGAGGAGAGGAGAGAGAGGTGGAGGGGGCAGAGGAGAGGAGAGAGGTGGAGGCAGAGGAGAGAGAGGTGGAGGGGGGAGACAGAAGAGGAGAGAGAGGTGGAAGGGGCAGAGGAGAGGAGAGAGAGGTGGAGGGGGGCAGGTAGCAGATTCCTAAGCTTCACGTTTCTCTACGAAAGAAACATTTAAAAAGACAAGATGTTTTCCATCACTAATCCTACTTAAATAACATTCGATGCTCTTTCTGCAAACTTTCTTTAAAGTAAACTTTGTTTTATTATTTTTTACATCAATAGCTTCAGTGCACCTGTCCACCGTCTCAAAAATGCTAAACGCTCAAATAAAAGACCAGGAATGCAAATAAAAGGTCATTTAAGTTCTGAAAACACCAGAGGACAGGTTCTTTAAGCAAAGACAATAAAATAAATAAATATAAAATTAAAATAAATATGCCACATTGTGGAATGTCTACAACGTTTAAAAATAAATTAAATGCATGTAGAGAGAATATATATATATATATAAAATATGTAAAAACTCAAAATAAAGTTCAAAGTACATAACTGAGTTCCTGACTATTGTATTGATGGTGCATTCTCCTGCCACACCTGTAGGGGGAGCACTTGTGGGGGTTGGTAGCATGTGTGTGTGGTGACTGTTTCCATAGACAGCAGCTTTGACACCATGACAGGCAAGTGTTTCAAGTAATCTACTGTCTCTCCCAATCAGGGGAAGGGGGAGGGGCTTGAAGCTGATTGGCCGTGCTCGCGTCGTCACCAAGGAAACAGCATTAGGCCCCGCCCCACACTGACCGATAATGGAGCATTCGCGCCGACAGCGATACGGCTATTTAACGCTCTGCTAGCATGACATCGCGTTAGCACGGTGCGCGATGGTCACGTCGCTGCAAGCGTGAACGCTCGCTAGACGTGAACGCTCGCTAAACGTGAACACTCGCGTTCGCTAGACGTGAACGCTCGCTAGACGTGAACGCTCGCTAAACGTGAACGCTCGCTAGACGTGAACGCTCGCTAGACGTGAACGCTCGCTAGACGTGAACGCTCGCTAGACGAAGGCATCCTCAGACACAGAACCGAACGAACAGCCTACAACACGCAGAGAAAGGCACTCCAAAAATGGTGAGAATAAAGACGTGTTCCGAGGCGGGATGGGAAAAATGAAAAAAAAAAGGCTCCTTGATCTCCGTGGAGCTTGTGGATCAGGGGTAAAGAGGCCAAACGAGGGCAACGTTGACCCGTCTCTGGAACACTCCTCCTCCTCCAACATCAACAGTCGGGTCTTTAAGAAGACGAAGAAATACGTTCACGTTCTGGACGTCTCTGTCCCTGGGCGAACTCTTGTGACCTTTGACCTTTGTGTGAACCAAGTCAAGGAGAAGCCTTGAATCAGCTTAACATCACACCGAGACACACCCCAGTCTTTAGAATGCAGACCCAGGCTAGCCCCCTGTGTGTGTGTGTGTGTGTGAGCGTGTGTGTGTGTGTGTGTGAGCATGTGTGTGTGTGTGAGCATGTGTGTGTGTGTGTGTGTGTGTGTGTATGTAAGCATGTGTCCAGTTCCAGGCAGTTGTAACAGGAGGCCTAGCAACAACAGGAACAGGGACCACAGATAAACGTGTAGCGGTGGACCAGTGGGGACCGATCAGAACCGGTCAGAACCAGTCAGAACCAGTGGGGACCAGTCAGAACCAGTCAGAACCAGTCAGGACCAGTCAGGACCAGTCGACACCGTCAACGACAAGCGTTTGTTTTCCCATGGAGAGACTAGATCGTCTCTTCCAACTCCGATCCTCCACAACAGCATCAGCCAGCAAGGTATCAAAATAAAAAAGATTTATAAAGTAAATATAAATAAAGTAGTTCTGGTAAGACCACCTAAACAGCAACTCTTCTGTCAATAGACATACTGAGAAAGACTTTTAAATAAAAAAGGAAGAACAAACTGGTAATAAATTATTAAATTTTCCACAAAAGGAAAGATATACATTGTTTTCACTCATCAGGTGGAGGAGGGAATAGACCAGCCATGGAACCAGCCAGAGTGTCCACTGACCCATCTGTCCATCAAACCCCCCCTCCTCCTCCTTCCCTCCCCCTCAGAGAGTGGCCTGGCTGGGCCTGTCAGGGCCAGTCTGCAGGGGGTCCAGACTGGTGAGAGTGACGTGGCCCTGCCCCCCAGGGCCAGCTGGGGCCCCTAGGGAGGCTGTCATCCAGGGGTGCTCCATCACCTGGTCCAGCGTGGGCCGGCCAGACGGACGTACTGACAGACACCAGTCGATCAGCTGCTGGCATTCTGCACAACACAAACACACACTTACTGTTTCTGCAGCACACAGAGATTATACCTCACTGTGCCTATAGAGGGAGCCACATCCCTGTGTGTGTGTGTGTGTGAGTGTATGTGTGTGTGTGAGTGTATGTGTGTGTCTGTGTATGTGTGTATGTGTGTGTATGTGAGTGTGAGTGTGTGTGTGTGTGTATGTGTGTATATGTGTGTGTATGTGTGTATACGTGTGTGTGTGTAAGTGTGTGTGTGTGTGTGTAAGTGTGTGTTCCTACCTGTAGACACCCGTCTCCTGTAGTACAGTCGTCCTCTCAGAATCTCCTCGTCCTGTTCGAACGGGATGTCTCCGCACACCATGTCGTACAGCAGCACGCCTAGCGACCACACCGTTGCCGAGCGACCGTGGTATCTATGGAAGCGGATCCACTCAGGGGGGCTGTACACTCTAGTACCTGAGGGCAGGAAACAGGAAACAGGAAGCAGATGAGCGGAGACGTTCAGTAGATCTTATGTTATCTGTTGTTATCTGAATTTGCTCGTATCAGGAGGGAACAACATTGTGATGATGACAACTGGAGTTGTTTTGATTTTTAAATGTGAAAGAAAAGGTCATTTCAAGGGGGGTATGTCTAAATCCAAGTCTGACAGTCATCTGATATTTCCATGTAATATTCATACTTACAAAACATTAAATCTCTCCTTCCCTCCCTCCCTCCCTCCCTCCCTCCCTCCCTTGCAGAGCTTTCCATCCGCGTGACCTGCCCCCCTCTCTCTCCCCCTCTCTCCTTTCCTCCCCCCTCCCCCTCCCCCTCCCCTCCCACGGGCAGGAGTAACTTAGAAACCAAACTAACTGGACTGCGCAATAAGAGCCGTCACGTGAACGCCAAGCTCTGGTTTCACAACAAACAGATGTTATGTGGCGATTGACCCAACACCCACACAACCTGCTAAAGGCCAGCCGTTTACACCGTTTACACCGACACAGCCTGCTGAAGGCCAGCCGTTCACACCGTTTACACCGTTTACACCGTTAACACCGACACAACCCAAGACAAACACAACTGCGACAAACATCTCAATGTAAACAAAACGAGCTGCATCACACACGACGTGAAAACAATACTATTTACCTCTTTACCAATCAAGTCGATGTGATCAAATGGGTTATTTCCGTTTGGGATGCATCGACTTTAAATCTTACCTACGCATCGGAGCTACACCTCGAGGGAAAATCCGTTACGAGGCACCGAAAACAAACCATATGCGTCACAGGCTCGTGAACGCCCCCGCCGTAATCACGAGCTACCGGCCCAGCAGACTATCAAGGGCGAATCAACGGTATTGCGTACATCCTGAGTGTGTAAACACACGGTCGTGATTCACACACCACGTTTTACACAACTATCCACCGTACCACAGAATCATCAAAACAAAATGTCACCTAGCCTTCGTGTACCGACCCATCGCCTTCCAAGCATAGAAACAGCTGGATATAATAGGCTACGTACCGTCGAAATCGGTGTAGACCGTGTCCTTGAGAATGGCTCCGGAGCCAAAGTCAATAAGCGTGAGTTCCCCGGTACGTAGATCCACGAGTAAATTCTCGTCTTTAATGTCTCTGTGCACCACGCCGCAGCTGTAGCAGTGCCGCACCGCGTCCACAACCTGGCGGAAGAACCCTCTCGCGGTGTCCTCGTCCAGCGCGCCCTTCTCCGTGATGAAATCAAACAAATCCGTAACCAGCTCCGGTCTCTCCATAACGATCAGCCAGCCATCCGGTCGCTCGTACCAGTCCAGCAGTTTAATAACCCCTCGAAACGACGAACTGACTTTCTTCAGTAGAAGGATTTCCAAAGGCACCATCGCACCGTTCTAAGAAGAAGAACAAACGAACAGACGATTAAGATGCAGTTTAACGTCACCAAAACAAACCCATTACGGTTTAAATTTGACTACTTACAATCGTTCCCCACTCGGTCACTCTTTCCTTTGCGACATGTTTTACGGCAACCTGGAATAAGATCACATCAAATAAATGAGAAATCAAATGTTATGATACCAGAACGTGCCGTGAATATTCCGCTGTTGTACCGCGAGGCAGCGCCGCGCGCCATGTGCTGGACAAGCACAATCAAAACATTGCAAATTTCCGTTCCTTACCGGTGCGCCATCAGAAATCCGGTTCCCTGCGTACACGGTGCCAAAACCCCCACTTCCTAGCACGCTCCCGACCTGATAAACCTTCTCAAAAGAGTCCTTCTCCAGTTTAACTGTGAATATCAAAGAGGACATGAGTGAAAACAGAGACTTGAACACAGCGGAGACACGCAGCGGACTGAAGAGGCTCCATGTCCCGCTGATCTGTTACTACTGATGTTAACTAGTACAAACTACAGCCACATAGCGAGCCTTCAGTTAGTGCAAGCCAGTTAAAAAGATCATCATATCATTAGTGTCACGATATCTGAGCATAATATGTCCATTAAACATGTTTAATAAACGTATCGTTCGCTCTGTGTAAAGGTGACTATCCGAGAGAAGACTGTACCTGTCTGAAGCTGGAGTTTCACAGGTAAGTGATCCATGGTTGACGGATTGCAAATGTGTGAAAATGAGCCAAACGTTGACAGCAACATAGTCACATCGGACATACAGTTGATGTGTTCCTTGTTTGCTTTCTTTAAATGCTATTTCGATCCACTTAAACGCGAAATATATTTATATAATTATCTTAGAGACGGATCTTGTAAATGACTCCGTTGGATATCCAGTGCGCCAATTTCACTGCGCTGTCAAATAAAAATGTCAGCAGTTGTTCGCCTCTATCCCGCAGGGAGAAAGACGCATGAAATCAAAACGATTCTCTGTTTTATAAAACAATCCTTTACCGGAACAAGCACGTTCCTGTTGAAGACTAGACGGACTAACTACACACCACGGTGTGCAGTTACCGTACAGTAGTAGAAGTGATCTTGCGGTTATCCGTGCATGGCACCGCGCTGACTCCAGGAGATTCTCTCTGCTTTACCGCGTCCTCCGCCTTGCCTTTATAACGCTAATATTTTGACGCGTGGTGGGATTGTATCCCTCCGCGTCTGACTATAGTCGATGCTTTCACAAAATATTTTCGTGTAAAACTTTGAAATAATTCTCAATTTGACACTAAGATAATTGTTTAATTGTGTCAGTCCGTCAAAAAACGACCTAGCGATGAATTCCTTGGTACTATGCTTCTGTATACACGCACTACTTTCTCATAGTACTAGACGCGACAACCACCCCCTGTCTGGACTCGATGCACTCTCGTTCACCGTCAACCTGCATCTCCCAGCCAATCAGATGAAGGGTATAAACACAGTGTTTTCAATGTCGTCCAATCGACACGCGTTGATGATCGTAGACTGGGCGATTTAAGCGCACGTGGCGGGAATTCCGAGCCGCGCCTTTCCGCTGCAGTATTCGGTAAACGGGCGAGCGGATTGAAAAAGCGCCAGGGTTTCCCGGGAACCCTCCCCGCGCGTGCTTCACGAGTACGCTTTAGTCTCTCTAAACAAAGCTTTGAAAGCTAAGACCGACACCGCACACTGATAATAAGCGTGTAACCCCACAATCCTAACAGTGTTTTGGCCAGGGAACAAAAATATTATGGGATGCATTTAATGCCGTTACAAATGAAGTTCTTAAAGATGTGGCTTCTAAATCGCCGGTCTCCCGTTCGGTTGTTGAACTCATGTTACTTACAAAAGTGGCTGTACTGGGACAAACTGGATCAGACACGTCATTACAGACACTTTCAGGTCCAGAGAACAGGTGTGTGTGTGTCTGTTTGTGTGTGTGTGAGAGTGCGTGTGTGTGTGCATGTGTATGTTTGTGTGTGTGAGAGAGTGCGTGTGCGTGTGTGTGTGTGTGCGTGTGTATGTTTGTGTGTGTGAGTGTGTGTGCATGTGTATGTTTGTGTGTGTGTGAGAGTGCGTGTGCGTGTGTATGTGTATGTGAGAGTGCATGTGTGTGTGTGTGTGTATGTTTGTGTGAGTGTGTGTGTGTGTGTGTGCACGTGCAAGGTTCAAAGGTTGGCTTTGAACTGTGGTGAAAAGTGAGATAGCAAACATCTTATGTGATCTTGTAGCAGTAGAGCTCCTTCGATGACTTCACATGGACATGAGAGGAGCACACCACGTATATAAAGAGATATTATACGGACTGAAGGTCAGGTTAGAGCTCATTTATCTTCTAGTTAGCTTTTCCTGTGACCTATGACCTAAGATATAGACCTCAAACATGTGGTCTAGCTGTTTTCCATCCACACAGGACTTAACCTTGGTCTCTGTCAGAGTAGCCTTAACAGCCTTTATCTCCCTGCCTAGATAACCTGTGTGTGTGTGTGCGTGTGTGTGTGTGTGTGTGTGTGTGTGTGTGTGCATGAGTGTGTGCGTGTGTGTGTGTGCATGAGTGTGTGCGTGTGTTAGTGTGTGTGTGTGTGTGTTAGTGTGCATGAGAGTGTGTGTGTTAGTGTGTGTGTGTGTGTGTTAGCGTGTGTGTTAGTGTGTGTGTTAGCGAGTGTGTTAGTGTGTGTGTGTGTTAGCGTGTGTGTTAGTGTGTGTGTTAGCGAGTGTGTGTGTGTGTCTCCATGTATGTACACATTGAAGAGTGTAGATAGGGAGGCAGCTTATCTGTGTGAAACAGCAGCGTTATGGAAATGTGTCGTTGTCATGGTACGGTGGGGGAGGGGGGAGGGGGGGAGGGGGGAGGGGGGAGGGGGAGGGGGGGGGGGGGAGGGGGAGGGGGAGGGGGGGGATGGAAAATGATGTCAACAGGAACATTTGTTTTATAAAACTTACCTGTTTCAGCTCACGTCTCTACACCTAGTGACCAGGTATGGTGTCTCTACACCTGGTGATGACTCTACACCTGGTGATGACCAGCGATGGTGTCTCTACACCTGGTGACCAGGTATGGTGTCTCTACACCTGGTTATGACCAGCGATGGTGTCTCTACACCTGGTGACCAGGTATGATGTCTCTACACCTGGTGAACAGGTATGGTGTCTCTACACCTGGTGATGACTCTACACCTGGTGAACAGGTATGGTGTCTCTACACCTGGTGATGACCAGCGATGGTGTCTGTACACCTGGTTATGACCAGCGATGGTGTCTGTACACCTGGTGATGACCAGTTACGCTATTTCTGCTGCTTGTGCATGTCGTCGGAGGATACAACAGTCAGACTCGGAAACCACACTACTAGTGTGTGTGCGCACAGCCCCAACATGGTATCATGTATCAATGCAACAGCACTTTAACCATAACTAAGGACGAGGGAGATTTGAAACAGTAACTTCTTGATCCGCTGTAAAGGTCTTTACCTCTGAGCTACGTATAAACAAATCGTAAGTGAATACCAAAGTGTGTTTTGTGTTGTGTGTGTGTGTGGTGGTGGTGTTGGTGGTGTTGGTGGTGGTGGAGGAGGAGGTGGAGTGGAGGAGGAGGAGGTGGAGGAGGAGGAGGGGGGGGTGGAGGGGGAGGAGGAGAGGGGGGTGGAGGGAAGGAGGTTTCCGTGGGAACCCGAGAGAAGTGGCGGTCCAGCGCTCTCGTGGGAAATGATCATCACAGCTTATTATATCTGCCCAGGGATCTTCTGATCTGGAGGAGGAGAGAGGACGGGAGAGAGGCAGGGAGAGCCGAGGAGAGGAGAGAGAGAGAGAAGAGAGAGAAGAGAGAGCGAGAGAGAGAGAGAAGAGAGAGAGAGAGAGAGGGAGATTGAAAAGAGGAGAGACAGAGAGAGGGAGATTGAAAGAGAGAGAGAGAGGGAAGACTTGAAAGAGAGAGAGAGAGAGATGAAAGAGAGAGAGGAGAGGGAGTTGAAGAGAGAGAGGGAAGTTGAAAAGAGAGAGAGAACAAGAGAGGGAAGAGGAGAGAGAGGAGGTGTGTGGTTAGCTGGTCTCAGGGCCACACCTCTGGATTCCTGGCATGTTAGTTGGTTTCTCTGTGTGACGGATGGATAAGGCAGCAGTGACACTACAAGGGCCAGACATGATAAAGGGTCTGGGTGACACATCTGTAATTTGACGGGTCGCTATGAGACACAACGACAGCAGAGACACACCCACATAGAGGGGAGAAGAGGGGGGAGGGGACGGGGGAGAGAAGACGGGGGGATATTTTTAACCCCAGATTGCAGCCACATTATCATGGTTGGCCTGTTGATTGAAATCCATCCAGACTCTGAGAACCACTGGTCCTGCTGTTTCTCCCTCCTCCTACATCTCATTCTCTTCTCCCTCTCTCTCCCTCCATCCCCCTCCTACATTTCCTTCCTCTCTCTCATCTCTTCTCCCTCCATCCCTTCCTCCTACATTCCATCCCTTTCTCTCCCATTTCTCTCCCTCTCCCCTTCCTCCTACATCTCCTCCCTCTCTCCCTCCTCCCTCATCCTTCCCTCTCTCCCTCCATCCTCTCTCCATCCCTCTCTCTCCCCATCTCTTCCTCTCTCTCCATCCTTTCCCTCCCTCCTCCATCCTCTCTCCATCCTCTCTCTCTACCCTCTCTCTCTCTCCCATCTCTCCTCCCCCCTCCCTCTCCCTCCATCCTTCCTTCCCTCCCTCTCCATCCTCTTCCATCCCTTCTCTCTCTCCCTTCCCCTCTCTCTACTCCCTCTACCTCCCTCTTTCCCCTCCCTCTACCTCCTTCTCTCCCTTCCCTCTCTACCTCCTCTGCCGTCTCCATCACTCCCGTCCCTCTCCCTCCCTCCTCCTCCTGGGCCTTCCCACTCACTCCCCTTCCTCCTGCTCTCCCACCTACTCCCTCCCTCTTCCCTTCCTCCCTCTGCCCCCTCCCACTCACTCCCCTCCCTCCTCCTCTCCCACTCCCATCCCTTCCTCCTCCTCCCTCCTCCCTCTCCCCAGGCACAGTGTAATAACCCCTATCATATGGACCAGGACACCCCATAATTAGGAGGTGGAGCACAAAAACAGGCCCTTTCACCTGCATGGTAACAATTTCATGTGAAATTTCAAGGTTCATGTGACTGGAGCATTCAGGTGATAGGAGGAGAAAGAGAGGGAAGCAGAGAGGGGAGGAAACTAACATGTATTTCTGTGTGTGTGTAAATGCATGTATGTGTGTGTGATCGTGTCTGTGTATTTGTGTATTTCTGTGTACGTATAGAGATTGTGTGTGTATGGGTTGGTGTGTGAGAGAGTCTCTGTGTATGTGTCTGTAAGTGAGCGTGTGTGCCTGTTTAAAAGTGTTTGTGAGAGAGAGAGAGAGTGTGTGTGTGTGTGTGTGTGTGTGTGAGAGAGAGAGAGAGAGTGTGTATGTGAGAGATTATGTGTGTCTATCAGTGTGTGTATGTGAGAGAGTGTGTGCATCTATGAGTGTGTGTGTGTGAATGTGTAAGAAATAGTGCGTGTGTGTAAGAGTGTGTGTAAGAGAGAGAAAGAGAGAGAATGTGTGTGTGTGTGTGTGTGTAAGAGAGAGTGTGTGTGTGTGTGTGTGTAAGAGAGAGACAGTGTGTGTGTGTGTTTGTGTGTGTGTGTGTGTGTATGAGTGTGTGTGTGTGAGTGTGTGTGAGTGTGTGTGTGTGTGTGTGTGTGTGTGAACAGACTGCTGACCATGCAGATCGTGCCAGAGTTCTGAGCACAGACATGCAGTCAGCACAATGGCCGCCACAGCACCCCAGCAGCCAATAGAATCACTCCAAGCCTCAGGTCAAAGGACACAGAGCCATCAGTTCAACACTGTCGCTGGCCTCTGGTCATGTGATCTAGCTGTCCAGTACACCAGTGGAAAGTTACAAGTGGTTCACCCAACACTCAGGTAGGTGTGTCTGTGTGTATAGTATGCATGTGTGTATATACAGTATGGGTGTGTGTATACAGTATGGGTGTGTGTGTTGTGTGTGTCATCCTCCATATCAAAATATGATCTACAGCCAGTAACAGACCCAGGGCTGATCCACAGACCCAGGGCTGATCTACAGACCCAGGGCTGATCTACAGACCCAGGGCTGATCTACGGACACAGGGCTGATCTACAGACACAGGGCTGATCTACAGACCCAGGGCTGATCCACAGACAGTACCAGACCCAGGGCTGATCCACAGACACAGGGCTGATCTACAGACAGTAACAGACCCAGGGCTGATCTACGGACAGTAACAGACACAGGGCTGATCCACAGACAGTAACAGACAGGGCTGATCTACAGACAGTAACAGACCCAGGGCTGATCTACAGACAGTAACAGACACAGGGCTGATCAACAGACATTAACAGACCCAGGGCTGATCCACAGACACAGGGCTGATCTACAGACAGTAACAGACACAGGGCTGATCCACAGACAGTAACAGACACAGGGCTGATCCACAGACCCAGGGCTGATCCACAGACACAGGGCTGATCCACAGACAGTAACAGACACAGGGCTGATCTACAGACAGTAACAGACACAGGGCTGATCCACAGAGAGTAACAGACCCAGGGCTGATCCACAGACACAGGGCTGATCTACAGACAGTAACAGACCCAGGGCTGATCCACAGACAGTAACAGACACAGGGCTGATCTACAGACACAAGGCTGATCTACAGACAGTAACAGACACAGGGCTGATCCACAGACAGTAACAGACCCAGGGCTGATCTACAGACAGTAACAGACACAGGGCTGATCAACAGACAGTAACAGACCCAGGGCTGATCCACAGACAGTAACAGACACAGGGCTGATATACAGACACAAGGCTGATCCACAGACAGTAACAGACACAGGGCTGATCCACAGACAGTAACAGACACAGGGCTGATATACAGACACAGGGCTGATCCACAGACAGTAACAGACACAGGGCTGATTCACATACAGTAACAGACACAGGGCTGATCCACAGACAGTAACAGACACAGGGCTGATCTACAGACAGTAACAGACACAGGGCTGATCTACAGACACAAGGCTGATCTACAGACAGTAACAGGCACAGGGCTGATCCACAGACAGTAACAGACCCAGGGCTGATCCACAGACAGTAACAGACACAGGGCTGATCCACAGACAGTAACAGACACAGGGCTGAGGGTAGAGGGCTTCTTCTAGGTGTGAGTTATCTTCCCTTTTCTTCCCAGATGCCCAGGTCTCTCCTCCACTGCAGAAAAACACCACTGTCACTGAAACACCTGTTTTAAGTTTGACCGTTTAGATGAGTTTGGTTTGACGTTAGTTTTCCAGCTTCCAGACAACCTGCTGTTTCCTGGTTTAACAGAACAGAAGAACTGAAAGGAAGCTAGTTAAAGTGTTCCTGTCCAAATGATCAAACAAGAAAGAGATTTATGAAGTCAGCTTGGTCAAGCCTGGGGCCTGTGCCGTGCTGTACACTCCTGCTGTGGTCATGTAAAACACGTACACATGCTAACAACCATCATGTGGACACACATGGTCGACACGCCCTGGGAGTAGGGGAGGGAAGGGGGGAGTGGGGGAGGGAAGGGG
>BROE01000027.1:12996136-13008240 GCA_036571765.1 Plecoglossus altivelis
AGAGGACAGTGAGGTAGAGGAGACTGAGATAGAGGACAGTGAGATAGAGGACAGTGAGAGAGAGGAGAGTGAAGCAGAGGCAGGCTGGACCAAAGAGTTCATCAGCACCGTGTGAATATAGAATATGAATCTGTAATACCAGACAGGGAAGTTATCTGGGACAGTACCACGCTGTGAAGGTGAGAGTCTGTGTGTGTGAGTGTGTGAGTGAGTGTGTGAGTGAACCTGTGTGTATGTGTGTCTGTTCACATATTTCAACATGAGAACTTAAATGAGGATGAAAAATATATTAATCTTATGTTTAAACACGAAATAAAAATGAAAAATTGAAAGATTCACCAGAACATGCAAACATGAGTCTTGCTCTCTTTCTCCTGCTCTGGTGCAGAGGTACAGATGTATTCTGGGTAATTACCGGGGGTCCTTGAACTGAACTGTGGGTAATTACCCTTGCTGCTGGGAGAGTGGCGGGTTGGCATGGCAACCCCGAGGGCTGTTAACGGTGTTCCTCTGCCGAGGACAGGAATCCCACAATCCCCCACTTCAAAGAGCTGGAACACCTGTGAGGATACACCCCCCGGGGTGTGCGTGCCTCCAATCCCTCCCCCTCCCCCCCCTCCCCCCAATTTTTTTTTCTTCTTCTTTTCTTCCCCCCCCCCCCCCTCCGCCCCCCCCCTCCGCCCCCTCAATCGACTCTCATCCCTTCCCTCCTGTCCTCTCTCAGTATCAAACTCTGTACTCAGCTAGACTTAAACAAACAAGACATTCCGATAGCTAACAACCCGTAACAGTTAACTATCTAACAAACTAGAACGTCTAGCTTTCGTACAAACAACAACAGTTAGCTATCCAACAAAACTACAATAGGAGCTCCTATCCTCCTATCCTGAGTTCCTATCCTTCCAAAACAGTTCCTCAGTGAATTCTTCCACAGTCTGTGCTTAAACATTCCCAGTTCATCTCTCTAGCATTTTGACTATCTTATCGTTTGACCAGTTGACTTCTGAAATGTTTGTACAGCTTTCCGTCTTCAAACACACGTGTAGTTTTCCGCTGAGCTGACACAAGCTCCTCCCCCTCTGGTCTTCAGCTTTTTATTGGTCGACGTGTGTTTGCCACCTGCACTGCCCAGTAAAACACACACACACACACCACACACACAAACATGCACACACACAGCAGAGAGTGTGGGCACAAACAGCGGTATGGTGGGCTATACATACGGAGTGCACACACCATACCCACACACTCACACACATGGACAACACACACACACACCCACTCCACACACACCACACACACACGAGGTATCACACCCACACACACACACACCCACACATGCGACGCACACACAGACACCACACACATTGGCACACACACAGCAACACATGCACACACACACTCACACACATGAGCACACACAAACATGCAACACTCCACACCACCACAACACACTCACACACACGCAACATTGTTGAACTATATATGTTCCTGATAGCAGAGGTTTCTCTCAGGGTTACACACTCACTCTCCTAATCTATCACTCACTCCAAACACACTCAACTCTCAAACACACACACACACACTCACTCTCAAACACACTCACTACTCAAACACACACACGCAAACACCGACTCACTCTCAAACACACTCACGCACTGAACACACACACCACACACAATCACACAACAGATAAACACTCACACACACGGGCGACACACACTCACACTCGCGCACACCTCAAGCACACGCACCACACTACACCCGCACGTTTGTTTTTTATGCACACACTCACCACACTCACGCATACACACACAACACAACACACACAGTACACACCACTCACGCCACACTCACACAGTCACACAGTCACACACACACATATTACACTCCTAACACTTCACGACACACACACACAACACACTCACACACGCACATGAAACACACTCACGCAACACTCATCGCACAGCTCACGCACACACTATACACACCACCACACACACCACTACACCACACACACACCCACACAACACACGCACACACACAAACACACTCCTATTGTTTCCAAACCTATAAATCCAAAATAAAATAACAATATGACATTTTAAATAATTTACTTTGAGTCATATAACAGTAACATTCTCTTTCATTGTGTAATTTATTCTTTATTCTCTGGTGAACAGAAATTGTACTAGGACTGAACTGCAGTCCAAATCTTAATAATCTCTCTCCAGCATAATTGCATATTTAAATAATACTTATATTAATCGTTCTATGTTGCTGAATTTAATTTTCTGCCTGTGAATCAAATGTTCAGAATCATTAAACCTATACCCACACAGAAGCCAGTAGCGTGAAGGGTCTCTGTCCTCAGCGAGACGTCGCTGTTGTGTCGTGTTGGAAATGATGTGAGCGTTGTGTGTGTCTGTATGCCATGTGTGGGGACAGAGGTAGCAGCTGTGTGTGTGTCTTGTTCTGGTCGGTGGGGGGGCGTGGGTGTGTGGTGTGTGTGTCTGCCCGTGTGAGTGTGTGTGATGTGACTGCGTGTCTGTGTGACTGCGTGTCTGTGTGACTGCGTGTCTGTGTGACTGCGTGTCTGTGTGACTGCGTGTCTGTGTGACTGCGTGTCTGTGTGACTGCGTGTCTGTGTGACTGCGTGTCTGTGTGACTGCGTGTCTGTGTGACTGCGTGTCTGTGTGACTGCGTGTCTGTGTGACTGCGTGTCTGTGTGACTGCGTGTGTGTGTGTCTGTGGGTGTGAGATGCGTGGTGTCTGTGGTGTGTGTGTGTCGTGTGTGAGGTGGTGTGTGAGTGGGAGTTGTGTGTTTGCTAATTGTGTGTGTGTCTGTGTCCTGTGTGTGTGTGTGTGTGAATGGGGGGTGGGGGTGGGTGCAGTCGCTGAATGTTTTTTTTGTTTGTGTGTGTGTTTGTGGTGTCTGTGTGTGTGTGGGTCTGTTGTGTGTCAGTGGTGGGTCTGTAGTGTGTCTGTGTGTGTGTCCTGTCTGTGTGTGTACCTGTATGTGTGTGCTGTGTGTGTTGTGTGTCCCTGTGTGTGGTTTTCACTCATTGAGGGCAAGACCCCAATATGGTGTTCTCTCATTCTTCATACCTGTATGTGCCAGCCAGCCAAACCACACACACACACATGCACACACTTGACATACACACACATAGCCGCACACACACACACACGAACAGAACATACACACACCACACTCCATCCCCACCACACTCACTGACATACACCACGCACACCACACACTCAGTGACATACACCCACACCACCACCCCTCACTTCTGACATACACACGACCCACACACACTGACCATACACCACTCGCACACACCGACTGCACATACACACACCACCACCACTGACTACACAGCACCACACACACTGACATAACACACCACCCCACTCACTGACATACACACACACCACCAGCACACACACTGACATACACACCACACACACAACTACATACCACACACACCACACTCAGTGACATACACACACCACACTCAGCTGACCATACACACACCACACACACTGACATACACACCACACCACACTGACATACACACGCCACACCGACGCACAGCAAGAAGAACAATCTAAATCGTCCTGTCTATTCACCAAGAAACAATCTATAATATCCTCTACCTTAGATCTAACTGCAAGAGTGAAGTGACCAAGGACACCTCCAGAGAGGAAGAGAGGAGGAAGAGGAAGAAAGGATGAGGAGAGGAGGAATGAGGAAGTGAAGGGAGGGAGGGAGGAGGAATGAGAGGGGAAGATGGAGAGAGGAGGGTCAGGCATATGAGGAAGGTTAGAGAGGAGGAGAGGAGGAAAGATGGAAGGGACTGAGAGGAGGGAGGAAAAAGGGAAGGTGAGTGAGGCCCGAGGGAGGGAGGGAAGGAGAGGGAAGGAGACGGGAGGGAGGGAGCGGAATTGTAGGTGAAGGGTGAGACGGCGGTTGAGCCGGAGGCCGAGGACATAGGTAGGGAGGAATGAGGGGAGGGAGGGAAGGAGGGAAGCGTGGAGAGGGAGGGAGGGAGGGTCGAGGGAGAATGAGAATAAGAAGGTGGGGAGGGAAGGACACAGGGAGGGAGGAAGATGGGAGAGATGGAGAGGGAGGCGAGGGAAGAGGACGACACCCGGGAGGAGGGAATGAGGAAGGTGAGAGGGAGGAGGGAGGAGGACACAGGGAGGAAAGCGAACTGAGGGGGAGGAGAGGGAAGGTGAGAGGAGGAGGAGGGGGAATGAGGGAAGAGGAGGGAGGGAGGAAGACACGTGAGCGGGAAAGGAAATGAATGTAAGTGTGAGATGGAGGGAGGGAAGGACAACAGGGACGGAGGAAATGAGGGAATTGGCTGAGAGGAGGAGGGAGACACAGGAGGAGGAATGAGGGAAGGGACAAGGGAGGAGGAAGGAGGACACGGTGCTGAAGACACCTATTGTGACGTCAGAATCATCAGGACTGTGCCAGAGCTCCAGGTGACTGACGCCATGACAACATGACGCCATGACAACATGACGCCATGACAACAGAGCTGTGATGTGACAACAAACATGGAGGCTGGACGCATCAGTGGCCAAGTGTCTCCCTTTGGAATTGGGGAACACACAACAACACACACACGGGTATGTGTAGGCGTTGTGTATAGTGTGTGTGTTGTGTGTGTTAGGTGTGTGCATGTGTAGATGTTGTTGTGTGAGAAGCTGTGTGTGTGTGTGTGTGTTTGTGTGCGTGTGTGTGTGTGTCCCGTGCGTGTGTGTGTGTGTGTTGTGCGGTGTGTGGTTGTGTCAGGCCAGGAATGCTACAGATTCAGATATATATTTCATGTGTTCTACTCTGCACTGCAACACTTGAAGCCTCACAACACCACAAAACACACAAAAAACACACAAACACACACAAACACACATGTAGACACAAACACACACAGATCCCCACTCTGATCCACGGACTGTACTGACACACACAACACACATGTATTAACACACACACAAACACACATGTAAAACACACAAGAACACAGACACACAAGTATCCCGACACCACAGCAACAAACACCATGTATCGAACACACACCGCAACAACACATTGTATCGACATCCACACACGCAACACACATGTATCGACACACACGCAAACACATGTATCGACACACACACACAAGACACATGATCGACACACACACACACACATGTATCGGAGGCGGAGCGAGCGAGCGGACACACACGTAGCGGACACACACACGCAAACACATGTATCGACACACACACAAACACACATGTATTAACCACACACACAACACACATGTATCGACACACATGTATTAACACACTTGTATTAACACACACAAACACATGTATCGACACACATGTATTAACACACACAGTATCGAGCACACATGTATTAACACACACACGACCCATTCCTCTCTGCTAAATCTGTACCAAAGAGCTCTAAATCCTGTCCAATCGCCATCCACTACATTGAGAATTCATGTTCATTCACAAAGAAATAATTACTATCTTTGTATAAAAGAACATTTCTTCATAAACGGCTTTTAGAACATCAATCCCTTCATGTTATTGTTTAATGTCCAGTAACAGACACTAACCTCTGATGAGATCAGATCTCTTCAGTGAACGAGGTGCTGAAGGGTTTGGTGATGGTTCAGAGTTGGTTTGATTAGTGTGTCAGACTATTGGCGTGGATGTTGCTGTTGTGTGTGCTTTCTTTTTTGTATGTGTTATGTGTCATGTTTATATAGTGTGTGTCTGGTCTGTATTATGTTCAAGATGTGTGTGTGTTATATTCTGTTGTTGTTTGTACAGGTTCTGTAATTTACAACGTTTGTGTGTGTCTAATCATCATGTTGCGATGGTTTGTGTGGGATGAGATGCAAGCGTGTTGTGTTGTGTTTGTGTGTGTGTGTGTGATGAGTTAAAGTAAAGCATAATAACTACTACCCAGGGATACAATAACTGCCCCCCTGAGTGCACCACTGATTCAGGACATTAATGGACTCTCTCTCTCCCTCCGCCCCCTCCTCTCTCCTCTTCTCTCTCTCTGTCGCCCCCTCCTCTCCTTCTCATCTCTCTCTCTCGTCTCTCTCTCTCTCTCTCTCTCTCTCTCTGTCTCTTCTCTCTCCTCTCTCGTCCTCTCTCCTCGGGACCAACGGTCATGTCTGCCATAAAACTTCCTGTTTGTGAGCTGGCAAAAAATCTGAGAGGGTTTGTTGATGATAGAGAGAGAGCAGGTCGCCCGGTTGAGGAAGGAGAGACGAGGACAGGGGAGGAGAGAGAGAGAACAGGCGGGAGAGAGAGGACAGGGGAGAAGAGAGTGACAGGGGGCGAGAGCGAGGGAGACAGGGAGAGACGACGGAGAGATGAAAGACGACAGGGACAGAGAGAGACAGGGTGTACGGAGGACAAGACTTTAGGGGAGAGAGGAGAGGGGAACAGGGGGAGTGAGAGAGAAAGGGAAGATAGAGAGAGACAGGGATAGAGAGACAGACAGTTCGACGAGAGAGAGAGCAGAAGATAGATAGAGAGGGAGACATGAGAGAAGGAGAGAGGGGGAGATTGAAGGAGAGGGAGACAGGGGGAGAGAGAGAGACAGGGAGATAGAGAGAGAGACAGAGAGGAGAAGAGAGGACACGGAAAGGGAGGGAGAGGGAGATAGAGAGGGAGACAGGGACACACACACACACAGACACACACACAAGTGCCTGGATGCTTTGACAGGTTGTCAAGACAACTCCACACATTTATCAATTAAATCGTCCGTCGCGATCAGAATTATTTATTTCAGTGAATCAATCACATTCACCACCAATCACACAGAAAGAAGAGGAACTGGAGGAAGGAGAGAGCTGACTAGAGAGGACAGAGGAGAAGAGGGAGGAGGAGGGAGTGAGAGGAAGGAGAGGGAGGGAGGAAGGGAGGAGAGAGGGAGGAGAGGGAGAGGATGGGAGGGAGGAGGAGCAGGAGGAATGAGAGGCGGAGGGAAGGGAGGGAGGGAGGGAGGGAGGGAGGGAGGGAGGGAGGGAGGGAGGAGAGGGGAAGGGAGGAGAGGACAGAGGTAGAAACAGAGGGAGCTGGAAAGAGAGACAGATGGACAGAGAACGAAGAGAGAAAAGGAAAGGAGAGGAGAACAGAATAGATGATGAGTACAGTTTCATTGTGAACATGTTTTATGTGTGTGTGTGTGTGTATTGTGTGTGCATGTATATGTGTGTTTATTGTGTGTGTGTTTCCAGCTACATTAGAGGCATGGCACACACTAACCCTGAAGATAAATGATGGCAATTTAATACTAAGTTGACCAATCCTTTCAACATTGTAACAACACACCTCTCTCACACACACATTGCTCACACACACACACACACGATGCACAAACAACCCACCAACACACAAGCTCTCTCTCATTGCACAGACGCACAATACAAACAAACATCAACACCCTCTCTCTCTCACACACACATACACACACACACTCTCTCACACATGCACACACACACACACACACACACACACGCATGAAGATGTACACACACCAACTCTCTCTAACATCAGTACATACACACACACATTTTCTCTCCTCACACACACACACACTTCACCACACACACACACAACCAGGTCCCGAGCAAGAAGGGACAAAGACTGCATAAGGAGGCGGGCAGAACGGTACATTGATAGCACACACACCCCTACCCTAAACATGTTGTTTGTGTGTGGTGATATATGTGTGTGATGTTGTGTGTCTGGTATGTGTTGTGAGCAAGGGCAGAACTGTGTGTGAGAGGAGAGAGAGAGAGAGTGATGAGAGAATGACGAGAGAGAAGAGAGTGAGAGAAGAAGAGAAGACGAGACGAGTAGAATTGATGTTTGCTGTTTTGTGTGGTGGTGTTTGTTTGTGTGTGTGGCCTATGTGGGTGTTGTCGATACCTGCCCTACTCCAGTCAGAACACTCTGTCCTCACAGAGAAATCGTGCGGACAACTAGCTGTTTGTGTGGGCCTTCCCCTGACAGCCTACTCCGATCGCTCCTCACCCTCGACTTCCTCTCTAACCCAGCTCCTCACCCTTACTTCCTCTCTCCCCTTCCTCACCGTAACATGTCTGCCCTCCCACCTGACTCACACCATCCGCCTGTGCTCTAACTCCCCTACCGACCTCCTCTCTCCCCCCCCTCCCACCCCCCTCTCTCGCTTCTTCCCTCCTTCACCACCTCCCCTCTCCCCCTCCTCACCTCTTCTCTCCCTCCCTTCCTCACCCCTCTTCTCATTCCCCCTCCCCTCACCTCCCTTCCCCACCCTTACTTCACTTCGTCTGTACCCGTCTGTGTGTCCGCGCTCTGCCTTCTGCGGTCTCAGTTGCCGCCTTCTTCGCCTCCCTCCGTTGTTCTTCTATATCTCTGCCCCTCTCGCTCCTCCGCTGCGTGCGGGGCGCGCGCGCGCTGCCATGATCTATGAAGTACTTTCCACTGTGCTTCCTCTCTTCTCGTCTCCTCCCTGCGTGCGTCCCTACCTCCCGTCTCTCTCCCCCCTTTCTCCCCTCTTCTCTCTCTACCTCCCTCCTCCCTCTCTCTCCTCCCCTCCTCCTCTCTATTCCTGTTTCCATGTCAACCCAGTCTCCTTGTCTGGATGCTTTACATGCAGGCGTGGATGAGTGGATCCAACAGCAATGTCGATCACAACAGCCATCAACAAACAGCCCGGTCATACACATCACAGAACACGTTCCACCATCACTCCACGTTCCACCATCACAGAACACCATGTTCCACAAGCACAGAACACCACGTTCCACCATCACAGAACATTGTGTTCTACCATCACAGAACACCGGAGAATGTGTTGTGTTCTCTGTGTTGACACACTAACCAACTCGGGGTTACTTAAGGACACAGCATGTCATAACAACATAGAGTACACATACACACACACACGCACACACAAACACACACACACACACACAAACCACAACACACACACACACCAAACAGTCACGACACTCAACAAGCCAACCCTCCCGCCACCACCAAACCACGAAACCTCCCAAAACAACACACAACACACACACACATACAAACACACACACACACACACACACTTACACACACACACACACACACACAAACACACACACACACACACACCACACAACCACCCACAACCACACACACAAACAGACACACACAAACACACACACACAAACACACACACACAAACAAAAACACACACACACAAACAAAAACACACACACACAAACAAAAACACACACACACAAACAAAAACACACACAACCTCAAGAGACAAGATGCAATGTGTGATGCTTCTTCAGTCTATGGCCAGTAAGACCATCACTCAGAACTTGGGCACTGTCCCTCTGTTGTGTATGTGTGTGTGTCTGTGTGTGTGTCTGTGTGTGTGCGCGTGTGTGTTTGTGTGTGTGTGTCTATGTCTGTGTCTGTGTCTGTGTATGTGTGTGTGTGTGTGTCTGTGTCTGTGTGTGTGTGTGTGTGTGTGTGTGTGGTGTGTGTGCTCTGTGTCTTGTTGTGTGCTTGTGAATGTGTGATCGTGTGTGTGTGTGTTTGTGTGTGTGTCGTGCTGTCTGGTCTGTGTCTGTGTTGTGTGCTGGTGTCGGTCTTTGTGTGTGTGTGTGTGTGTGTGTGTGTGTTTGTGTGTGTGTGTGTGTGTAACAGACCGAAGGCTATTTCCGTTTTTTAAATCTTGTGCAGGAGGTGTGAAGTCACTTCATGCAGCACTGATGACAAGCAACTTCCTCTTCCTGAAGACTTCACTTCCTCTTCCTGTTATCATCTTCACTTCCTTTTCCTGAAGTCATCTTCACTTCCTCTTCCTGCGAATGTCTTAATCCTTCACTCTCTCCTCTCCCCCTCAGTGTCTTTGCTTCAAGGAAGAGAGCTTCACTAATACTCGTCTCTTCCATCAGATATGGTTTCATGTTTACCTTATTCAACTGTGCTCAGTGTAAGCAATTTCAACAGCACACACACATACTTGCTCTCTCTCTGAAACTGTTTGTCTACACACACACACACTCCATCTCACACACACCCTCTTTCTTACACACACACACACTCTTTGTCACATACACTCTCTCACACACACTCTCTCTCTCTGTCAAACACTCACTCTCTGCCACTCACACTCTCTGTTTCAAACACACACTCTCTGTTTTAAACACACACTCTCTGTTTCAAACACTCACTCTCTGCCACTCACACTCTCTGTTTCAAACACACACTCTCTGTTTCAAACACACACTCTCTGTTTCAAACACACACTCTCTGTTTCAAACACACACTCTCTGTCAAACACACACTCTGTTTCAAACACACACTCTCTGTCAAACACACACTCTGTTTCAAACACACACTCTCTGTTTCAAACACACACTCTCTGTTTCAAACACACACTCTCTGTTTTAAACACACTCTCTGTCAAACACTCTCAGTCACACACTCATGGTTGTTCATTAATAATTCAGGCAGGCAAATGCAGACTCATTCTGACAAAGCATGACACTGCACAAAGGTGCATGAGGCCACACGTGCACGAGCATAGACGTGCACGAGCATAGACGTGCACGAGCATGATCACAGAGTAAATAAATGACCCCCCTCACCTCCTCACCTCCTCATCTCCTCACCTCCTCACCCCCCTTCCCCCTCACCTTATTACACTTCACCTCCTCACCCCCCCACCTCCTAACCCGCTCACCCCCTCACCCCCTCACCCCCTCACCCGCTCTCCCCTCCACACTTCACCTTTACCCCTCCACACCTCCCCCTTCATCCCTCCCCCCCTTACCCCTCACTCCTCCAACCCTGCTAATAGGAGGATGAAGGGTTAGGAACACAGAACTCTCGGAACTCAGAGAGAGAACGTTCTGGAGTGTTCCAGAACGTTGTGTTCCCTGTCAAAGCTTGGAACGCTGTAGACAAGCACACACACATCCACACAAAACCACATTTGGTAAGTATGAAGAGATTATTTGATCTGAACCCGACGGGGGCAGAGGGCTTTGGTTGTGTGTGTGTGTGTGTGTGTGTGTGTTGTGTGTGTGTGTGTTGATGGTGTGTGTGTGTGTGTCACACACCTCTGCCAGGCAGGGTGAGTGGAGGTTTCAGAGACAGTGGTGGAAGCACGGGGAGCTGAGTGGCAGGCTATGATTGGTTGAAGGCCTGCCCTCCCCCTGTCCCTCCCCCTTTAACAGCGAGGCATTCTTAGACGCCAGGGACAGGTATCCATGGCAACTGCCGCCGCGCAGTTCCATTGTTGGAAATAAGGACAGAAGACACAGACTCCTCCTCTCTCTCCTCTCTCTCCTCTCTCTACTCACTCCTCTCTCTCCTCTCTCTACTTACTCCTCTCTCTCCTCTCTCTCCTCTCTCTACTCACTCCTCTCTCTCATCTCTCTACTCACTCCTCTCTCTACTCTCCTCTCTCTCCCCTCACTCCTCTCTCTCCTCCTCCTTTCTCTCCTCCTCTTCCTCCAGCTCTCTCTATTCCTCTCCCCACTCTCCTCCTTTCCTCTCTCTCCTCTCTCTCCTTTTCTTTCTCTCTCTCCTCCTCTCCCTTCTCTCTCCCCCTCTCCCTCCTCCCCCTCTCTCCTCTCTCTCCTCTCCCTTCTCTCTCCTCCTCTCCCTCCTCCCCCTCTCTCTCCTCTCTCCTCTCTCTCCTCCTCTCTCTCCTCCTCTCTTCTCTTCTTCCTCGTCGTGTGAGTAGACAGGGAATCTCCTGATGGAGTGTTTTACTGTCAGTCAGGCTTCTCAGGGGGGAGAGAGAGAGAGAGAGAGGGAGAGAGGGAGAGAGAGAGCACAGGAGAGGAGAGAGAGAGAGAGAGGGAGAGAGAGAGAGAGCACAGGAGAGGAGAAAGAGAGAGAGGGAGAGAGGGAGAGGGAGAAAGAGAGAGAGCACAGGAGAGGAGAAAGAGAGAGAGAGACACTGAGAAACTCCACATGGTCAGAATCTAAAATAAACATGTTAGCATATGAAGACAGACAGAGAGGGGGGTGAAGGAGAGGTGAGGGGAGGTGAGGAGAGGAGGGGAGGA
>BROE01000027.1:13013619-13030288 GCA_036571765.1 Plecoglossus altivelis
GTGTGCGTGCGTGGGTTTGCATGAGTGTGTGAGTGAGTGTGTGCGTGTGCAGTAGATTCTGTTTGTGGCTGTACCTGATCAATCAGGTGACAGCCCAAATATCTCTCTCTGCATCGATGTGTGTTCTCTCTCTTTTCCTACGTATCTCTCTTCGTATGTGGTTCTCCTCTCTCTCCTCGTATCTCTCTAGCTGTGTGTTTCTTACTCTCTTCTCCGATCTCTCTGTGTTGTTCATCCCCTCTTCCGCTTTCGGATGGGAAACTGTTGTATTGAAAACTGAACCTTTGATCAGAGCTTCCAGCAGTTTCCAAATTGAAAGTAATACCCAGGTAGGTCAAGTGTGCTTGATGGGAGGGAGGCGAGGGAGCAAGGGAGGGGAGGGAGGGAGGAGGACAAGGAGGGAGGGAAAGGACGCGAGAGGGAGGAAGGAAGGAGCGGAGGAGAGGAGGGAGAGAGTTATTAAGTTTCATTGAGGGGGTCAGTAGAGTTCTTCATTTGTGTCCTCCATTGCCACCACGCTCTTCTTTCCCTCTCTCCCTCTGCTCCTCCCTCTCTCTCTCCCTCTCGCTTCCACCCTCTCACACACTTCTCTCCTCTTCTTCTCTCCCTTCTCTCTCTCTCTCTTCTCAACCACTCTCTCTCCCTGCTCTCCCTCCCTCTCTCTCTCCCTCTCTTCTCTCACCTCTCACACACACTCTCTTCTCTCACCTCCTCTCTCTCTCCTCTCTCACACATCTCTTCTCTCTCTCCCTCCTCCTCTCTCTCCCTCTCCTCTCTTCTCTCTCACACACACTCTCCTCCTCTCTCTCCTCCTTCCCCTCTGCTCCTCTCACAACACTCTCTCTCTCTCCCTCCCTCTCTCTCTCCCTCTCTCACACACACACTCTCTCTCTCTCCCTCTCTCTTCCCCTCCTCTCTTCTCCTTCTCTCACCTCTCCTCTCTCTCTCTCTCTCTCTCTCTCACACACACACACACACACACACACACATTGTTTCTCACACAGACAAACACCAAATCTCTGACCTGCCTTCCAGACACCTGTTGTCCAAACAGGTGTTGTCTTTATAACTGTAGAAACAAACTATTAAAAGTTATGAACCACTCAGTTCCCAGTCTTCAGCAAGTCTTCATTAGCCTGCTACAGCAAACATGCTAGCCCTCCATTAGCCTGCTACAGCAAACATGCTAGCCCTCCATTAGCATGCTACAGCAAACATGCTAGCCCTCCATTAGCCTGCTACAGCAAACATGCTAGCCCTCCATTAGCCTGCTACAGCAAACATGCTAGCCCGGCATTAGCATGCTACAGCAAACATGCTAGCCCTCCATTAGCCTGCTACAGCAAACATGCTAGCCCTCCATTAGCCTGCTACAGCAAACATGCTAGCCCGGCATTAGCATGCTACAGCAAACATGCTAGCCCGGCATTAGCCTGCTACAGCAAACATGCTAGCCCGGCATTAGCCTGCTACAGCAAACATGCTAGCCCTCCATTAGCCTGCTACAGCAAACATGCTAGCCCTCCATTAGCATGCTACAGCAAATATGCTAGCACGGCATTAGCCTGCTACAGCAAACATGCTAGCCCGGCATTACCCTGCTACAGCAAACATGCTATCTCTCCATTAGCCTGTTACTGAACATGCTATCTCTCCATTAGCCTGTTACTGAACATGCTAGCCCTCTATTAGCCTGTTGCCGAACGTGCTAGCCCTCCATTAGCCTGTTAGTGAACATGCTAGCCCTCCATTAGCCTGTTGCCGAACATGCTAGTCCTCCATTAGCCTGTTAGTGAACATGCTAGCCCTTCATTAGCCTGTTGCCGAACACGCTAGGCCGAAATCTGGACGTGCAGTCACCCCAGCAGAGGATGGAGGTGAGATGAGGTCTGTCATGGAATCTTTTCCTCTGCTTGACGTGTGAGAGAATGTTAAAAGGGAGTTAAATATTTGACAAGGTCACTAACAATAGACCCAGCTGCATTCTGGGACATCTGCTGAGCCAGGGGAGACAGAAATAAACCTGGACACAGATTTAATACTGTACGACTGTAATATTGTACGACTGTAATATTGTACGAGTGTAATACTGTACGACTGTAATACTGTACGACTGTAATATTGTACGACTGTAATACTGTACGAGTGTAATACTGTACGACTGTAATATTGTACGGCTGTAATACTGTACGAGTGTAATATTGTACGAGTGTAATATTGTACGACTGTAATATTGTACGACTGTACGACTGTAATACTGTACGAGTGTAATATAATACCGTTCGACTGTACGAGTGTAATTCTGTACGACTGTAATACTGTATGAGTGTAATACTGTATGACTGTATGACTCTATGACTATGATACTGTACGACTATACTGCATGAGCATAGCATTGGTTTTCAGTGCACCTGCAGTCTGAGGGGGGGAGGGGGGGGTCATTTGGCTTCATAATCCCTTGCATGGTGCCAGTATAGATTTACCACCAGCGCCCCCCCCCACACACAGCATAACCCCCCCTGACTCCCTCTCCCAGCGTACAGATCATATACAGTATCCTACACTCACATATGATCTACAAACTATCATCTTCACATCACCATCACCACTCTTATCATCCTTATGATCATCTTTTCTCTCCATCTCTCTCCCCATCTCTCTTTCTCTCTCGCTTTCACTCTCTCCATCCCTCCCTTTCTGTCTCTCACTCCCCCTTTTTTTCTCGCTCCCTCTCTCTCTACCAAACTGGTCTTGTGAGTCAGCCAGTTGAGTGAGAAGAGGGAGGTGAGGAGTGAGAGAGGGTAGGAGAAAGGGAGGTGAGGTGTGAGAGAAGGAGGTGAGGAGTGAGTGAAGGAAGTGAGGAGTGAGTGAAGGAGGGAGGGAGGTAAGGAGTGAGAGAAGGAGGTGAGGAGTGAGAGAGGGAGGGAGAACAGGGTAGATGGGGATAGTAGGGGAGAAGGAGGTACCGTAGGGGGAGGGAGGAGAGGGAGGAGAGGAGGTGGTGGGGGGAGGAGGTGGAGGGGAAGAGGAGGTTACTGTAGGGGAGGAGGAGAGAGAGTATTGTAGGCGCGAGAGAGAGCGGAGGAGACTAGGGGAGGAGGAGGGGGAGGTATTGTAGTGGGAGGGGAAGGGGAGGGAGGGAGTACAGTAGGGGGAGAGGGGGAGTATTGTAGGGGGAGGGAGGAGGGCAAGGTACTGTTAGGGGTGAGGGAGGACGGGGAGGTATTTAGGGGGAGGAAGGAGAGGGACGTACTGTAGGGGAGGGAGAGGGATGGTATTGTAGGGGAGGGAGGAGGGGAGAGTATTGTAGGGAGGTTAGGAGGGGAAGACTGTAGGGGGAGAGGGAGAGGGAATATTGTAGGGCGAGGGCAGGAGAGGGTACTGTAGGGGGGCAGGGGAGTAGGGAGGAGGGAGGAAGAGGAAAGGAGAGAAATAAAGAGAGAGAAAAGTAGAGAGAGAGAGGGGGAGGGAGGAGAGGACGGTACTGTAGGAGGGAGGGAGGAAGGGGAGTTGTTAGGGGGAGGGAGGAGGGGGAGGTACTGTAGGGGGAGGGAAGGAGAGGGACGGTACTTGTAGGGGGGAGGAGGAGGGGAGGTTATGGAGGGGGGAGGAGGCGGAGGTACTGTAGGGGGGGGAGAGAGGGAGTACGTGTAGGGAGGGAGGGGGGAGTACTGTCAGCGGGGGAGGAGGAGAGGAAGGTACCCGTAGGGGGGGAGGGAGGAGAGGGAGGTACCGTAGGGGGGAGGTGAGGAGAGGGAGGTATTGTAGGGGGAGGAGAGGGTGAAGGTATGGTAGGCGGGGAGGGAGGAGAGGGGGTACTGTCAGGGGGAGAGAGGGAGGTATTGTAGGGGGAGGGACGAGGGGGAGGTATGTAGGGGGGAGGGAGGAGGGAGTTACTGTTTGGGGAGGGAGGAGAGGACTGGGTACTGTAGGGGCGGAGAAGGAGGGAGGATTGTAAGGGAGGGAGGAGAGGGAGGTACTGTGGGGGAGGGAGGAGGGGGAGGTATGTGGGGAGGCGAGGAGAGGGCTAGGTACTGTAGGGGAGGAGGAGAGGGAGTACTGTGAGGGGGGAGGGAGCGAGGGGGTATTTGTTACGGGGAGAGGAGGAGGGGATACTGTTGGGGAGGGAGGAGGGGGAGGTACTGTAGGGGGAGGGAGGAGGGGAGGTAATGTAGGGGGGGAGTGAGGAGAAGGGAGGTTACTGTAGGGAGGAGGAGAGGGATGGTATTGTAGGGGCCGAGGGGGAGGGAGATGGTTTGTGGGAGGAGGAGGAGGGGGACGTACCTGAGGGGATGAGGGAGGAGAGGGACGGTACTGTAGGGGGAGGGAGGAGAGGGGTATCTGTAGGCGGAGGGTTGGTTGTGTGAGGCAGCTGTACGGGTTAACATCGGGTCCCTCTGTGCTGAGAAATGGCCCTGAAAATAACCAGAGCTGGAGGCTGGGGGAGGATATCTGCTCCTCAGCATGGTCGAGGGGAGGGGGGGAGGGGCAGGGGAGGGGAAGAGGACAGGGTTTGCAGGGGGCAGGTGCAGGGGGAAGGGGGCAGGGGGGGCAGTTGAGGGGGGACAGCGGTATGAGGGCAGGGGGAGGGGAAGGGGAGAGGGCAGGGGGGGGCAGGGCAGGGGTGGAGGCAGGGACGGGAGGGGGAGGTGGAGGGCAGGGAGGGGGAGGGCAGGGGAAAAGGGGCAGGGAAGGGGGTAGGGGAGGTGTGAGTTGGCGGCACTATAACAGGGGGGCAGGAGGAGGAATAATCGGGAGGAGGGGGGAGAAACTGTCTCAGCTGATGCTGGAAATCCCAAAGGTCTTTGCACCTGAAGACACGCCCCTCTCTCCTCTAATAGGCCCAAAAACCTGTCAATCACTGTTGGACTGTGGAACCGATGTTTACAACTTGTCGCTCTCCACCGTCTCCAGGAAATACAGGAAGTAGCACACTACAACCTAGAGTCAAACAGGATGTGAGCTCAGTCAAACAGGATGTGAGCTCACACACACATACGTACGCACCTCCTCTCTCTCTCCCTGGTCCCAGCGGCAACTCTGAGAGGGCTGTCTGGTTGTCATGACAGCACAGATGGGCCCATATGGCTCAGAGAGGAGAGGGAAGGGAGTGTAAACGATCACCGATGGAGATGAGTGAGTGCATGGATGGGATTAGAGGATTGATTAGTTGTACTTAACAGGCTGATAAGGAGACAAGGATCCATACTCAGCATCTCTTCCGTACCAGCTGAGCTCTTTAGCTGTCTGATGTCGTTACAATGGAGGAGGAGAGAAGAGAGCAGAGGAGAGGAGGGTGAGGAGAGGAGGAGACTGAGGAGAGGAGGAGGGTGAGGAGAGGAGGAGGGTGAGGAGAGGAGGAGGGTGAGGAGAGGAGAGGAGAGTGAGGAGAGGAAGAGAGGAGGGTGAGGAGATGAGGAGGAGGGTGAGGAGAGGAGGAGAGGAGTCATCACAGTACTTGAGCAGACAACCTCCTGTGCTCGTCACAAACAAAAACACAAACATCAATAATCTATAATTCAGCAGTATCATGTCTCAGTTGCTTGGTCACAGTGTGTGTGTGTGTGTGGGGGGGGGCGTTACAGTAACAGGTATGAGTGCTTGGGGGTGTGTGTGTGTGTGTGTATGGTGTGTGTGTATGGTGTGTCGGTGTGTGTATGGTGTGTGTGTGTGTGTGTGGTTACAGTAACAGGTCTGAGTGCTTGGGTGGGTGGGTGTGTGTGTATGGTGTGTGTGTGTGTGGTTACAGTAACAGATCTGAGTGCTTGGGTGTGTGTGTGTGTGTGTATGGTGTGTGTGTGTGTGTGGTTACAGTAACAGATCTGAGTGCTTGGGTGTGTGTGTGTGTATGTGTGTGTGTGGGGGGGTGCAGATATAAAGTGTCTCCATCGTGTATGTCATTCTCTCCTGGCATAGGCAGGCACAGTGTAGGAGGAGTGTGTGTATGTTGCTGCTTATGTTTGTGTACGTGTGTGTTCATGTATGTACGTGACTGTGCGAGTGTATAAGCATGAAAATGTGTCTGTGTGTGTCTAACAGACTCTGAAATAGCCTGTCTGTCTGAGTCACAATGATCAATAAACTGTGTGCATTCACACTCTTCCATCACAGATTGCGTGTGTGTGTGTGTGTGTGTGTGTGTGTGTGTGTGTGTGTGGCTTTTCTCTCTAGCATGTGTGTGTATGTAGTACGTGAAACAGAAGATTGAAAGAGTGATTCATGCGACCAGACTGAAACAGAAATAGCTGCTCTGTGTTTCAGACGCTCTGTATCTTTGCTTCACTCATGCTTGTCTGCTAATAGCTAAGTATGGATCGCGTGTGAGGTTTCCTGTCTGTAAGGTGTGGATGCGTGCAGTGTGTCTGTGTTGCTGTGAGGTGTGTGTGATGCATGGTGTGTCGTGTGTGTGAGTGGATGTGAGTGTGTGTGGATGCCTGTGCGGAGTCTTATGAGTGTGTGTGCGTGAGTGTGTGTGCGTGTAGTATGCGTGCGGTGTGTGTGTGTTGTGGTGGGGGGGGGTAGATATGAAAAGACAGTTTGGAGGAAGGAGGGTGGAGTTTGTTGTCTTATTACACTCTCACCATCACACACACTCACACACACACTCATACACGCACCCACACACACGTACACACATACTCATACACACACCCACACACACTCATACACACACCCACACATACTCATACACACACCCACACACACTCATACACACACCCACACACACTCATACACACACCCACACATACTCACACACACACTCCCACACTCATACTCATACACACACACACACATACACCCCCCCCCACACACACACTCATACACACACCCACACATACTCACACACACACACATACACACACCCCCACACACACACATACTCATACACACACAATCACTCCAGACCAGATACCTGACTCAGCATATTGCGCATGATAGTTTTTATCTTCTCTGTGTTTGTGTGTCCATGTTTGTTTTAGCCTGTGTTTAGATTATAGAGAACTCATCAGCTGACTCAATCACACACACACACACACACACACACACACACACACACACACACACACACACACACACACACACAAACACAAAACAACTCACATGTGCACAAACTTAGGGGGGAAAAGCACATCAAACGGAAACACTGATCCACAAATGTCTGACCGAAACACGCACTTCAATATCAATGCTTGTTCCATGGCCCCGCGGTCTATTCCTTAGTTTATAGAACACGCAGTCTGTAAGACCGGCACGGGTCGGTAAGGACCGGCTCCTCCGTCTCATGACGTTGTTAAAAGGAGAATAATGCCGGTATGGAAAGTTGAACATCAAAAGTTGCGGATGATGACGGTATTGTTCTGTAGGAGATCGCGACTCCTTCCCCCTTTCTGTCATCTCACGCCAGCCTGTACTGGACACTCGCTCCGGATTAGACGCTAAATCAACGACATTGTGCGGCCTGATTAATTTGGAGAGAGAGGCGGAGACAAGCCGGTGCTGGCGGATAAGAGAACGACTCTCGGATTAGCCTGTTGAAACTGCCTTCCCTTAAGAGGAAAGTATCTGTCCTACAAAGAAACTTCCGAATACGGACGGTGTTCAAACCGAGGAACTTAAGACTTGACAACAGTGCGGGAATCCTAGTGTTTCATTTCCGCGATTTGTTTTTGTTTTTCTCGGGCCCCGTTTCTAAGAGATGGTTAGCAACGTTTCGGGTTGTGTGTGTGTGAGTGTGTGTGCGTGTGTGTGTGTGTGTGTGTGTGTGCAGTCCGCCCCGCTAGTGTCGGCAGTGTAGGGACAGAATGCAAGTGTGCTTGTAGCATCTGATTGGAGTAGCAGAGTTGGCGAGCAGAAAGCGGAGAGGGAGGAGGGTATCTTGTGGAAAGGGGGTTTTCTGTGAGTGACTATCAAGCGGCCATGTTTAGTAAGAAACCCTGCGCTACAGTCTACCCGACTGGTAAGGAACCGTCAATCCGCCACCGAACAGACACACAACACTCCCAAATGACGTTGCGTTGACCGGGTAGCTCCGGTGGAATTTTGTTATCTGATCTAAGGATTTGTCAATGTTTCTGTAAGACATTTATTCAGCGTTTGGCTTTATGCCTCAGATCGGCTTCCCTTGTCTGTTGGCGACGGGGGCGATCCTATCTCTCTGTCTCTCTCTGTCTCTCTGTCTCTCTCGGTAGCTAACAGCGAGTGGTTTCATGCCCTTGCCTCTTACAAGAAATCCTGGTTGTATATCAGATGTGATGGTGTACTGAGGATTAGCGCAGGATTATTTGCGAGCCTACTAGTTGATCGGGTTGAAATGTGCTGCAAGCGCTCGGAGACGCACGGAATGCCTTGTGTATTCTTACACGACCCGATACAAGGTATCGGATAAAGCAGCGAATACATGCTTCAAGGAACACAGTATTTTCTTAACAACCTATTTGGTGCAACTGTTGTCGTTATCAAATTTAAACCGAGTGTACACCAAAGTCGGATATAGAGACGATCCTATAGTGAGTTTAGATCTCCAGTCCCCAGATAGACTGGCCTCTGTATGCTAGCTAGCACACATTCACACCTTCAGATCATTCGGTCGTGTTACTTTCGGTGTGTCATCTAAGACGCTCATCTAAATACGGGAAATGTGTCTTATTTTTTGCCCGTGTAGGCAAAGGGGGAGAGGACTGCCAGCTACAATCTTCCCCCGGAATTGGAGGGGGTCTCCGGGTCGTAGCAGGGACCGAAGCCGCATCACCCGTCACCCTACCGCCGCTCAGGAACGCGAACTCCCTCACGGTACAAACCTCCGGTTACATTAGTTTGACAGTAAAACACAGTTTGTTTAGCGATGTTGTTCACGGTTGAGACTCTTACGACACACGTTCTTGAGGTGTATCAAATCACAATGTTCTTGGTTTCCACCTATAGCTTTTAACAGCTGTCAAGGTATGTTTCAGTTAGAGCAGCAATGTTGCCGAGCCGGAAACGAACAAGACAGCCAAGTTAGTTCAGCTCGCGAGCTCGGTAGCTCGAGCTCGACAGCGCAAAGTAACAAGTTGCCACGGTCACGTGCGGTGTACATTTTTGGGCATAACGCGCGTGGGGACAGCATGTACATACCCCGCATAGCACACGTCTAATTTAATCCTCGAGCACCGACACGGGGCCTAGACCAGGCCTACCGTGCACACGGTGAGAATAACGCGTACGGTAGGGTCGTCTGTTCGGTGGAGACCACCACCTAACTCTACCGTGTGAAGTCTAACAGTGACGATATAGATTAAGAAGCTATTTATACATAGCGTGATAGATAACCCGAGTAGGCAGTTCAAGCGGTAAGAAGTTCGTGGTTCTCATTAACGTTTTACGGTTCAGCCCGCCCCCGGTGCCTTGTGCCGTTAACAGGTTGCCATACAGGTATACGGCTCGCGTGACTTCGGTTTGTTGCTCCCACAGATTGTTGTTGTTGTTGTTGTTGTGTGGGGGAGGGGTTACAACATGGCGGTGCATGGAAACGTACACGGAATAAACCTGTTGGCTGTCTCTCTCAGACACACTACATAGAGGTTGAGCAGAAGGGGGGGATGTTGACTGTTGTGCAAGGATCAGCTATTGACCAGGAGGTACGATGTAGTGGAGATGCTGGGAGATATTGGATTGCACTGTCCTACAGCTGCAAAGGCCAGCTGTAAATAATATCATACTCTGATTCTTTGCAGCTAGAGAGGGAGGGAGAGGGAGAGGGAGGGATGGAGGGACAGACAGAGAGAGGGGGAGAGAGAGAGATGGTGTGAGTAGTGGGGGGGTGGAATAGAGAGAGGGTGAGACACAGGGCTGCAAAGGGAGGATATGAGAGGGGGGAGGGAGGGAGGCAGGGGGGAGGCAAAGGGGGAGCTATTCCACCCAGGTTAGCCAGTTCATGGAGGTGTGTGTTTATAGCACTGTATGTAAGTGCAGGTTCAGGAAACTGTGTGTGTGTGCAGTAACATATATACATCTAATTATCAGTCATACCTCAACAATAATTCCTATCCTGCCTAATTGTGTGAAAATTGATTGTAGTGGGAGTGTGGTCCGGGTGCGTGCGGTCGCGGGCGTGGCGCGCGCGTGGGGTGTGTGCAGATGTGTAATGCGCTTGTGTGTGTGTGTTTTTAGCTCTGTACTGTATGTAAGTGCAGGTTCAGGGAACTGGTGTGTGTGTGGCGGATTTGAATGTGTTTTTAGCTTCTGTCTGTATGTAAGTGCGAGGTTCAGGGAAACTGTGTGTGTGCGCATGTGTGGTGTGTCCGTGTGTGTGATAGTGCGCAGTGTGTGTGTGTGTAGTCAGGGTGTGTGTTTTTAGCTCTGTACTGTATGTAAGTGCAGGTTCAGGGAACTGTGTGTGTGCGTGTGTGTGTGTGCGTGTGTGTGTGTGCGCGTGTGTGTGTGTGTGTGCGTGTGTGTGTTTTTAGCTCTGTACTGTATGTAAGTGCAGGTTCAGGGAACTGTGTGTGTGTGTGTGTGTGTGTGTGCGTGTGTGTGAGTGTGTGTGCTGTGTGTTGCCGTGTGCGTGTGTGTGCGTGTGTGTGTGTGTTTTTAGCTCTGTACTGTATGTGCAGGTTCTATTCCTGCATGTAGAAGGCGGGGGAGTCGTTCTTGCTACAGAGAGAGAATGATCTGAGCAGAGGGCTTCTCTCTGCTCAGATCATTCAGACGCTGTAAATATAGATCTTCTGATTGACCCTGGGGCTGCAGGGCTGTGCGTGTGTGTGTGTGCGTGTGTGTGTGTGCGTGCGTGTGTGTGTGTGCTGGGTTCTGTTTACCTGGGTGTGTGTGTGTGTCTGTGTGTGTCTGTGTGTGTGTCTGTGTGTGTCTGTGTGCGATGTGCTGTGTGCGTGTCTGTGTTGGTGTGTCTGTTGTGTGTAAACAGGAGAGCCACTGTTTTAACAGTTGAGCCATGCCTCAACAGTCTCTCTCTCCAGTCCACCTCTCTCTCCTGTTCCACCTCTCTCTCCTGTCCACTCTCTCTCCTGTCCACCTCTTCTCTCCTGCTCATTTAGAGCCGTGTTTATGTCTGCTCTTCCTGTCCCACCTCTCGCTCCTGTCCACCTCTCTCTCCTGTTCACCTCTCTCTCCAGTCCACCTCTCTCTCCTGTCCACCTCTCTCTCCAGTCCACCTCTCTCTCCTGTCCACCTCTCTCTCCTGTCCACCTCTCTCTCCTGTCCACCTCTCTCTCCAGTCCACCTCTCTCTCCTGTCCACCTCTCTCTCCAGTCCACCTCTCTCTCCTGTTCACCTCTCTGTCCTGTCCACCTCTCTCTCCTGTCCACCTCTCTCTCCAGTCCACCTCTCTCTCCTGTCCACCTCTCTCTCCAGTCCACCTCTCTCTCCTGTTCACCTCTCTGTCCTGTCCACCTCTCTGTCCTGTCCACCTCTCTCTCCTGTCCACCTCTCTCTCAAGGTCCACTCTCTCTCCAGTCCACTCTCTCAATCCTGTTTTCACCTCTCTGTCCTGTCCACCTCTCTCTCCAGTCCACCTCTCTCTGTCCTGTCCACCTCTCTCTCCTGTCCACCTCTCTCTCCTGTCCACCTCTCTCTCCTGTCCACCTCTCTCTCCTGTCCACTCTCTCTCCATAAATAACATAGAGCCAGTGGATATGGTCTCTCTACTACCTGGTCCACCTCTCTCTCTATCCACCTCTCTCCCTCTCCAACTCTCTAACTCTCCTGTTCCACCTCTCTCACCTGTCACCTCTCTCTCCTGTCACCTCTCTCGCCTGTTCACCTCTCTCTCCAGTCCACTCTCCTCTCCTGTCCACCTCTTCTCTCCTGTCCAACCTCTCTCTCCTGTCACCTCATCTCTCCATCCACCTCTCTCTCCTGGCCACCTCTCTCTCCTGTCCACCTCTCTCTCCAGCCACCTCTCTCTCTGTCCACCTCTCTCTCCAGTCACTCTCTCTCCTGTCCACCTCTCTCTCCAGAATACCACTCTCTCTCTCTGCCACCTCTCTCTCCAGTCCACCTCTCTCTCCTGTCCACCTCTCTCTCCAGTCCACCTCTCTCTCCTGTCCACCTCTCTCTCCAGTCCACCTCTCTCTCCTGTCCACCTCTCTCTCCTGTCCACCTCTCTCTCCAGTCCACCTCTCTCTCCAGTCCACCTCTCTCTCCTGTCCACCTCTCTCTCCTGTCCACCTCTCTCTCCAGTCCACCTCTCTCTGTCCATTCACCACTCTCTCCTGTCCACCTCTCTCTCCAGTCCACCTCTCTCTCCTGCTCCACCCTGCTCTCTCCTGTCCACCTCTCTCTTCCTGATTCCACACTCTTCTCCTGTCCACCTCTCTCTCCTGTCCACCTCTCGTCTGTCCTGTCCACCTCTCTCTCCTGTCACCTCTCTCTGTCCGGTCACCTCTCTCTCCAGTCACTCTCTCTCCTGGTCCACCTCTCTCTCCAGTCCACCTCTCTCTCCTGTCCACCTCTCTCTCCAGTCCACCTCTCTCTCTAGTCCAGTGTTAGGTCTCTCTGTGGCCAGACAGCCAACGTGTTCGTTTTGTTTTGCAGACTGACTCTCTGTCTCACTCTCTTATCCTAAGTGCCGTGCAGGCGGGATTTTAACCTGCAGCCTCTTAAGCTTCAGTCAGGATCTCTAACCACACAGCTGTGGCTGTGCATCACACAGGGACTCGAACCTCTAGGAGGAGTTACATGTCATTAGACAACAATAACACTAATCACAGTGTGACTCTAATAACACAATATAACCACACAACAGTTACACTGTAACAACTACACACATGCAACAATGTTACAAGACAGGTGGACATGAGAGAGAGAGTGTGTGTGTGTGAGTATGTGTGTGTACGTGTGTGTGTGTGTGTGTGTGTGTGTGTGCTGTAGTTATTAGTGATAATTGTAAATCTCACTCAAGATTGTTCTGTTCATTTATTAGCGGCTGTTCTGCTCATCCTATTGGACAATCACACACACACATCCACACACACACACACACACAACGGAATGACACACACACCAAACTCACACCTCACACTCACACACATACCACACTCACACCACAATACAATACACAATGTGTGTGTGTGTGTCTGTACTCTACACACACTCAGATGTTGTGTATGCTGCGTGTGGATGATGTGTGTAATGTCATCTAAACACACACTAGTTTAATGGAATAAGTGTTGTCTTACTCATAACACACACTCAGATGTGTTGTGTGTCTGTACTCTACACTCTCTCAGATGTGTGTGTGTGTGTCGGCTCCTACTGTAGAACATGGACGGGACTTCTGCAACAGGAAGTGAGGGGGCGGGGGGGGGGAGGGGGCAAGAGGGGGGGGTATCTTGTTGAGAGGTGAAGTGTGAGATCGATAGTGTATGCGAGCTGATGGAACAGTTGCTGAAGAGAGTGCAGTGCGTCTTGCTAGGGAGACTGTCCTTCATGTGTGTGTGTGTGTGTGTGTGTGTGTGTGTGTGTGTGTGTTTGTGTGTGTGTGTGTGTGTGCGTGCACGACTCATATTACTTTGTGTGTGTGTGTGTCTGGTCTATATTGTGTGTGCACACCAGTCCTCTCTCTTTCACACACTCTCACACACACACACACACCACACACACCAAACATATCTCTAGTTGTGTGTCCTCTGGTTCTTGGAGCAAGCTTATATTATAATTAACAGGTGTGATTAAGTTACACTAGCTACCAGTGGGGAGACGTGCGTGTGCGTGTGTGTGTGTGTGTGTGTGTGTGTTTGTGTGTGTGTGTGAGAAGAGTAGTTGTGTGTGTGTGTGTGTGTGTGTGTGTGTGTGTGAGAGTGTGTGTGAGGTGTGTGTGTGTGTGTGGTGTGTGTGTGTGTGTGTGTGTGTGTGAGCAGTGATGTGTTGAGGTCATCTACATATCTTGCACACATCCAGATTAGCAAGTCTAGGCCACCCAGCTTCAGACACACACGCTCACTTTATACACTAAAAACTTTGATGTTTTGGCTCAATGTTGATCGGATTGCATCCAATTTTGTTGCGGTAGAAAGTGCAAGGTTCTATTACATTCTTCTAAACACAGACACACGCGCACACACACACACACACACACACGCAGACACACACACACGCAGACACACATACATGCAGACACACACAGACACACACACATGCAGACACACACACATGCAGACACACACACACCTACGTAAGTAGTGATGTTCTGATCTTTAGCTTGTAGCTAAAGCCTGACTTAAAACAAGCTCCCATTCAGCCTGTTCCTGTTACATCAAACTATTTGTGTTCTAATACGCATACCCCCTGTGGTGCCAAGAGATTACCTGAATAATGTGTCCTTACATCGAGGTCTGTCTGTCTTTGTCAATGTCGTGCGTTTCTCACCTTGTTTTGTAACATCGCGTTTGTGCGTCTCTCTGTCTTTACGCCTCCATACACTTCAGTTTGTCTGTGGGATCGAGGGCCGTTCGTTTCGTCTCTCCACGCCTCCACACGCCTAACCCGTCTCCTCTCCGCTTGTCTGCAGGTGGGAGGCAATAAGCACATGATGAACGAGCACCTTCACGTCGAGTCCCATCAGCAGATCCACGTGCAGCAGCTGTACGAAGAGAACAGCAACAAGCGGGCCGTCTTAACCACACAGCCCAACGGCCTCACCCCAGGGGGCCGTTCAGGTGGCGTGCTCGCCGCGCCTGACCGGCAGACGGACTCCACCCGCCAGGGAAGCTCCACCTCCCTCAAGTCGACGGATGGCAAGCTGAAACCATCGGCTTTATCGCCTGAGCTGGCCATGAAGCAGCACATGACCAAGCTCACGGCGTTTGAGCACCATGAGATCTTCAGCTACCCGGAGGTTTACTTTACCGGGCCCAACGCCAAGAAGCGTCCCGGCGTGATCGGCGGCTCCAACAACGGCGGTTACGACGACGATCAAGGCTCGTACATCCACGTGCCTCACGACCACGTCTCCTACCGGTACGAGGTTCTGAAGGTCATCGGTAAAGGGAGTTTCGGTCAGGTGGTGAAGGCGTACGACCACAAGACGCACACGCACGTGGCGTTGAAGATGGTGCGTAACGAGAAGCGTTTCCACCGGCAAGCAGCTGAGGAGATCCGTATCCTGGAACACCTGCGAAAACAAGACAAGGACTCTGCCATGAACGTCATCCACATGCTGGAGAACTTCACCTTCCGTAACCACATCTGCATGACCTTCGAACTGCTCAGCATGAACCTTTACGAGCTCATCAAGAAGAATAAGTTCCAGGGCTTCTCTCTGCCTCTGGTCAGGAAGTTCTCTCACTCCATCTTGCAGTGCCTGGACTCCCTGCACAAGAACCGCATCATCCACTGCGACCTGAAGCCGGAGAACATCCTCCTCAAGCAACAAGGGCGTAGCGGCATCAAGGTGATCGACTTTGGCTCCAGCTGCTATGAGCACCAGCGCGTCTACACCTACATTCAGTCCCGTTTTTACCGAGCTCCAGAGGTCATTTTGGGGTCGCGTTACGGCATGCCTATCGACATGTGGAGCTTAGGATGTATCCTGGCAGAACTGCTAACCGGTTACCCCCTGCTGCCAGGCGAGGACGAAGGAGACCAGCTGGCTTGCATCATCGAGCTTCTGGGAATGCCTTCGCAGAAACTTCTGGATTCTTCCAAAAGAGCCAAGAACTTTGTGAGCTCCAAGGGCTACCCCCGGTACTGCACCGTAACGACACTACCGGACGGCTGCACCGTACTTAACGGGGGCCGGTCCCGCCGCGGAAAACTGAGGGGTCCACCGGCGAGTAAGGAGTGGGTGACGTCTCTCAAGGGCTGCGACGATCCCTTATTCCTGGACTTCCTGAAGCAGTGCTTGGAGTGGGACCCTTCCCTAAGAATGACCCCCAGCCAGGGTCTCAGGCACCCCTGGCTCAGACGACGGCTGCCCAAACCCCCTACGGCCGGGGAGAAACCTCCGGTGAAGAGGGGTACGGATGGCCCGACCTCCATCACCTCCATCTCCAAGTTACCACCCACCTCAGGATCTGCTTCCAAGATCAGGACTAATATGACCCAGATGACGGACGCCAACGGGAATATCCAACAGCGGACAGTTTTGCCCAAGCTAGTTAGCTGAGCGCGTTAGCCAGCTCGCTAGCTAGCTGCCTGTTTTGCTGTGTCTGGTTACACGAAGGGTCCTACAGGAAGGGGCACACAGACTCCGGGGTCAGGGGTCAAAGGTTGTCATACACATATCCACTACAACGGGCCTCGATTTAGTAAAATAGATGAACATACGGAAATGGCGGCGCGAAAGGGAACATCGCTTTTAGGTTTTTAATCTCAGGGGTGTGTGTGCAGTGTTCTATCCTAACCTAGCTTAGCCTAGCCTAGCTTAGCATCTTTACAAACCTAGCCTTAGCACGCTAGTTTAGCCTAGCCTAGCTTAGCATCCGTACAAACCTGGCCTTAGCACGCTAACCTAGCCTAGCGTACATAGTACCAGGCCTTTTTTATTAGCCTTATACAGCACAACGCCCTACCAGCACACTATAGAGCATTGCTCTGTGCTATTAGCTCAGCGAGCTAACCAGTGGCAGGCCACAAGCGAAGCCACGTCAACAGTATCTGTTGTGGCTTGTTGTCATAGATACGATTAGAGAGTAGAACAAGGGAAAGGGAAGCTATCCTTGCGGGGGGGGGG
>BROE01000027.1:13037861-13042861 GCA_036571765.1 Plecoglossus altivelis
CCCCTTCCCCAGAAACCACAACACATGGTAGACCATCACCCCAAGGCAAAGACAATGCATGGTCCAAAAGAAAGCAACATAGAATCGCCGACAAGAACCACTGTAGTCAACACAACAGCTTTTGTCCATCCCATACAAGGAGGCACGGGGTGGCATACGACAAACAAGAAGATCACATGGTAAGGAGACGAGGAGGAGGGAAGGCATACTTAGAGGGAGGGAGGGCGGGAGACCGGAGGGGGACCATGGAGAACCAGGAGAGAGTGTAGACAGGAGAGATGGATGGTGAAAACATGAGACAAGAAGGAAGTAATCAATGTTCTTCTGAATTCCTCCCCCTCCTCCCCATCACCTCTTCCTCCCCTCCCCCCTCCACCCCTAGCTCGCAGCTGCCTCCCCTCCCTCCCTCCTCTCGCCCCCCTCTTCCCCCTCCCCTCCTCTCCCCCCTCCTCTCCATCTATCCTCCATCTTTCCCCTCCCCTCATCTCTCCCCCCTCTCTCTTCGCTCCCTCTCCCACCTCCATCTCTCCCCTACTCCTCTCTCTTTGCTCCCCCCTCTTTCCCCCTCCCCCTCCTCCCCCTCTCTCCTCCAGTCCTCCCTCTACCTCACTCCCCCCTCCTCCCTCCAAATCTCCGCTCCCCCTCTTTCCCCCCCCCTTATCTCCCCCCCTCTCCTCTCCCTCGCTACCCCTCTTTCCCTCCCCCTCTCCTCCCCCCATCATCCTCAGCTCACCCCTCCTTCTCTCCCCCTCCTCCTCCCCCTCCCATCTTGCTCCTCCCCCCTTCTCACTCATCAATACGTTTCACACCGCTTCATGAGCTATTGTCACCCCACGACACTGAGACCGGGCCGGCCGTGCCCTCCCCCCCCGTGTAGGGGCCAGTCGCCTCCCCCGAGGCCGGCCCGTGCCCCCCCCCCCGACGGAGCCGGCCCCCCTGGACAAAAGGGGGCCTCGCCACCCCCCCACTGGCAGGGGGGTGCCCCCCCACCCCCTGGAGAGGGCCGCTGCCCCCCCCCCCCCTGGAGGGCGCCACGGTCCCTCCTCCACCCTGAGGGGGCCGGCCCCCCCCCATCCCTGGAGGGGCCGTCCCCCGCCCTGGAGGAGGTGTCCCCCCCCCCCTGGAGGGTCCCGTCCTCCCCCCCTGGACCGGGCGACCCGTGCCCCCCCCACTGACGGCGCCGCCCCCCTGAGAGGGGACGCGCCAGTAGCCCCCCCCCTGCAGCGGCGTGACCCCCCCCCCTCGCCAGGGGCTCGTGCCCCGCCACCCTGAGGGCGTGCCCCCCCCAACTGAGGGGCCGTGCCCCCCCTGGAGGGGGCCCCTCGCCCCCCCCCCTGGAGCCGGGACCGTGCCCCCCTGGACGGGGCCAGTGCCCCCCCCCTGGAGGGGCCGCCTGCCCCACCCCATGGATGGGGCACGTGCCCCCCACCCCTGAGGGTGCCGCTCGATGCCCCCCCCACTGCAGCCGTGCCCCCCCCCCCCTGGAGGGGGCCGTGCCCCCCCCCCTGGAGGGGGCCGTGCCCCCCCCCCTGGAGGCGGCACGTGCCCCCCCCCTGGGGGGGGCCGATGCCCCCCCACCCTGGAAGGGCGGCCGTGCCCCCCACCCTGGAGGGGCCGTCGCCACCCCCCCCTGAGGGGGCCCGCTGCCCCCCCCCTGAGCGGGCCGTGCCACCCCCGCCTCTGGAGGGGCGCCGTGCCCCCGGACGGAGTAGAGTGAACTAGGAGGGATCGGGGGCAGGGAGCGGGGCGAGGACGCGGGAGGCAGAACGGACAAGGTGTTGAGACAGAGGGTTGTTTCAGCCAAGAACCAGAAGCAGAATCGAACTCTTTCACATCACCATTCTGACTGGCCTGCTGGGGATTGACAAGAGTTGTGACCAGCTGTCTCACACACCATGTTCCCCCTGACTGACACACACCTCCTCCAGGTAGAGACACCTGAGGAACACCTGAACACACCTCCTCCAGGTAGAGACACCTGAGGAACACCTGAACACACCTCCTCCAGGAAGAGACACCTGAGGAACACCTGAACACACCTCCTCCAGGAAGAGACACCTGAACACACCTCCTCCAGGAAGAGACACATAAACACATCTCCTCCAGGAAGAGACACATAAACACACCTCCTCCAGGAAGAGACACCTGAGGAACACCTGAACACACCTCCTCCAGGAAGAGACACCTGAACACACCTCCTCCAGGTAGAGACACCTGAACACACCTCCTCCAGGAAGAGACACATAAACACATCTCCTCCAGGAAGAGACACCTGAACACACCTCCTCCAGGAAGAGACACATAAACACATCTCCTCCAGGAAGAGACACCTGAACACACCTCCTCCAGGAAGAGACACATAAACACATCTCCTCCAGGAAGAGACACCTGAACACACCTCCTCCAGGAAGAGACACATAAACACATCTCCTCCAGGAAGAGACACCTGAACACACCTCCTCCAGGAAGAGACACATAAACACATCTCCTCCAGGAAGAGACACCTGAACACACCTCCTCCAGGAAGAGACACATAAACACATCTCCTCCAGGAAGAGACACCTGAACACACCTCCTCCAGGAAGAGACACATAAACACATCTCCTCCAGGAAGAGACACCTGAACACACCTCCTCCAGGAAGAGACACCTGAACACACCTCCTCCAGGAAGAGACACCTGAACACACCTCCTCCAGGTAGAGACACCTGAGGAACACCTGAACACACCTCCTCCAGGAAGAGACACCTGAGGAACACCTGAACACACCTCCTCCAGGAAGAGACACCTGAGGAACACCTGAACACACCTCCTCCAGGTAAAGACACCTGAAAACTCAAATATGTCCACATCTCCATGACGACAGCCAATCATGAAATAAGCATAAATCCACTTGGAGGCCAGACCCCGAGCTGGTCATCACGGTGATGAATCCAGGTACCCATTTCTGTCTCCAAGGCGCCTTAGGCCCCTGCCCCAGACACGATGCTGACCTCGCCATGGCAACGGCCAGGCTGCTACTGGTGGTTCTAGGAGTGTTCCAGATGAGGGATTCTCAGGATGTGTTCATTCAGTCAAGCAGAGACTGCTGTATTTATAGACACACAGGGCTCCCAGGGGGAAGGCTACATGTCTCTCTCACACACTCATACATACTCACCCAACTGGCCATAAAGACATTTAACCCACCATTTCACAAAGACTAAACAGCCTCACTCTAAACCTGCAAAGTAGACAGAGAGAGAGAGAGAGAGAGAGAGAGAGAGAGAGTGTGAGAGAGAGGGAGAGAGAGAGAGAGAGAGAGCGAGAGAGAGAGGTGGTGGGAGGGAGAGTTAAAGTTGTGACTGTGATTGAGAGTTAACTTTATTTTGCAGTGTGGAGAGGAGAGAAGGTATGGTAGGATTGTTGGCTGCAGGTCGTTGGAGAGGACCCTTTGCCCACGAAGGCCTAAACAGAAATGTGTGTGAGTGTGTGTATGCTTGTGTGTGTGAGAGTGTGTGTTTGTGTGAGTGTATGTCTGTGTGAGTGTGTGTGTGTTTGTGTGTGTTAGTGTGTGTGTGTGTGTGTGTTAGTGTGTGTATTTGTGTATGTTTGTGTGTGTTTGTTTGTGAGTGTGTGTGTTTGTGAGTGTGTGTGTTTGTGTATGTTTGTGTGTGTGTGTGTGTGTGTCAGATATTCAGCCGTCGTTAACCCACTTTCTCTTGAATCTCCAGCTCCTCTATATCTTCTCTATTTCCATCCAGAACATTTTGCCCCGAAATACTCGGCAGGGGAAAGAATGTTTAGCACTCGAGGGGGTTAGAAAGCAATAGGCTAACCCTTTCCACTACTGGAGGTTAGCTTACTGTTAGCCTGCTATGGGGGAGGTTAGCATTGTATGCTAAGTGAGGTGTAGGTGTTAGACTGGAGGGATAGCATGGTTAGCATGGTTAGCTATTTAAGTGTAAGGTTAGCATTGTGTGCTAAGTGAAGTGTAGGTGTTAGACTGGGGGATAGCTTGGTTAGCATGGTTAGCTATTTAAGTGGAAGGTTAGCATTGTGTGCTAAGCGAGAGGAAGGTGTTAGACTAGTGGGATAGCTTGGTTAGCATGGTTAGCATGGTTAGCTATTTAAGTGGAAGGTTAGCATTGTGTGCTAGGTGAGAGGAAGGTGTTAGACTGGTGGGATAGCTTGGTTAGCTATTTAAGTGGAAGGTTAGCATTCTCAGCTGGACAGCTGAATCCAGAGACATCTAACAAATGCAGCCAGAATGTTTTGTCCTTGTAAAAGTTCCAGAATGTTCGGTCCCAGTAAAAGTTCTAGAATGTTCCGCTCCGGTAAAACTTCTAGAATGTTCCGCTCTGGTAAACGTTCCCTACGCTGGCGTCATGGGCCTTCCTCTTGTTTCACATCTCTAACAGATGGAGGAGAGAAGGTGGACACAGCTTGGTGGATCACAATATGGGGACAGCTGTGCTTCACTGATATGTAGCTTCCAGGGCACAAAGTGTCTCTATAAATCACCACGGTTACTACAAAATACTGACGCTAACATCACACACACAGGAAAAACATCACTGTTGTGTATTTGTGTGTGTGTGTATGTGTGAAGATAGGTGACTGTGTGTGTGTGTGTGTGTAGATAGGTGACTGTGTGTGTGTGTGTGTGTGTATGTGTGTGGATAGGTGACTGTGTGTGTGTGTGTGTGTGGATAGGTGACTGTGTGTGTGTGTGTGGGGGGGGGGGGTTGTCTGTAAAAGCAGTGTGTCTGTATTTTTAAATGCAGGTCTGGTCTCTTGAGATTATATTAGTGAACTACTAGTCATGTTTCTGATACAAGATCGTTTTCAGACACACACACACACACGCACACGCACACACACACAGACACACACACACCACACACATACACACACACACACACAGACACATACTCTCTCCTGTACACTCACACACGCTCCATCTGTGTTCAGGTGTCAGTGCTAATTAGCAGCTTTGTAAATAGATGACCAGCTGGACTG
>BROE01000027.1:13047861-13057861 GCA_036571765.1 Plecoglossus altivelis
AAGAGAGAAAGGGAGAGAAGAGAAGGAGAGAGAGAGAGCAGTGAGAGAGAGAAAGAGGGAAGAAAAGAGAAGGGAAGAGAGAGAAGAGAGGCAGAGGAGAGAGAAAATAGAAGAAGGAGAGGAGCGAGAGAGAAGAAGAGAGAGAACCAAAGACAGAGAAGGAGAGGGAGAGAGAAGAGTAAGAGTTTGAATGACGAGAAGGAGAAAGAGACGTGAGAGAATGCAGAGATGGTGAAAAGAGAGTAAGAGAGCATGATGAGAGGGAGAAAAGAGCTGAGAGAATAGAGGGAGATGGAGAGATGAGAGTGTGAGAGAGAGGTAGAGAGAGAGAGAGAGGAGAGAGAGATGGATCGAGAGCGTGCAGGTTGAGAAGTAGAGAGAGAGATGAGAGCGTTGCAGGAGAGAAGAGAGGGAATGAGAGAGAGATAGAGATGGAAGAGAGAGATTGAGAGATGAACAGAGAGAGAGGGAGAGAAGCGTGCAGGAGGAGAGAGAGAGAGAAAGAGAGAGCCTGTTGCAGGAGAAGAGAGGGAGAAGGGAGAAGAGAGAGAAGAAGAGAAGAGAGAGAGATAACGTGCAGGAGAGAGAAAGGAGAGAGTGTTGAGAGAGAGAGCGGTTCTCTGCTGTGTATATTGCAACAGGAAGCCACCCTCAACAAACCAGAGGACTTGTCCATAAATAAATTGCCATTGACACATCATACTAACACACACACACAACACACACACACCACACACACACTTCTACTACACACACCACACATTCTTCTAATTACACACACAACCATTTACACAATACACCACACACACATTCTTCTAATTAACGCACACACACTATTAAACATGTCAACTTGTCAACATGTGCCTCCCCCCCCCTCCCCCTCCCCCCTCCCCCCCTCCCCCTCAGCCAGCAGCCCTGTCTCTCTCCTGCTGTCCTCCCAGCCAGAGGGGGAGACAGGGGGGAGACAGGGGGGCAGGGAGCTCCTCCTCCTCCCAGAGACAGCCCAGCTCATCATGCCTCCCCCCCTGCCTCCCCCCATGCCTCACCCTTAGTCTGCTCACAGGAGGCAATCTGAAGGTTGGTTGACTGACTGCTTGAAAGGCTGGTTGGATGACTGGTTGGACGGCTGGTTGGATGACTGTTTGGATAACTGGTTGGATGACTGTTTGGATAACTGGTTGGATGACTGGTTGGACGGCTGGTTGGATGACTGTTTGGAAGGCTGGTTGGATGACTGGTTGGAAGGCTGGTTGGATGACTGGTTGGATGACTGGTTGGAAGGTTGGTTGACTGACTGTTTGGATGACTGTCTCTGGTCTGTAAGGTCTGGATGGAGTTACTGACAGTCTGAATCTTAGTTGTGTCACCAGACATCCTCTTTCTGTCTGGAGGGGGCCCCTGGTGGGGGCGGGGGGCCTGGGGGGGTGAACAAGGGGCATCTCCTCCTCCTCCTCCTCTTCCTCCTCTTCCTCCAACCTAGTGAAAGGAGGAGTTAGCATTCACAAAGCTTCTCCCTTCAGTCTTTAAATCATTTATCAGCACATCAGCTCCTGCAGCTGCTACTATAGAGATACCAAACACTTATTTAGTTTTCCTCTCTCCTCCCTTCCCTCCCTCTCCTCCCTTCCCTCACCTCACCTCACCTCTCTCCTCCCTCCCCTCACCTCTCTCCTCCCTCCTCCCCTCACCTCTCTCCACCCTCCCCTCACCTCTCTCCTCCCTCCTCACCTCTCTCCTTCCTCCCCTCACCACTGTCCTCCCTCCCCTCACCTCTCTCCACCCTCCCCTCCCCCAGCTCAGCTCTGTTTCCTCTCTCCTAACATTGACACTAAACAGACACATTCATCTAAAGCAAAGTGTACTCAATGAATGAAAGCATGTTCAGGATGACCTGTGGCTGACATCACCCCCAGGATCTGACCTTTGACCTGCAGTGTCTGGCAGTGGCTCCTGCTGCAAGGGCTTCTGGGTAAGGAGGGAGGGGTTGATGGGGGGGAAACGGCTGCATCTGTGAAGGCTGGTACCTCTCACCTCTAGACAGCTGTACACACACACACACACACACACACGCACACGCACACACACACACGAATATAAACACACACACATAGATATAAACACCAGACACACACACACACACACACAAACACACAGATATAAACACCAGACACACACACACACACACACAGATATAAACACCAGACACACACACACACATACACAGAGATATCAACACCAGACACACAGTCTGTAACAGAAGGACTTTCAGATCTAACTACTGTTGAATGTTCTCTTTTACCTGAGGTCTGTAAGGTGCTTTCTGATTGGTGGGAGTTTGTGGGTGGGGTCTGGCTGTCTCTTAGCAACCCTTCTGACCAGTGGGGTGAAGCTCTGGGTGCTCTTCAGACTGGGCATGCTCAGAAGAAACCCCTCCACCTCAGTCTGTGGCCCTTCAGAGAAACAGGTCACATTGTGACACACACACACATGCAGGCTATCACAAGCGCACACGCACACACGCACGCACGCATGCACACGCACGCACACGCACGCACACACACAGATTTAAACTTAGTGAAACTTTTTGCATTGCAGTTTCTAAAGTGCCGCAGTATCTTCCCTCACACAGTCTCAACACTCCTCCCACAATCCCTCACTTCTTCCTGTGTGTTTATCAGCCAAACTCAGGAGGCTTGCTTGCACTCTCTCCCTCTCTGTCTCCCTCTCTCTCTCTGTCTGTCTCTCCCTCTCTGTCTCCCTCTCTCTCTCTGTCTTCTCTGCATCTAACACACACACACACACACACACACACACACACACACACACACACACACTGGTGTTTGGCAGACAGCTCTCTCAGAACAGACAATACCCCCGTAATGATGTTCCCAAACTGAGCAATCATCTCAACACACCCATTAATTAGGCTTCCAGAATCTTCCAGAAGCAATTATTTACCCTTTTAACAGTGAAACCAGCAGGAACGCTACGATTCTATTAGCAGGCAGATTCATTTACATATAAATAGTTTTGTGTAGGAGTGTCTGCTGTAGGGACTGTCTCTGTTCCTCCTCTCAGATGAGAAACATCAGGCAGACAGACAAGCAGCTGCTGTTCTGATGTCAAAGTTAGCAGACGCACCGGAGATAAAAACTGGTGTCTTGCAAATAAAGTTTGACATACAAACTAGAATATTCTATACTTAGTTAAACCTGAACCTCCAAGATGAGTTAGAATGAGTATGTGTTGTGTACCTGTGTGTGTGAGGTGTACCTGTGTGCGTACCTGTGTGTGTGTGAGGTGTACCTGTGTGCGTACCTGTGTGTGTGTGTGAGGTGTACTTGTGTTGGTACCTGTGTGTGTGTGAGGTGTACCTGTGTTGGTACCTGTGTGTGTGTGAGGTGTACCTGTGTTGGTACCTGTGTCTGTGTGAGGTGTACCTGTGTGTATAAGGTGTACCTGTGTGTGTGTGAGGTGTGTGTGTGTGTTTTTTGTTTGTGTGTGTGTGAATGGGGGGTGGGGGTGGGTGCAGTCGCTGAATGTTTTTTTTGTTTGTGTGTGTGTGTGCGGTTGTAACTGTGTGTGTGTGAGGTGTACACCTGTGTTGGTACTGTGTGTGTGGTGAGGTGTACCTGTGTTGGTACCTGTGTCTGTGTGAGGTGTACCTGTGTGTATAAGGTGTACCTGTGTGTGTGTGAGGTGTACCTGTGTCCTGGTCATGGCTGTTGTCCAGGTGTCCTTTCTCCTCAGGTGAGGAGCAGAATGTCAGGCAGGTCTTTGCCTTGGTCTTCTGCACACAGGGAACACCCACTCACTGTGATAGGCTGGGAACACCCACTGACTGTGATAGGCTGGGAACACCCACTCACTGTGATAGGCTGGGAACACCCATTCACTGTGATAGGCTGGGAACACCCACTCACTGTGATAGGCTGGGAACACCCACTCACTGTGATAGGCTGGGAACACCCACTCACTGTGATAGGCTGGAAACACCCACTCACTGTGATAGGCTGGAAACACCCACTCACTGTGATAGGCTGGGAACACCCACTCACTGTGATAGGCTGGGAACACCCACTCACTGTGATAGGCTGGGAACACCCACTGACTGTGATAGGCTGGGAACACCCACTGACTGTGATAGGCTGGGAACACCCACTCACTGTGATAGGCTGGGAACACCCACTCACTGTGATGGGCTGGGAACAGCCACTCACGGTGATAGGCTGGGAACACCCACTCACTGTGATAGGCTGGAAACACCCACTCACTGTGATAGGCTGGGAACACCCACTCACTGTGATAGGCTGGGAACACCCACTCACTGTGATAGGCTGGGAACACCCACTCACTGTGATAGGCTGGGAACACCCACTCACTGTGATAGGCTGGGAACACCCACTCACTGTGATAGGCTGGGAACACCCACTCACTGTGATGGGCTGGGAACACAAAGGTCCGACTGTACCTGGAGAGCTCTCCTGCCCCCTGGAGTCCAAACCTGTTAGTGAGTCAATATAGAACGACGCCGGGGTTCTAGAATGACGCCGGGGTTCTAGAATGACGCCGGGGTTCTAGAATGACGCCGGGGTTCTAGAACGACGCCAGGGGGTTAGTCTGCTATAAAGGACTGTAGAAACACACACGGTAAAACAAGAATCTGCATCCACACACACCTTTATTAACATAGCGTACGGAGCTGACAGATTAAGAACTCATCCTGAACGTGTCAGAGAGAGCCTGCTGTGTGTGTGTGTGTGTGTGTCTGTGTGTGTGTGTGTGTGTGTGTGTCTGTGTCTGTGTGTGTGTCTCTGTGTGTGTGTGTTTCTCCTTCTGATGGTAATGTAACATGCTACTAAAGGTGACAAGAGAGAACAGCAGCTGATAGGTCAGCACAGCCACTCTCCTCCCGAGCCCTAACCAATCAGATGAGACAGGAATTACTTGTGGTCACACAGCCCCTCCCTCCTCAGATCTGCCTAGCAACAGAGCAGGCGGACACAGTAGAAACAAAATAGAAACAAAGTAACAAAAAACAAATTTATGGTCCACCAACCGGATACCCCCATACCACACTACAGCTCTCCTATTGGTTAGGAACTCTCCGGCAGGTCAGAACAGTTAGTCTCCCATTGGTCGCGTTGAGCTCAGGCAGTCCACTCCTATTGGTCAGTTCATTTGCATGCCACCAATCAGTGCCACTGGTATCTCAGGAGCCAATCAGCATGGAGGTACCTGTGGAATTTTATGGAATCACAAAACTCCAACTGAAAATACTCAAAGGAATAAACAGTAATGAATTCTTCTTGTCTAAAAAAAAAAAAAAAGAAAAAAAAAAAAGATACACAAAAAAAAGGGAAAGATGTTGGTGAACTTCCATCTACAGAAACTCTTGTGTAGTTTCAAACGGTTTCTCTCTTGCTTCCTCTTCATTCTCTCATTTTCACATTTTTTTCACATATTTTTTTTGTGTAACTTTTGAAGTCATTGAACATTTGTATTTTATTTATCAATTCTTTTCGTCTCCACTCGGGCGAACTCTCTCCTCTAAACTGCTGATTCAGTGCAATGCATCATGGGATGACGGAGACTCCCAGGGTTGAGAGAGCAGGAGGGGCGGGGCTAGGGGTGTAAGGGGCGGGGCTAGGGGGGGCGGGGCTCAGGGCAGGGGGGTGGGGCCTAGCTGGTGTCCATGGACTCCATGTTGGCGGAGGAGGAATCTCTCTGCACGCTGTCGAAGATGGCAGCCAGCTCTGGGTTGGAGCTGATCTGGGACTGGAACTCTCCCATCAGAGGGCTCTTCTCTGCCTCTGGGATGCCCAGGAGGGCCACCACAGCCCGCATGGCCGAACGCTTCAGCTCATCCTGCTTCTCAAACTCCTGCTTCACGCTGTTCGCCTTCACCTGGGGGGCGGGGTCACAGGGGGGCGGGGTCACAAGGGGGGCGGGGTCAAAAGGGGGGCTGCAGATGCTTGTTGGTGGTGCAGGTGTGTGTACCTTGGTAGTGCAGGGTGATGGCTGTGTGGGTGTGTGTAGTGTTACCTTAGTGGTGCCAGGTGTGTGTGTGTGTGTTACTTGGTTAGTGCCAGGTTGTTTGTGGTGTGTGTACCTTGGCTCTTACGTGCACGTCGTGTGTTGTGTGTGTACCTTGTGTGCGTGTGGTGTGTGTGTTTGTGTGTGTTTGTGTGCCTCTGTGTGTGTGCTTGTACGTCTTTTGTGTGTGCGTGGTGTGTGTTTGTGTGTGTGTGCCAGAGTGTGTGTGTGTGTGTACCTGGTAGTGGCACGGTGTGTGTGTGTGTGTACCTGTATGCACGTGTGTGTGTGTGGCCTGTGTGTACCTGGTAGTTGCACGTGTGTGTTACCTTGGTAGGGCAGGTGTGTGTGTACCTTGTATGCGGGTGTGTGTGTGACCTTGGTGTGCAGGTGTAGTGTGTGTGTGTGTTGTGTTGTGTTTTGTGTTGTGTTTTGTGTTGTGTTTTTTGTTTTGTGTTGTGTTTTGTGTTGTGTTTTTTGTTTTGTGTTGTGTTTTGTGTTGTGTGTTGTGTGTTGGGTGTTGTGTGTTGTGTGTGTTACCTGTAGTGCAGGTAGCTCGTAGAGGTTCTACCAGTCTATCCAGTCTCTGCAGCACAGCGCTGGGACAGAGAGACGACAGCCGACTAGCATCAGAACGTCAGATCACACACACACGCACACGCACACACAACACACAGAGAGAAAGAACAGAAATACACAATCTTGCAGCTGAAAGTCTGTACATTGTAGTTAAGAGAAGACGGTGTGGGGACGATACATGTGTGTGGTATAGAAATGTGTACATGTGTGTGTGTGTGTGTGTGTGTGTACATTCATGCCTGTGTCTGTGTGTACATTCATGCCTGTGTCTGTGTGTATGTATACATGTGTGCGTGTGTGTGTGTATACATGTTGTGCGTGTGTTGTCATGTTTATACATTGTGTAGTGTAGTCAATGGTGTGCGTGTGTGTGTGTGTGTGTACCTTGGTAGTGCACGTGTGTGTGTGTGTGTGTGTGTACCTTGGTAGTGCACGTGTGTGTGTGTACCTTGGTAGTGCAGGTGTGTGTGTGTACCTTGGTAGTGCAGGTGTGTGTGTGTGTACCTTGGTAGTGCAGGTGTGTGTGTGTGTACCTTAGTAGTGCAGGTGTGTGTGTGTGTGTGTGTGTACCTTGGTAGTGCAGGTGTGTGTGTGTGTGTACCTTGGTAGTGCAGGTGTGTGTGTGTACCTTGGTAGTGCAGGTGTGTGTGTGTGTGTGTGTGTACCTTGGTAGTGCAGGTAGCTCGTAGAGGTTCTACCAGTCTATCCAGTCTCTGCAGCACAGCGCTGGGACAGAGAGACGACAGCCGAGCTAGCATCAGGAACGTCAGCATCTACACACACACGCACACGCACACACACACACACAGAGGAAAGACACGAAAATACACAATCTTGAGGCTGAAAAGTCTGTACATTGTAGTAAGAGAAGACGTGTGTGTGGGTACATACATGTGTGTGTGTATATAAATGTGTGTACATGTGTGTGTGTGTGTGTGTATGTGTACATGTGTGTGTATACATGCGTGTGTGTGTGTGTATACATGTGTGCGTGTGTGTGTGTATACATGTGTGCGTGTGTGTGTGTATACATGTGTGTGTGTGTATTCATGTGTGCGTGTGTGTGTGTGTGTGTGTACATGTGCGCTTGTGTGTGTGTGTGTGCGCGCGTGTCTAACCTTGATGTCATAGTGATCCTTCAGTCCGTCTTCTACATGGTTGAGGAACTCGAAGATGTCCAGACGGTCTAGGCAGCTGTCCAGCAGGGTGTACATGCACTCAAACGCTGCCTTCCTCAGGTCCAGACCATCATCCACTGTGTGCTTGAACGGACCCATCTCCACCTGGAGGAGCATGATGTTAGCATCTGGATGGGTGTGTGTTCAGGTGTGTGTTTGTGTGTGCATTCATGTGTGTGTATGTTCAGGTGTGTGTTCAGGTGTGCGTGGTCAAGTGCGTGCGTGTGTTCAGGTGTGTGTGTGTTCAGGTGTGTGTGTGTGTTCAGGTGTGTGTGTGTGTGTTCAGGTGTGTGTGTGTGTGTTCAGGTGTGTGTTCAGGTGTGTGTTCAGGTGTGTGTTCAGGTGTGTGTGTGTTCAGGTGTGTTACCTCTCTGATGAGCTCCTTCCTGACTTTGGTCTCGTTATACAGGTGAGGCAGCACAGTGTCCAGCAGGTCTCTGATCAGTGACGGCTTATTATGGGCTGCAGAGTTGAACGTTACCAAGGCAACCCTCCGCACGTTCAGGTCGGGGTCTTCCAGCGTCTTCAGGAAGTCTCCTGGAGACGACCAATCACAGAAGACAATCACACCTCAACCAATCGCATGCCATGGTCTGTCTGGGGATGGGTGTGGTGTGTGTGTGTGTGTGAGAGCATGTGTGTGAGTGTGTGTGTGTGTGAGAGCATGTGTGTGAGTGTGTGTGTGTGTGCGTACCTATGCAGTTCTTCAGCAGGGGGTCTATGGTCTGTGGGTGGTCTGAGATGGTGAACTTCACTGCTGTTACCACAGAACTTCTGGCATATGATGACCCTGGAACGAACACACACACACACACACACACACACACACACACACACACACACACACACACACACACACACACACACAACACACACACAACACACACACAACACACACACAACACACACAACACACACGTTAAGTTGGCGCGAGAGGAATCCTAATAGGTTTACTGTTAAACAGCCTGTGAATCTGTGAGTGCATGGTTGTGTGAGTGCTTGTGTGTGTGTGAGTGTGTGTGTGAGTGCGTGTGTGAGAGTGTGTGAGTGCGTGTGTGTGTGTGAGTGAGTGCGTGTGAGAGTGTGTGTGAGAATGTGTGTGAGAGTGTGTATGTGCGTGTGAGTCACCTGACAGCAGGTATCCCTTGAGACGAGGCAGCAGTGTTTCAGGGTCGATCAGAGTGAGTTTCCCCAGACATTCTGCCACCACGTTCCTGGTCCCCTCCTCCTGCACCTCACTGTGCTTCAGTAACAGAGCCCACACACTCTCCACGTACGGCCTCAGCCCCGCTACGCTGGCCGAGCCAATCACCTCCTTCAGGGAGTGGAGCAGCAGGTACTGGCGCCGTGGTTGGCTGGAGATCTCCTGCAGAATGAAGGGGAGGTACTCGGGCAGGTTGCCCACGGCGATGCTCCCCAGAGCGTAGGAGGCAGCAGACTTGACCTCCTCGCTGGTGGAGGAGAAGGCCTCCAGGATGACCCCCTGCAGCTCAGCTTGGCCGCTCAGATCCACGTGATGCCCCACCTCGCCCAGCGACAGCAGGGCCAGCAGGCGGATGGCGTCGGTGGAACGCGAGTTCTTCACGTCCTGGATGAACTGGCCGACCACGGCGGGGCCCTCCTTCGGACACGCCCTGGTGAGAGCCGCTACGCTCTTGGCGATGGAGTAGTACGACTGTTTGTGCGTGAGCGGGGTGTTCTGGGCGTACACTGGGCCCGTCAGCATGCGCAGCAGGTCCATGTAGCCCAGCCCCGCCGTCCCCGTGGAAACCAGAGCCTGGAAGAAGTGAAGCATGGCGGTGAGAGCGCCGCCCTGCAGCAGGGGCGAGCGCACCAACAGCAGCAGCTCAGGCAAGATGGCGGTGCTGACGGTGGCCAGGGAGGAGGGGTGAACACTGGCCAGCGTGGTCAGGAAGCTGATGGCCATCTGGGACACGTGCATGTCACTCTCACTGATGAGAGCTGGAAGCTCAGCCAGCACCGCCTCGATCATGGGAGGAGTCACGCTGTCGCTGTAGTTCTGGACCAGGATGTCCAATGCAGCCAGGGTGCTGAGCTTTAGAGCACGCTGGTTCTTCCTGGAGGAGGGAGGAGAAGGGGGGAGAGAGGGAGGAGAAGGGGGAGGAGAGGGAGGGGAGGGAGGAGAAGGGGGAAGGGAGGGAGGGAGAGAGAGAGAGAGAGTGTGAGTGTGTGGGGAGAGCAAGAGA
>BROE01000027.1:13103900-13111400 GCA_036571765.1 Plecoglossus altivelis
TGTGTGTGTGTGTGTGTGTGTGCATGTAGATGATTGTCGTTCTTCTTGCTCTGCAGAGCCTCCACTCTTCCCAGCGGCTTGATAACAGACAGCAGGTGAGGCCAGACCTAACTCTGACCCCTGGTGACCCCCGGTGACCCCAGTGACCTCTGCCCCTTCCATCTGAACTCTCCCCCTCATGTCCATAACACTGCAGTCTGAATGATATTTTAAGTGGTCAAGCGGGTGACTGTCTGAGAATGTGTCTGTGTGCGCTTGTTGATTGGCTGACAGTCCACATTCCTGCTTGCTGATTGGGTGATTTGGTTTATTTCCTTTGTCTAATGGGGTGACCGTGCAGATTCCTTCTCAGCTGATTGGCTGACTGTGTGTTGACCTCTGACCTCCCCAGGTTCACAGTGGGGCATGATGGGACTGAACCAGACCAGGAAGAGAACTTCTGGTCGCAGGCATTGGAGGACCTGGAAACCTGTGGCCAATCAGGAATCCTGAGAGAACTGGAGGTAAGAAGAACACGCAAACCTCAACGGCGAAGAACTACAAATCCCACGTGTATTTGTTCTCCGTAGCATGCGGTCACTTCCTGGTTGCGTGTAACTCCTCCCTCTCTTTCCAGGAGGAACCAGACAGGGTTTTGAATCAGAGAAACCTGGCCACACTGGTACTCCTCTCTTCCCTCCTTCTCTCCTCTTCTTCTCCTCTACTCTCCCCTCCTCCTCTCCTCTCCGCCCTCCTCCTCTCCTCCTCTCCTCTCCTCTCCTCCTCTCCTCTCTCCTCTTCTTCTCCTCTCTTCCTTATCTTCCCTCTCCTCTCTCTTCTTCTCTCCTCTCCAGTCTGCTTGTAGCTGCTTTAATACCTTGTGTCTGGTCCCCCCCCCTCCCCCCATGGTGGTGCATTCCAGTCCTCCCTCTCCCCCCCCCCCCGGCCTGCCCCTCAGTCCTGCCCCCCACTCCATTCTGCCCTCGGCCTGCTCCCCCACCTCAAGATCTATAGAGTGTAGCTGCCCCCCCTTCTCCCTCCTTACTGAATCACATCGTTCTACTTCCAAACGACATGCTAACGCTTCACAGGCTAACAGAGTTAGCATCTTGGAAGGTTCACTGACTGCTCACAGACACAACTCTTCTTTATCCATGCTACTGACGACACCTTGGTTAACCTGTGTTATGGCCTGAGTCTAACACCACTACAAGGGATTGAATGCACCTTGCTGTTTTTGAGGGTGCGTGTCGTGCGTGTGACATCATATCCTGATGCAGAAGCACAAACAGTAGAAGGATGTGACTCAGCGTGAAGAATGATGTCACAGATGTTGAGGTGATGTTCAGGTGATGTTGAGGTGATGTTGAGGTGGGTGATGCTGAGGTGATGTTGAGGTGATGTTGACGTGATGTTGAAGTGATGTTGAGGAAATGTTGAGGTGATGTTGAGGTGATGTTGAGGTGATTTTGAGGTGATGTTGAGGTGATGTTGAGGTGATGTTCAGGTGATGTTGAGGTGATGTTGAGGTGATTTTGAGGTGATGTTGAGGTGATGTTGAGGTGATGTTGAGGTGATGTTCAGGTGATGTTGAGGTGATGTTGAGGTGATGTTGAGGTGATTTTGAGGTGATGTTGAGGTGATATTGAGGTGATGTTGAGTTTTTCTTCAAACGAAAGCTGTGATGATGATGAGACCAGAACACGTCACTGGAGCCGAAGAGCACGTAGACCCAACTGAAACCTGGGTTACCATGGAGATGCATGACCCTGCATCAGTATTAGCCAATAGAGAAACACCTTGTGCTACAGTTTGAGTGACCTCACTTACAACTGTCCAATGGGAAGGAGGACTCACGTTGCGATGGGCATGGCAGTGTGAACAAAGCATGATGGGAGAGCTGTGCTGCAAGGCCTCTTGGGATGTGTAGTTCTCTGTGTTGTGTGGTTTTGAATGAGCCTCCAAGTTAAAGGAAGTCTAACTACCATCACTTCCTGTTCCTGGTCTTTTTGTTGCAGAGGGAGGAGGTGTTTGAAGGAGGCTCTGCATAGTAGACCAGTATTTGGCTGCATGACGCTGGGTGAAAGAAAACATTACAATGTTTTTGATTATTTCAACTTTGTTTCTTTTTCCACTCCTCTCTCCATGCTTTCTCCTCCCCCTTTCCCTCTCCCTCCTCCCCCTCCTCTCCCCCTCCAGGCTACCATCATGTCAGGCAGCAGTCTCAGTCTGAACCATGACATGCCTCCTCGGTCCCAGCTGGGTCGCCAGGCTAGTTTCCAGGAGCGAGGCTCCAGCAGAGCAGCTCCCAGCTCAGCCACTCGCTCCAGCACCCTGCCCTCTGACCCCGGACGCAAGGCCTTCGCCCTGAGGAAGATGAGGCAGGAGATCTCAGACATCCTGGCCCCGCCCACACCTGTGGAGCTGCACAAGGTAAGACAGGTGTGATCAACCTGGTTTAGAACAGGATGTGTCCAGGCTGGTTCAGGACAGGTGTAGGACAGGTGTGCTGTGTCCAGGCTGGTTCAGGACAGGTGTGTTGTGTCCAGGCTGGTTCAGGACAGGTGTAGGACAGGTGTGATGTGTCCAGGCTGGTTCAGGACAGGTGTGTTGTGTCCAGGCTGGTTTAGGACAGGTGTAGGACAGGTGTGCTGTGTCCAGGCTGGTTCAGGACAGGTGTGTTGTGTCCAGGCTGGTTCAGGACAGGTGTAGGACAGGTGTGATGTGTCCAGGCTGGTTTAGGACAGGTGTAGGACAGGTGTGTTGTGTCCAGGCTGGTTTAGGACAGGTGTAGGACAGGTGTGTTGTGTCCAGGCTGGTTTAGGACAGGTGTAGGACAGGTGTGTTGTGTCCAGGCTGGTTTAGGACAGGTGTAGGACAGGTGTGTTGTGTCCAGGCTGGTTCAGGACAGGTGTGTTGTGTCCAGGTGAGCCTGGAGAAGGAGACGGACCTGGAGGACTTTGGCTTCAGCGTGTCTGACGGGCTCCTGGAGAAAGGTGTTTACGTCAGCAGTCTCCGGCCAGGGGGCCCCGCAGAACTGGGGGGGCTCAAGTCATACGACAGGCTGCTACAGGTACACTCACACAATCACACAGATATAACATACACAGCAAGCCCCCCTAGGCACCCCACCCAGGGGGCCCCGCAGTACTGGGGGGGCTCAAGTCATACGACAGGCTGTTACAGGTACACTCACACAATCACACAGGTATAACATACACATCAGAGCCCCCCTAGGCACCCCACCCAGGGGGCCCCGCAGTACTGGGGGGGCTCAAGTCATACGACAGGCTGCTACAGGTACACTCACACAATCACACAGATATAACATACACATCAGAGCCCCCCTAGGCACCCCACCCAGGGGGCCCCGCAGTACTGGGGGGGCTCAAGTCATACGACAGGCTGCTACAGGTACACTCACACAATCACACAGATATAACATACACATCAGAGCCCCCCTAGGCACCCCACCCAGGGGGCCCTGCAGAACTGGGGGGGCTCAAGTCATACGACAGGCTGCTACAGGTACACTCACACAATCACACAGATATAACATACACATCAGAGCCCCCCTAGGCACCCCACCCAGGGGGCCCTGCAGAACTGGGGGGGCTCAAGTCATACGACAGGCTGTTACAGGTACACTCACACAATCACACAGGTATAACATACACATCAGAGCCCCCCTAGGCACCCCACCCAGGGTAACAGTACTGTGTCCCTCCAGATTAAGGAATCCTAAATTATGGAATTTCCTACTGCTCACACTTTGCAACATATCATCTTTGCCTACTTTCAAGAATCACGCTAAAAACGTGTATTTTCACTATGTATTAAGGAAAATGTGGCTAAATCTGGCCTTATGTGTTTGTATTGTGTATGTTGATGTGCAAATGTATCTTATAGCACTATGTGAAGCGACCTTGAGCGATGGAAAGGTGCTATATAAATCAAACTTCTACTACTTCAGATTAACCACGTTCGGACCAGAGACTTCGACTGCTGCCTGGTGGTTCCTCTCATCGCAGAGTCTGGAAACAAGCTGGAGCTGGTGATCAGCAGGGGTCTGGCTTCGGCTCAGCCAGCCTGCGAGCTCCACAACGCCACTGCGGACCTCAGCCACTCCTCCGCAGACCCCCTGCTGAGCTGGAGCGAGGCTGGGGGGGGAGGGGAGATTCCGGGAGCTACCACATTGTCCACAGACTCACTGTCTGCTAGCCTGCATCTGAACTCCAGGCTGGGACCAGGGGAGGAAAGAGACCCCAATAAGACCTTATAGCAGAGCGGACGGCCTCAGAGTGGACGTCTCCTTGGTGCTACAAACTTCTCCTGCGTGGATGTGTAGCTCTTAAAAGCACAGACACACTCCTGTCCACCAGACAAGGCCAACAGGCCACACACACCAGGAGTCTCCTTCCTCTTCCTCCTCCTGTTCCTCCTCCTCCTCCTGTTCCTCCTCCTTCTTCTCCTCCTCTCTGGGAGGAGAGCAGACCACCATCACTCCACGTCTGAAACAGTGACCAGAGCCATCTTTATCTCTCCTACCCATCTCCACTGGGCTGGTCTTCCCTCCTAGTCTCTCCTCCTGGTCTCTCCTACCTGTCTGTGCTGGTATCTCATCAAACCCCAACCCCTGACCACCAGACCATGTGGACCTTGTAAGGTGTTTACATCTGCTGTTGTACTGGTTGGTCTGTGTGCATGTGCGTGCACGTGTGTAGGTGCGTGTGTGCGTGTATGCGTGTGTGTGTGTATGTGCGTGTGTATGTGTGTGTGTGTGTGTGTGCGTGTGTGTGTGTGTAAGCTATGCATGTTTGTGAGTGTGCATCACAAGTAGTTCCAGCCATGATCTTTGATTCTTAGTAGCAACACGTGCTGTCCTGTTGATGCCTTCACACACACACACACACACATCTCACACACACATACACACACACCCACATCTCACACACACACGCACACACACATCTCACACACACACCTCACACACACACGCACACACCTCTTATGTGTGTGCCAGTAATAACACACTATCCCTTGTCAGCACAAACAGTCACACAGTCAGTCCGTTCCTCTCCTGCCCCCCCCCCTGACCTTTGACCCCAGACCCCTCCTCACGCCATAGAACTTCAGCTGACTGCACACGTCCGGCATGATGTCACCCTGAACCATCCAATCCCTTCACTCCCTTTCTCTGAGTAAATATGAATATGCTAATCTATGTGCTATTACTGGCGTTGTAACAAGTTTGTTTTTGTACGTTTTATGGTTTTCTGAGTTGGCAGCCCCGAAGGGTTTGCTAACATGTAAAATAGCGAATGGTTGTGGTGGGTTTGAAACCCAGACCATTAGGATGAAATCTGTCATTTCTCACCAACAACGAAACAACAATGGATTTCAAGGATTTTCTTTCAGTTTCTTACAAAGTACAGCTGCTTTGCATAAAAATACGATCCACTTGGACGAAAAAAAAGGCCTGTTTTAGTCAGGCTAGTGACGTTCCCCTCGTATCCTGTGGTGATGATCGATGTCCCGCCCTGTCGTCAGTGCTCACCCAATCACACTGTCTACTCACTATTTAAACTGGCTCGGCAACCAATCACAGGGCTCCTTAACAAAAGCCACAACCCCTCCTCCTCGTATGGTCACAATGCAAAGACTGTTGACGTCATTGTGAGATTGGTTCCATACCGTTCGAGTTCTATTCGTCTCTACTGCGTGTCTATTTTGTCTCTGATGTTTGAATGTGTCTCTACTGTCAACAAGATCAACACCACTGTATCTTTATTTTTTACTCTAGTCTATTATTTTGTTTTGTTTCTATTCTGTTTTTGTACTGTAGCTCTTTCGTAGATACCTATGAGGTTTCTCCACCGCGCACAATTATATCCTCATTCCTCAAACACTGGATTTTCCACTGATAGTTTGTGAGTTGGTCTCGATTTGATTGACTTGATTTATACAGCTGCGTCGATTCGTCAGTAGAGTCGTAACTGCAGGAACATCCTGTGTACTGCTATCTGGGCCAGACTGATGCTTCACACCCTAACTTGTTAGCTGTTGTCAGTACCAAACACCAATAATGTGATGTCTGGACTGTAGTACCGACCCCGCCCACCGGGGGCAAATCATCTCTCTGTTCATGTTCCTCTGGACAGTCCATTGGACTGAAGCACTGCCAACATAAATAGTGGGTAACCATTCTCTATATATGATCTGTTTGAAAATCAGTTTCACTGTTTAAGTCCCAGAAAAGAAACATGTATTTTTATTTCTAATGGACAGGTATTATGAACTATGTAAAGTATTTTTGTACAAATTTAATACTTTGGTAGCATGACATTTATCGTGTATGTATAACTTTGGGAATTCCTACAACTGTTACCCTTTGTATGTAAGAAAAGACAAACAAAATAAAAATAAAAACACGGTGGGAAGGCCTAGTAGCGTTCTGACGTCAGCTTAGAGACCACGTGGTCTACGTTTCTATAAATGTAGCTGCACGGGCCTGGTTTATTCAGTAAACTAGCCTATCTTGATGAAACAGGCTAGTTTAGCCTAAACCTGCGACACTATGTCAATGACATCTATATGGATTCATAACTCGTATGTATAGAAAAGTAGTAAGTAAAAAGTAGTAATATACAACAATAGTTTATATATATATATAATCCATATGCGTAAACTAACTAGTTCGGTGGTGTTAACGTAACGATATTAAGTATTCAACCCCTAAACATGACGTCACTGACGTGCTCCGGTAAACTGTTACCTGTAACTGTTACGAACTGACGTACTGACGTATGGATCATGTGACCGAATACGGAAGAAGCGGAGCGAGTCTGAAATAACGGAGGGTAATAAGCGCTGATCCGCAGTCGGCGCTGCGTTTCAGACGCCGCTTGAAGCCTCGACATTTGACGCTAGGAACCCATCGCAGACCAGCGACCACAACCTCGTTTCATAACCATGCAGGGGCCCTTGGCGCGAATTTCAGTACGACTCTTTTCACGAGGACTACCGAGTCTGCAGGTAAGACACGTGCGCATGAAGTTAACGGCAGCGGACAGATAAGGGGTTTACATGAACGAACCGACTGGTTACATATAATAGACTTACCTTCGTGGGACTGTGTTTCTGTGAAATGCGTTATAATACTGAAGAGATTTTGGCCTGGAAACATGCTTAGCTAGAGAGCTACAAAACACAAGATCTGTCCGATACGTTGCAGTTCTAGTTACATCATTTAGAAGATGGTTTTATCCAAGGCGACATACAAATCAAGGATCAGAAATGTTGAATTCTAAGTGTTTATGTGGGCAGAGTCAGTGAACGGTTCATATTTACCACTTAAAGTAATCACATCTCGACTACCAGACACAGTGTAAAGTAACATTACATATTATTTTGTGTGTGAAAGAGTTTATTGAACCGTTTCAAACAGACAGCATTAAAAACGCATTTCAATAACAAAATTTACAGTTTTCAATCGACATGTCTTTTACAGGCATAGAATTG
>BROE01000027.1:13113900-13124166 GCA_036571765.1 Plecoglossus altivelis
GGAGCAGGTGGCGCGAGGCCTGATGGAGCAGCTGGAGGTGGGGCAGAGTAGCCTGGTGACTGGAGCCTACATGGACCTGCTGCTGGAGGGCTAGGCTTACACACACATACACACCATGCACACACACACACATATAGACACCATACACACACACACACCACACATACATACATACACACATACACACACCCCACATACACACATACACATACAATACACCATACACATAGCACACAGACATAACGCACACGCACCACACTCACACGCACCTCTTTTGTACTGTACTTTGCAACACCTAAAGTGTGTGTGATGACACGCTGTAAATTCTGTAGATAGTTCTGATGTTTATTGAAGTATTTCCTTAATAAAACTTTGACCTGCTGTGTTTGAGTCTTGGTGTTCCCTCCACAAACGCCCCGAGGTGGCGGAAGACCAAAAGACATGTTGGCAAGGTAACGTCCTGGTTGGCAAGGTAACGTCCTGGTTGGCAAGGTAACGTCGGGTTGTTTTTTTGTTGCTTGAGGTTGTTGCTCTGGTGCTTAGCCCTGTCAAGATGTTGAATAATAATCTAGCACATCAAGAGGATGTTAAATAAAACATTTACAAGTACATAAAAGGCCTGATAAAGTAATCAAACCTAGTTGTCATTAAAAAGGCAGGGTTATAAACTTGTTCAGCTTAGTGGTAAAGCTTTTAACTTCAGAACCAAAGGTTACAGGTTCCAATTCCCCTCAAGCCTGTTACACGATGATGTCATGCTGAGTGCAGGTTTTGTCCACCAGGGGGCAGCATCGACCCACCATGGTCATTCTCCAGTCAAAACACTGCACATCACCTAGCTTTAACTTACACCCTCATTCACCCCAACCCAGCCATCCTCACTCACCCACACCTAGACCTCCTCACCCTCATTCACCCCTCCTCACCTTCACTCACCCCTCCTCACCCTCATTCACCCTCATTCACCCCTCCTCACCCTCACTCATCCCTCCTCACTCTCCTCCCCCCATCCAGCCATCCTCACCCCTCCTCCCTCTACACACCCCCCCTCAGACGTCTACAGACTGAGACAAAGGCGTCTTGATTTCCTTTCAATTATTTCTGCTGAATATGAAAGCTAACTAATAATGAAAGATGACTCACTGTGTTTGGACGGGAGAAGAAGACTGGAAACATCCATAGAGTGATCACCAAAGTTGCACTCCATCTGAATGCAGTGCATTGGTCTTTGTGTGTGTGTGTGCGTGGTCTGTGTGGTGTGTGTCTGTGTGGTGTGTGTGTTTGTGGTCTGTGTGGTGTGTGTGTTTGTGGTCTGTGTGTGTTTGTGGTCTGTGTGGTGTGTGTGTTTGTGGTCTGTGTGGCGTGTAGTATGTATAGGGTAGTATGCATATGCAGTGGATGATCGCACTGAAAACGGTCAAACCCTGGTCTGCTTCAGGCAACGTGTTTGTGGGGGACAGAGCAGTATCAGGGGGGACAGAGCAGTATCAGGGGGACAGGACAGAGCAGTATCAGGGGGACAGAGCAGTATCAGGGGGACAGAGCAGTATCAGGGGGACAGGACAGAGCAGTATCAGGGGGGACAGAGCAGTATCAGGGGGGACAGAGCAGCATCAGGGGGGACAGAGCAGTATCAGTGAGTACGAGCATCTTCTCGTCATTAGAACTCGAGTACTAATCACCACGTTGATAGTTAGTGCCGTGAAGTCACATGACGGATGTTTTTTCCCATAATGCTGCAGGAACTGTTTCAGAACAGCTGATTGGAGATGCCTGTCTCTATAACGTCTCCATAGCAACGGGCCACTCCTCCATCTCCCACGCTTCTATGTAAGCCCTTTTTTTACTATTTTTCTCTCGCCCTCCCCCTCTCTCCCTTCCTCTCTCCCTCTCTCTCCCCCCTCTTTCTCTCTCTCCCTCTCTTTCTCTCTCTCCCTTTATCTCCCCCTCCCTCCCCCTTTCTCTCGCTCTTTCTCTCCCTCTCTCTCTTCCTCCCTCCCCCTTTCTCTCTCTCTCTCGCTTTCTCTCTCCTCTCCTCAGATCCTCTGTTTCTGTGCCAAGCATTTCCTTTCCACATTTCTGGCAGATTCTCTCCCTCTCTATCTCTCTCTTTCTCTCTCTCTCTGTATCTCTCTCTATCTCCCTCTCTGTATCTCTCTTTCTCTCTCTCTCTGTATCTCTCTCTATCTCCCTCTCTGTATCTCTCTCTCTATCTCTCTCTGTATCTCTCTCTCCCTCTCTATCTATCTCCCTCTCTGTATCTCTCTATCTCTCTGTATCTCTCTCTCCCTCTCTATCTATCTCCCTCTCTGTATCTCTCTCTCTCTGTATCTCTCTCCCTCTCTGTATCTCTCCCTCTCTCTATCCATCTCTCTATCTCTCCCTCTCTGTATCTCTCTCTCCCTCTCTCTTTCTCCCCCAACCATCCCCTCCCCTCTCACTTCCTCATCATCCCTCTCTCTATCTCTTCTTATTGCTGCTGAGAAGCTTGAACAAGTGTCAGAGAGAAAGAGAGGGGGATCGAGAGAGAGAGAGAGAGAGAGAGAAAGAGAGGGGGATCGAGAGAGAGAGAGAGAGCTTGGTGTAGGTCGGGCCCACGCATTGGAGTGGGAGACAGCCTTTCTATGCACACACACACATACACGCACACGCACACACACAGTCAGTGTGTCATGGTTGCAGTGTGGGCAGAATAGAGCGTTTTTGCCATAGAGTAACAGCACAATCTCTACCTTCGGTTTCCATCCTTTCCTGTCTGTCCACCTTCTCTTCATCTCTTTCCTCTCTCTCTCCCTCTATCTTACTCTCTTTTTTCCCTCTATCCCTTCCTCTCCCCTCCCTCTCCCTCTCTCTTTCTCTCTTTCCTCTCCCTCTCCCTCTTTCTTTCCTCTCTCTCTCTCTTTCCTCTCTCTCTCTCTTTCCTCTCTCTTCCTACCTACAATCCCTTCTTTTGCTCCTTCCTCACACAAGCGGAGTTCGGAGGAGTGAGAATCCGGTGATGGAGTTTCTGTGTCTCTGATGTTCTGGGTGAGTCCTGATTACATTACGATCACGCGTGTGTCCGTTTAAACACGCGTGTGTCCGTTCTAAACACGCGTGTGTCCGAGAGGGGAGAAGGAGAGAGAGAGAGAGATTATAACGTTGAAAAAGAGCAGTAGGGAGATAGACAGGGGAAAGTATCGATATGCATACATGTGTTTGGATGTTTCTGGGTTATGTATGCACATTCTATGTGTGTGTGTGTGTGTGTGTGTGTGTGTGTGTGTGTGTGTGTGTGTGTGTGCGTGTGTGTGTGTGTGTCACCTGTCATACCTGTGTCTCCTTGACTTCCGGATCGCTGTCGTGACTGTAGCTTCTTGTAAATCTCTCGCCCACACAAACCTCTCCCTTCTTCCTCCGCCTACACTCATCCCTCTGTTATTTCTCTCTTTCCCCTCTTTTTTTCTCTCTCCTCCCCCCTCCGCTCCTCACACACTCTCTTCTCAACTGTTTCTCTAATGCATCCTTTCTCCCCTCCCCTCTCCTCCCCCACCCTCCCCTCACCTCCCCCAACCCTCCCCTCTCCTCCCAAACAAAGTGGCCGATCGACATCAACGATGCTTATTTTGTAACATACTCATGGAATCATGTCAGTGTGTTGTTGACTAAGGAGTGTGTGTGCATGTGTGTTCAGTACTAGTGTGTGTGTGTATTCAGTACTAGTGTGTGTGTGTCTTCAGTACTAGTGTGTGTGTGTGTGTAGTCAGTACTAGTGTGTATTCAGTACTAGTGTGTGTGTGTATTCAGTACTAGTGTGTATTCAGTACTAGTGTGTGTGTAGTCAGTACTAGTGTGTATTCAGTACAAGTATGTGTGTATTCATTACTAGTGTGTATTCAGTACTAGTGTGTGTGTGTAGTCAGTACTAGTGTGTGTGTGTATTCAGTACTAGTGTGTGTGTGTGTAGTCAGTACTAGTGTGTGTGTGTATTCAGTACTAGTGTGTGTGTATTCAGTACTAGTGTGTATTCAGTACTAGTGTGTATTTAGTACTAGTGTGTGTGTGTGTGTATTCAGTACTATGTGTGTGTATTCAGTACTAGTGTGTGTGTATTCAGTACTAGTGTGTATTCAGTACTAGTGTGTGTGTGTATTCAGTACTAGTGTGTGTGTGTATTCAGTACTAGTGTGTGTGTGTGTATTCAGTACTAGTATTTGTGTGTATTCAGTACTAGTGTGTGTGTGTGTATTCAGTACTAGTGTGTGTGTGTGTATTCAATACTAGTGTGTGTGTGTATTCAGTACTAGTGTGTGTGTGTGTATTCAGTACTAGTGTGTATTCAGTACTAGTGTGTGTGTGTATTCAGTACTAGTGTGTGTGTGTATTCAGTACTAGTGTGTGTGTGTGTATTCAGTACTAGTATGTGTGTGTATTCAGTACTAGTGTGTGTGTGTGTATTCAGTACTAGTGTGTGTGTGTATTCATTACTAGTGTGTGTGTGTATTCAGTACTAGTGTGTATGTGTGTATTCAGTACTAGTGTGTATTCAGTACTAGCGTGTGTGTATTCAGTACTAGTTTGTGTGTGTATTCAGTACTAGTGTGTGTGTGTGTGTATTCAGTACTAGTGTGTGTGTGTGTGTGTGTGTGTGTATTCAGTACTAGAGTGTGTGTGTGTGTATTCAGTACTAGTGTGTGTGTGTGTGTGTATTCAGTACTAGTGTGTGTGTGTGTGTGTGTATTCAGTACTAGTGTGTGTGTGTGTGTGTGTGTGTGTGTGTGTGTGTATTCAGTACTAGTGTGTGTCAGATCCAGTCACTCTCCATGTCGTCTGTCTGTGGTGTCATGGCAACGCCTCATCTCCACTCCAGTTACATAAAATCTCTCTTTCCTCACAGCTTGGGTACAACTTGCTAGAAGTGGAGGTACATCCTGCTAGTTATTAGCATAGGTAGGTTTAGCAAGCTAGTAGCTCTAAGTAGTGCTGGCAGGCCTTGGGTATGGCTAACTAGTAGCTCTAAGTAGTGCTGGCAGGCTAATACATTGGGTATGGCTAGCTAGTAGCTCATAGTAGTGCTGGCAGGCTAATACATTGGGTATGGCTAGCTAGTAGCTCATAGTAGTGCTGGCAGGCCTTGGGTATGGCTAACTAGTAGCTCATAGTAGTGCTGGCAGGCTAATACATTGGGTATGGCTAGCTATTAGCTCTAAGTACTGCTAGCAGGCCTTGGGTATGGCTAGCTAGTTAGCAGCATTAGTTAGTAGTATTAATCACTGGCACATTCTGACCCAAACGTTGGCATGTCTTGTGATGTGACACTAAACGTTTGATGAAACTTGAGAGCATTAGCATTGTTAAGGCTAAGTGATGGGTACACCTTGGTTTAGAAGTCCTTGTTAGTTGGTACTGTTAGACTGTTGACTGGTGGATCTGGTTAGCTTGTAGCTTAGCAGAATAGGACCAGTTATCAGTGTCAAGGATTATAGCAGGTTAGCAGATAAACGGGTTGTATTAGCAGGTTGTATTAGCAGGGGATGCTAGCAGGCTATGATAGCAGGTTATGCTAGCAGGGGATGCTAGCAGGCTATGATAGCAGGTTATGCTAGCAGGTTATGATAGCAGACTATGCTAGCAGGCTATGATAGCAAGTTGTGCTAGCAGGTTATGCTAGCAGGTTATGATAGTAAGTTGTGCTAGCAGTGCGAATGTTCTGTTTGATGAACAGCCAAACCAGGTCTCTCGTTACTATGGTAACACCTGGGGAGAAGCAGAGGTACATTCGAAATGACATTCCTCAGAACTTTTATAACTTTAGACATGTGCAAGTGTCTGTGAGTGTGTGTGTGAGAGTGAGTTTGTGCGTGTTTGTGAGTGCCTGTGTGACAGTGAGTGTGTTTGTGAGTGTGTGTGAGTGTTTGTGAATATGTGAGTGTCTAAGTGTGTGTGTTTGTGAGTGTGTATGTGTGTGCCTGTGTGAGAGTTTGTGTGTGTGTGTGTGCGTGAGTGTGCATGTTTGTGTGAGTGTGTGTGTTTGTGTGTGAGTGAGTGTGTGTGTGTGCGTGTGTGTGAGTGAGTGTGTGAGAGTGTGTGTGAGTGTGTGTGTGTGAGTGTGTGTGTGAGAGAGAGAGAGTGTGTGTGTGTGAGTGTGTGTGTGAGTGTGAGTGTGTGTGTGAGTGTGTGTGTGTGAGTGAGTGTGAGTGTGTGTGTGTGTGAGTGTGTGTGTGTGTGTGAGTGTGTGCGTGTGTGTGTGTGTGAGTGTGTGTGTGAGTGTGGAGGAGGAGGAGGGGGTTATCTTGGCTTCGCAGCTCCTTTGGTTTTTCCTGTTAAACATCCGTCTCCACGGGAACAGAGGCAGGAAACAGGAAGGGCTGCTCTCTGGAAGGGTGTGTGTGTGTGTGTGTGTGTGTGTGTGTGTTTGTTTGTTTGTGTGTGTGTGTAAAGGCCAACTTTCTGGAAGTGTTCAGACCACCACACACTCTCCTGAGAGAGAGAGAGAGAGAGAGAGAGAGAGAGAAGAACGAGAGAGAGAGAGAGAAGCGAGATATAATGAGGGGGGGTGACAGGTGAGGGGAGAGGAAAGGAAGGGTCTGTGGGAAGAGACAGAATTTAGACAGCTAAAATGGGCTTATCAGACAAGGATGAATATTAATATTAGGATGTCATATGGTTACACAAGACAGCAACCATTGCCGTCCCACCGGGACATGTGCTCTCGGACGTCTCATTGGCTGGGGGTAAGTGTCTGGAAGCGAGGGATTGGTGGGTAAGAAGGAAGTGAGTTTCCTCTGCTGTTTCCTCCCTGTGTGGATCTGCAGTCCTGCCCAGAGCCCCACAGTAGACAGACTAACCAGAGAAGGCCTCCAGACAGAACAGCAGACAAGCTCATTCTAGAACAGACAAGCTCATTCTAGAACAGACAAGCTCATTCTAAAACAGACAAGCTATAGGAGTAGAATTTAAAGCATAATAACAAAGTAGATTCCAAGAGATTTCTGAGTGGATTCCGGTCAGAGTAGGTCAGAGTAAGACAGAGTAGAACAGGCCGGAGGAGGGGGTTATCTTGGCTTCGCAGCTCCTTTGGTTTTTCCTGTTAAACATCCGTCTCCACGGGAACAGAGGCAGGAAACAGGAAGGGCTGCTCTCTGGAAGGGTGTGTGTGTGTGTGTGTGTGTGTGTGTGTGTTTGTTTGTTTGTGTGTGTGTGTAAAGGCCAACTTTCTGGAAGTGTTCAGACCACCACACACTCTCCTGAGAGAGAGAGAGAGAGAGAGAGAGAGAGAGAAGCGAGGGATATAATGAGGGAGGGGGGGGTGGACAGGGTGAAGGGGGAGAGGAAAGGAAGGGTGAGGAAGGGAGACAGATTTAGACAGCTAAGGTGGGGTTGATCAGGACCAAGGATGAGATATAATATTAGGATGTCATATTGTTACACAAGACAGCAAGCCATTGGCCGTCCCACCCGGGACATGTGCTCTCGGACGTCTCATTGGCTGGGGGTAAGTGTCTGGAAGCGAGGGATTGGTGGGTAAGAAGGAAGTGAGTTTCCTCTGCTGTTTCCTCCCTGTGTGGATCTGCAGTCCTGCCCAGAGCCCCACAGTAGACAGACTAACCAGAGAAGGCCTCCAGACAGAACAGCAGACAAGCTCATTCTAGAACAGACAAGCTCATTCTAGAACAGACAAGCTCATTCTAGAACAGACAAGCTCATTCTAGAACAGACAAGCTCATTCTAAAACAGACAAGCTATAGGAGTAGAATTTAAAGCATAATAACAAAGTAGATTCCAAGAGATTTCTGAGTGGATTCCGGTCAGAGTAGGTCAGAGTAAGACAGAGTAGAACAGGCCAGTAGAATTGGTTAGTAGAAGCATTAGTGGAGTTACCTGGTTCTAGCAGACTGTTTTCATGAGACTGGAACAATACAGGTAACTATGACTTTTGAACATGTCTGTGTCTTTGTGAATGGGTTTGTTTGTGTGTGTGTGTGTGTGTGTGGGTCTGTTTCTGTGTCTGTGTGTGTTTCTGTGTGTGCATGTCTGTGTGAATGTGTGAATGTGTTTGTGTGTGTGTGTTTCTGTGTGTGTGTGTGTCTTTGTGAATGTGTGTGTCTTTGTGAATGTGTGTGTGTGTGTCTTTGTGAATGTGTGTGTGTCTTTGTGAATGTGTGTGTGGTAAAATGTGTTTTTTTGCAGGTTTAATTTACAGTGAGAACAATTCTGCAGAGTGTGGCATCACCATAGTAACTGGGGGAATGCAGATGAGGGTCTCTTTCCAAACACACACACACACTCTCACACACACACACACACACACACACACACACACACACACACACACAGCTCTGGGTGGATCTTCAGTAAACTGCAGAAGGGAGGAGGGACAGGATTCCCTGAATTTCCCTCTTTGCCAGTTTCCATGACAACCACTCACAACTTGTGAAGGCTTGTGGTCTGATTGCAACAGTCACAGTCTCTCAGCAGATAGGAAGATGAGACGGGGAGAGGGGGAGAGAGAGGGAGGAGGGGTGGGAGAGAGGGAGGAGGGGGGGGAGAGAAGGAGTAGGGGAGAAGGGAGAGAGGGAGGAGGGGAGAGGAGGAGATGAAGGAGCAGGTGGGATCATTTCATTCAGTGGAATGCTTTAAAGATCTTAATATCTCAGTATTTGACCGCAGATCAAGAAGTTTACTGTTTGAATTCCTGTCAGTCTGAAGGAAGATGAGCTGAGAGGAGGACAGAGGAGAGAGACTGAGAGGAGGAGAGAGGAGAGAGACTGAGAGGAGGACAGAGGAGAGAGACTGAGAGGAGGAGGAGGATAGAGACTGAGTGGTGAGAGGAGAGAAAGAGATAGACGGACAGAGAGATAGACAGAGGCAGACAGAGACTGATGTAGAGAGAAGTAGAGTGAGAGAGACTGAGAGGAGGAGGAGGAGAGAGAGATTACCTGATGGGAGGAGCCGAGGAGGATCAGAGACTGGAGTAGAACGTACAGAGGAGAGAGGGACTGAAGATTTGAGTGACAGAGAGTATGAGTGGACTGAGAGAGAGGGAGGTATAGAGACTGAGTGGAGGAGAAAAGAGGAGGAAGAGACTGTCAGAGTAAGGACAGAGGAGAAGATCTGGAATTTATGAGTGGCTTAGAGTTACAGAGCGATGAGAGGACTGAGTCGAGAGGAGGAGATAGAGGACTGAGTGGAGGAGGAGATAGAGTACTAGAGAGACTGAGAGTGAGGAGGAGAGAGAAGACTTGAGAGAAGGACAGTAGAGAGAGACTGTAGTGGTAGTGAGGAGTGATAGAGACTTGAGTGTGAGGGAAGGAGTGAGGGAGGAACGAAGAGGAGAGGACAGCAGGAGGATAGACTGAGAGCGTACGGAGGCACCGAGAGAGACTGAGAAGACTTAGTGTGAGAGGACAGTGAGAACATGAGACTTAGAGAGACTGCAAGTGGAGGAGAGAGGAGAGAACGCAGAAGACTATTTTGAGAGGAGGGAGGATAGAGAACTGGAGGGTTGAGGAGAGAGGAAGAGACTGAGAGTGAGGAGGGCAAGGAGAAGACGAGATGAGGACAGAGGAGAGGAGACCTGAGAGGAGGAGGTAGGCAAGTAACTGGAGTGGAGGAGGAGATAAAGATCTGAGGAGAGAATTGAGGAGAGGAAAGGAGAGATGAGAGAAGGAAAGAGGAGACACCAAGGGAGGAGAAGGAGAGAAGAACAGCAGGGAGAGTGAGGGGGACAGAGAGAGATACACTAGTACAGACAGACAGGAGAGAGAAACAGACAGACAAAAGAAAAACGGAACATGAGGGCAAGCACGTGCAGGAGAGAGAAATGAATTTAGAGAGGAGAGAGAAAAAGGGAGAAAGAGAGAGAGCAGGAGAGGAGGAGAGATGAGAACTAGATTAGCGAGGACAGAGGAGAGAGACTGAGAGAGGAGGGAGGGATTAAGAGACTGATGTGGCATGGAGTAGTGATAAAAGATCCTGCGAACGTACTGAGAGGAGGAGAAGGAGGAAGAGACTGAAGGAGGTACAGAGGAGAGAGACGGAGTTGAGAAGGAGAAATAGACTTGAGTGAGAGAGGAGAGAGACTGCAGTTGGAGGAGAGCAGAGATGAGACTAGAGAGACGGAAGAGGCAGTGAAGTACGCAGAAGACTTTGAGTAGAGCGACAGATGATGAGAGACGAACATTAGATAAACGCTTCATGGCAGCCCGCTGTCCTTAGAGGGCAGCATCGCGTAACATCAGATACATAACATGCAGTACATGTGTGATATTTCAAGGCATATATTAA
>BROE01000027.1:13126991-13136991 GCA_036571765.1 Plecoglossus altivelis
TACAGTAAACAGAGGGGTCCTGGTGACCCTGTACTATAGAGTCTGTTAAGTGGTACGTGCTTTGAACTTACGGCTCTTCTTCGCAGCCAGCTTTTCATCACGGTAAACTTGCGCTGGGAATGTTCTTTAGACGAAGGAACGTCCGCTGAAGGAGTATTCCCTCCCCCCGAAAATAACCTCCCTATCCCCTACCTGGATGGTGAATTAATACATTAAAGCTACCTGCCCTACCACCCTGCTCTTCTGCTCCTATTCACCCTACCTGTAGGTATCATCTACCTGCTCTTCTACCTACCCTACCCCTTGCTCCTATGCCTACCCTGCCTGCCCTATCACCTACCTGGATTCGGTTACATCTACCTGCCCTACCTACCCTACCCTGCCCTACCTACCCTGCCCTGCCCTATCCCCTACCTGGAGGTACATCTACCTGCCCTACCTACCCTGCCCTGCCCTATCCCCTACCTGGAGGTACATCTACCTGCCCTACCTACCCTACCCTGCCCTACCTACCCTGCCCTGCCCTACCTACCCTGCCCTGCCCTATTTTCCTTCCTACCTTGGCAGGTACATTTCTACCTGCCCTTACCTACCCACTCTGTCTCTCTTGCCCTCCCTCTCCTGCCCTGCCCTCTCCTACCCCCTACATACTACATCCTCCACACTACACTAATCTTGCTTTTCTGGTTTCAGTTCCGTTACAAGAGGCGTGTCTACACTCAGAGTTATGTGGACGACAAGCAGCTAGCCAAGCTGCATACCAAGGTAGGACACAAGGCTGCTAGCATTAGCACTGGCCAGTGATATATACCATACAATTAGCATTAGCATAGCATTATCCTTGCTCTGAACCCAGAGTCTTCTGTTCCAGGCCAACCTGAAGAGATTCATGGAGTACGTGCACCAGAGGAACCTGGAGAAAGTAGCCAGGTTCCTGGAGAAGGGTCTGGACCCCAACTTCCATGATGCTGACACTGGGGGTAAGAGAGTTCTCACACACACACACACACACACACACACACACACAAACACACACACACACACACACACATGCATTTACACACACACATTTACACACACGCATTTACACACACACATTTACACACCACATACTTGCACACACACATTTACACACCCACACATTGCACACATACACACCACACACACACACACATACACACACACCAAACACAACCACACTAAACACACACACACCACACACATTTACACACACGCATTTGCACGCACACACCTTTATACACACACACATATTTACACACACATTTATACACAAAGTAAACACACATCAATGCTGTGTGTGGTGTGTGTGTGTGTGTGTGTGTGTGTGTGAGCAGAGTGCCCCCTGACCCTGGCAGTGCAGCTGGAGTCTTGCTCTGACCTGATCAAGCTGCTACGGAGTGGAGGAGCTCACCTGGACTTCAGGACCAGAGATGGCATCACCGCCCTGCACAGAGCTGTGCTCTGCAGGAATGCCCTGGCTCTCACTGTGAGCACACACACACACTCACACTCACACACTATGAGCACACAGACACACTCACTCACATACTCACACACACACACACACTCACTGTCAGCACACACACTCACACACACTCACACACACTCACACACACACACTCACATACTCACACAAACACTCACACACATACTCACACACTCTCTCACTGTGAGCACACACTCACACACTCTCACTGTGAGCACACACTCTCACATACTCACACACACACTTACTCACACACTCACTCACACACTCACTCACTCACACACACACTCACATACTCACACACTCACACACACTCACACACTCACTCACTCACTCACTCACACAGACACGCTCACACTCACACACACACACACTCACTGACACACACAGACAGACTCACACACACACACACAGACAGACTCACACTAAATAATCTCATCCCCCAGACCCTGCTGGACCTGGGCGCGTCCCCAGACTACAAGGACAGCCGTGGTCTGACCCCTCTGTACCACAGCAGCATGGTGGGAGGAGACCCGTACTGCTGTGAACTACTGCTGCAGGACCACGCTCACATAGGCAGCAGTGATGAGAACGGCTGGCAGGAGGTGCACCAGGTAACACACACACAAGTTCAAGTTCAAGTTCAAGTTGTACTTTATTGTCATTCCGCTACATGCGGGTGCATACAGTGGAACGAAATGTCGTGCCTCACAGAGCCACGGTGCTACATAAGTACAGACATTTAACAGTACAGTCTAACAACAAACAATTTAAATTAAATATAACATTTCTCCTATACATAAACTAAACAGGATACAAACTATACAAACTGTACGAATACCTTCCGATGTGCATGTGCATAGAGTATTGTACATGTGCGAAGAATAGATACATATTATTACAGAGTCTTTAGTGCAGTTTGTGTACACACGGCAGTGTGTATGAAAAGTGCAGTGGGTGAGTGACTAGTGCCAGTTTTCTGATAGTCTTAGTTATTGTGTGGGTAGTCATAGAAGCCCGGAAGAGTTCAGGGCTCACAGCCTGGGGGAAGAAGCTGTTGATCAGTCTGGCAGAGCGGGCTCTGAGGCTCCGGTATCATCTACCTGATGGTAGTGGCTGGAAGAGGCTGTGGGAGGGGTGGGTGGGGTCCTTAACGATACTATTGGCCTTGCTGGAGCATCGTGTGTGGAAGATTTCTAGGATTGAGGGGAGAGGGGCACCGATGATCTTCGCAGCTGTGTTCACTGTTCGCTGGATGGTCTTGCGGTCTGCTGCAGTGCAGTTCCCGTACCAGACAGTGATGCAGCTGGTCAGCACACTCTCAATGGTGCCCCTGTAGCACACATGCACACACACACACACGCATGCACACACACACACATGCACACACACACACACAGACACATGCACACACACACACACACACAGACACAGACACACGCACACACACACAGGCACACACACAGACACACTCACACACAGACACACACACACACGCACACACACCACATAGGCACACACACACACACACACACAGGCACACACACACACACAGACACACACACAGACACAGGCACACACACAGACACACATACACACACAGACACACACTATGTGGACGACAAGCAGCTAGCCAAGCTGCATACCAAGGTAGGACACAAGGCTGCTAGCATTAGCACTGGCCAGTGATATATACCATACAATTAGCATTAGCATAGCATTATCCTTGCTCTGAACCCAGAGTCTTCTGTTCCAGGCCAACCTGAAGAGATTCATGGAGTACGTGCACCAGAGGAACCTGGAGAAAGTAGCCAGGTTCCTGGAGAAGGGTCTGGACCCCAACTTCCATGATGCTGAAAATGGGGGTAAGAAGAGTTTACTCACACACACGACACACACAACACACAACACATACACGAAACAGAACCACACACACAAGCAATAAAACACACACATTGCTAATTATACACAAGGCAAACCCAATTTACTACACACGCTAATATTTTACAACACACACACATTTTAGCACACCATCTACCTTGCAGCAACACAACCATTTATAAAACAACACCGAAACTTGAACACATTATACACCCACACACTTACTCAAAACAACACACATATAACAACACAACTTACAAACACAAACCACACTTAAAACAACACACCCAACACACATTTTATAACAACACAATAGCAATTTGCAAACGCCCAACCAACTCTTTTACAGACCACACACACATATTATACTCACACAATTTATACAACACAAAAAGTAAACCACATCAATTTTCTGGTGTGTGGTGGTGTGTGGTGTGTGTGTGTGGTATGTGTGTGTAGAGAGAGTGGACCCCATGACCCTGGCAGTGCAGCTGGAGTCTTGCTCTGACCTGATCAAGCTGCTACGGAGTGGAGGAGCTCACCTGGACTTCAGGACCAGAGATGGCATCACCGCCCTGCACAGAGCTGTGCTCTGCAGGAATGCCCTGGCTCTCACTGTGAGCACACACACACACTCACACCTCACACACACACATACACATTCATACTATTTGCACGCGCACACACACACGCTTGCAAGCGTTCACACACAACTGTCAGCCCCACACACTCACACACACTCACACCCACTCACACACAAACACAACTACACATCTCCACACAAAACACTCAACACACAATAAACTATCATATAAGACACTAAAACACTCTGCTCACTGTGAAGCACACACTACACAACTGATACACTGTGAGCACGACAACTCCACATAACTGCACTAAACACACTTACTACACACAAAAAAATTCAACTACAAATCAACACATGCACTAATCATCATCAACGAACAACTACACTACTTTTAACATAAAACTCAAACACATACATTATATACATTAAAAGAACATACATTAATCTATCCACACTCAAAACACATCACTCCTCACGACAACGAAATTTACGCATCACTCACAATTAACTATTTATTTCTTTAACAACTCAATCGAGACAACAACCTAACAAAGACAAGCACCACCAAAACATAACCACCACAACAACAAGATACAGACCTATACACAACACTATAAAAATTATCAATCACAACCAGACCCTGCTGGACCTGGGCGCGTCCCCAGACTACAAGGACAGCCGTGGTCTGACCCCTCTGTACCACAGCAGCATGGTGGGAGGAGACCCGTACTGCTGTGAACTACTGCTGCAGGACCACGCTCACATAGGCAGCAGTGATGAGAACGGCTGGTTTCAAAAGGAGATGTGCATGCACAAAAGGTAAACAACATCACACAAAGATTCCAAAGTATCATATTGCAAGTTGTGCTTTATTGTCATTCCGATACATGTGGGTGCATACAGTAGAACGAAATGTCGTGCCTCACAGAGCCACGGTGCTACAAAAATACAGGCATTATAACAAGTACAGTCTAACAAACAAACATTTAAATTAAATATAATTAAACATTTTCTATACATCTTAACTAACACGGATTTACCAAAACCTATACAAAACACTAGTACGAAAACCTTACCGATGTGCATTGTGCATAAGAGCTATCTGTAATGTGCGAAGAATAGATACATATTAAGTGTACAGAGTCTTATAGTGGCAGTTTGTGTACACACACGGCAAGTGTGATATGGAAAGTGACAGTAGGGTGAGTTACTAGTGCCAGTTTTCCGATTTCTTAGTTATTGTGTGGATAGTCATTGAGACCCGGAAGAGTTCAGGGCTATCACAGCCTGGGGGAAGAAGCTGTTGATCAGTCTGGAAGAGCGGGCTCTGATGCTCCGGTATCATCTACCTGATGGTAGTGGCTGGAAGAGGGACTGTGGGGAGGGGGGGTGGGTCCTATAATCTAAGAAGTTATAAAAATACTAATTTGCCTTGCTGGAGCAGTCGTGTGTGCGAAAATTTCTGAGGATTGAGGAACGAGGGGCAACCGATGATCTTGGCAGCTGTGTTCACTGTTCGCTGGATGTTCTTGCGGTCTGCTGCAGTGCAGTTCCGGTACCAGACAGTGATGCAGCTAGTCAGCACACTCTTTCAATGGTGGCCCCTGTAGACACACTTGCACACACACACACACACACGCATGCAACACACACACATGCACACACACACACACAGACACATGCACACAACACACACACACAACACAGACACAGAACACACGCACACACACACAGGCACACGACACAGACACACTCACACCACAGACACATTAAAATACACTCAACAACACAACGCCGCACAACACTTACACATGCACAGCAACACACACACACCCCAGCGCATTCACAGACACACACATCCACAGACACACACAGACCACAGCCACACATACAGACACTCACCTACACACACAAACACAATAACCCACCCACACCATTAACGAGCCACAACAACACAGACAATCGGCCCCACCAAGATACAATACAGAATACAACCAACAATCTAACAACACAGACCACACCACAAACAAACAAAGCACACAAACAGAAACATTCACAAAATCATCACACAGACAACACAACAATATGTAAAACAACACAATGAATACATCAAACTTACACTCATATACAACAGTATTAAATTTGTTTATAAAACCCACCATACCACTTTTAGCTTCATTATTCATGTTTTACTGTTACATACACCTGTACAGTCTGTTCTGGATAGGCGTTGTTTCGTCATGGTAAACAGTGCATTAACCAACGCTGAGCTTCTGTATTCACGGAAGGGACTGAGCATCCAGAAATACCATCAGGAAACACAGCACTAGCATCTGTGTGGCTCTTCACCTACAAACACAGAGACACACAATTTACACACACACACACACTTACAGCACACACACCACACACATCTACCACTAACAGCTCAACACAAACACTCTAACACACACACTATCTACATGCACAACACCACACACACCGAGTGATTTCTCTGACTTTGCAGGATGGCTGTGCACGAGTTCTACTGTTCCGTGGAGCCAATAAAGACATTAAAAACTACAACAACCAGACTGCCTTTCAGGTAAAAAACTACAACAACCAGACTGCCTTTCAGGTAAAAAACTACAACAACCAGACTGCATTTGTCAAAACTACAACAAACTCCATCCCTCAGCACACTTCATCTAACCCACCCAAAAAACCACACCAAATAAACCAAAAAAGATACAAAAAAAAAAAATTAAAAAAAGAAACCCAAAAAAAAAAAAAAAAATAAAACAAAGAAAAAAAAAAAGACGGCCTTTCAGGTTTAAAAAATGACATCAACCAGACTGTCTTTAGGTAAAAAACTACAACCAGACTGTCTTTTAGGTTAAAAAAAACTACAACAACCAGACTGCATTTGTCAAAACTACAACAGAGTTTACATTATAGTACATATATATACTGTATATATACTATATATGTATATTACTGTACAGTATGTTTAGTATAGTGTGTGTGTTTGTGTGGTGTGTGTGTTTGTGGCGTGTGTGTGTGTGTTTGTGGTGTGTGTGTTTGTGGTGTTTGTGTGTGTGTTTTTGTGGTGTGTGTGTGTGTGCATGTGCGTGTGTTTGTGGTGTGTGTGCGTGTGCGTGTGTTTGTGTGGTGTTTGTGGTGTGTGTGTGCGTGTGCGTGTGTTTGTGTGGTGTTTTGTGGTGTGTGTGTGTGTTGTGTGTGTGTGTTTGTTTTTGTGGTGCTATGTGGTGTGTGTGTCATGTGCGTGTGTTTGGTGGGTGTGTGTTGTGTGTGTGGTGTGTGTGTTTGTGGTGTGTGTGTGTGTGTGTGTGTGCGTGTGTTTGTGTGGTGTTTGGTGGTGTGGGTGTGTGTGTTGTGTTTGTGGTGTGTGTGTGTGTGCGTGTGCGTGTGTTTGTGTGGTGTTTGTGGTGTGTTGTGTTGTGTGTTGTTGTGGTGTGTGTGTGTGGTGTGCATGTGCGTGTGTTTTGTGGTGTGTTGTGTGGTGTGTGGTGTGTTGTGTGTGTGTGTGTTTTGTGGTGTGTTGTTGTGTGTGCGTGTGCGTGTGTTTTGTGTGTGTTTGTGGTGTTGTGTGTGTTTGTGTGTTTTTGTGGTGTGTGTGTTGTGCGTGTGCGTGCGTGTGTGTGTGTGTTTTGTATGTGTGTGTGTGTGTGTTGTAGTGTGATGTTGTAGTGTCTAGGTCAGGCCATCGTTAATAGCAGGGAACTTTAGACTTGGCGAGATCGAATGCAAGATTCTTCTCTCTTATATTATCTGATCTGTTTTAGGTGAGTACGTACCTTAAGAAGTTGTGTTGTGTTGATGATAGAGGCAGTGTGGTGTGTGTGAGAACGTCTGTGTTGTGTGATAGTGTTGGGGTGTAGTGTGTGTGTGTAGAGGGGGGGTGGGTGGTGATGTGATTGTGTGTGTGTAGTTGAAGTGTAGTGTTAATAGCTGCGCTGTCTTCAAGTGCCTATTACAGGGAGAAGTCGCGTCCTAGCACATAACGCGGCGAGGAGGCAGAACTCAGATGGTTGCAGGGGAGTGGACCTAGTACTTCTCACCGCTGCTTCTGATATTCGCTAGCAGCAGATGACAAATGCCTGGAGAGGCCCACGCCTCCTCATCCCCAGGGCACTCCCTCAACAAGCACACGTGGAAGACTTTGCACAACTGAACAACCGCAGACACCGACCGCGAAAACGACTGACAACAACACATGCCTGGTAGAAACAATAGCACAGTCGCTCAATAGACACAACACACACACACAGTAGCCTCAGGTAGACACACTCACACACACACAGAATATACACAACAACACAGATACACACACACACACAGATACAACACACACACAGATAAACACACACACACGTACAGAAAAACACACACATGCACAAACAAACAAACAAACAAAAAACACACACACACAGATGCACACAACTACCCAAAACTACACACAGATACACACACAGATATCACCACAGATACAACACACACACACACAGATACATAAACACACACAACACACAGATACACACAAACACAGATGCACACACAAAATACACACCACACACCCTCTAATACACTCACACAGTTTTCTGCATGTTCTTTATATATAAATAATATTTTAAACGTATGTGTGTGTGTGTATCTGTGTAGATAGTGTGTATCTGTGTGTGTGTTGTGGATGTGTAGTGGTTGTGCACAGTGGCAAGGTGAGCAAGACACCCCCCCCTCCCCGCCTCCTCCACCCCCCCTCGCCCCCCAGCCACGGAAGAAGAGGAGACTGTACAGTGCCGTGCCTGGCCGAACCTTCATCGTGACACGCTCACACACGCCCCAGGGCCCGGGGGAGATCAACCTGCATCGAGGGGAGAGGGTCAAAGGTCAGCGCCGTTCCTTCTGTCCAATCAGACATCATCTTCTCCTGCTGTTTATTCACGATACTGACGGACTCTTTCCTTTTATCTCTCCTTTGTATGGACATTTGTATCCCGCTCCCCGCCTACTCTTCTCTACTCCACCAACTCTCAATCTTCACCGACACACACTCTCTCTCTCTCTCACTCTCTCTCCTCCCTCTTTCACCTTATATCACTCCTCTCTAAAAAAACTCTCATCTTTATTGATACGTAACAGACTACATATATAAGGAATAAGCATTCATTAAATATAGATAAACGTCATAACAATCTCTCTCCATCCTCCGCTCCCTCCCTCCCTCCGCTCCGTCCCTCTCTCCCTCCCACTACCTGAACCAATCTTACTCTGCTCTCTCCCTCCCTCCCTTCTCTCTCTCTCTCCCATCCAAGTACTAACCAGGTGTTGTAAGCTTTTTTATCTTTTTTTTTCTGTCTCTCTCTCTCACCACTCCTCTGCTTTCTTCTCATTTATTCCTCCTCTCTCCATCCTCCGCTCCCTCCCTCCCTCCCTCACCTCTCTACCCTCCCTCCCATCTCAATATCACTAATTATCAAATCATTATACTCCCTCAAGCAATACCAAGACTCCCTCGCTCCCTCTCATCCCATCCATCATCCCTCTCAACTACTCATCACATCACTCTCTCTGCCTCTCCCCTCCCATGCCACCCCCAGTCTGTGAGTATGATTTACATGAGAGGGAGGTTTCTGGGAAGGTTCAGTGAAGGGCAGGACTGGATGGTTTCCTGCTGACTGTGTGGAGGAAGTTCAGATGAGACAGTAAATTCTGAAACCACAACGTCTAGGTAACACACTATACACTACAGACACTCTACACACACAACACACACGACACAACACACAACCTACTCCACACAAAAACCCTCATAAACAACAGCGAAACAGCTCAATAAAAACAACACACCTACAACTCACACACACACATCTTACAACACTCACACAAAAACATACATACTAGCAACACACTCATTATATTCACACACACACAACAACACACACTCTTCACACTCGAACACAAAACTCTATACACACAGCACTCATACACAGCACACACACACACTCACGTCACACACACAA
>BROE01000027.1:13141991-13169480 GCA_036571765.1 Plecoglossus altivelis
CTGTTTCCTGTTTGTCTGTTTCCTGTTTGTCTGTTTCCTGTTTGTCTGTTTCCTGTTTGTCTGTTTCCTGTTTGTCGTCAGAGCGGGGGGAGGTCGACGTACGTTTGAAAATGTGTTCTCTGACTGAACATTTTAGGAAAGTTTCACAATAATCTCTCCTCTCCCTGCGTGTGTGTCCGTGTGTGTGTGTGTGTGTCTGCGTGTGTCTGTGTGTGTGTCTGCGTGTGTGTCCGTGTGTGTCTGTGTGTCTGTGTGTGTGTGTGTGTCTGCGTGTGTCCGATGTGCATGCTCCAGTCCCTGTTTGAGAGGCAGGGCATGCCTGTACCTGCAGGGTTGGAGAAAGTGACCATCCAGCTACCTAGGGGCATGTCCAGGACGAAGTCTTTTGGTGAGATCATCCTCATCACAACAGTCCAGGAACATCACCCTGTCCTGCCCTCCACAACCATCTACTGTACTCTCATATATTGGTACCTGTTCCACTCTGATCTGTTGCACTTATCTCTGTGTTCACCCTCACTCTGCTATACTACAACCACCTTTCTCTACTGTGTTCTATTCTACTGTGTTCTATTCTACTGTGTTCTACTCTACTGTGTTCTACTGCACTGTGTTCTACTGCACTGTGTTCTACTCTACTATGTTCTACTCTACTGTGTTCTATTCTACTGTGTTCTACTCTACTGTGTTCTACTCTACTGTGTTCTATTCTACTGTGTTCTATTCTACTGTGTTCTACTCTACTGTGTTCTACTCTCCTGTGTTCTTCCTCTCCTGTTTCTACTCTCCTGTTTCTACTCTCCTGTTTCTACTCTACTGTGTTCTACTCTCCTGTGTTCTACTGCACTGTGTTCTATTCTACTGTGTTCTACTCTCCTGTGTTCTACTCTCCTGTGTTCTATTCTACTGTGTTCTACTCTCCTGTGTTCTACTGCACTGTGTTCTACTCTACTGTGTTCTACTCTCCTGTGTTCTACTCTCCTGTGTTCTACTCTACTGTGTTCTATTCTACTGTGTTCTATTCTACTGTGTTCTACTCTCCTGTGTTCTTCCTCTCCTGTTTCTACTCTCCTGTGTTCTACTGCACTGTGTTCTACTCTCCTGTGTTCTACTCTCCTGTGTTCTACTCTACTGTGTTCTATTCTACTGTGTTCTACTCTCCTGTGTTCTACTGCACTGTGTTCTACTCTCCTGTGTTCTACTCTCCTGTGTTCTTCCTCTCCTGTTTCTACTCTGCTGCTTCCTCCCGTTTCTACTGCAGCTACTCTGTCTCCCCCTGTAGGTGCTCCAGAAGATGACAGGGTCTCTGCTCTGATTGGAGAGAACCGGTTTCCACGGAGCTCCTCCATGACAGACAGCTTCATCCCGCCCCCTCCCCAGACCGCGCCCCCTCCTCCGCCCTCCCCCTACTACCTGGAGTCCGGCCCTCCTCCCGCCTTCCTGCCCCCCCCACCGCCCGTCCGAGGGGCGGAGCTAGCCCGCTCCAGCTTCAAACCGGGGGCGGAGCCTCGGCTGCACGAGGCCTGTGATTCGCCAACGAGGAGCCACGCTCACGCAGAACGCCAGAGGAAGGCGCGGTCGATGATCATCCTCCAGGACTCTCCCGCCCTCCTGCCCTCCGACCACGGGCCTGGCCCCGCCCTCCTGCCCTCCGACCCCGGGCTTGGCCCCGCCCCCCCGACCTCTCACCCTGTGTTGGAGCGCCGGAGGCGGGGCCGCCCAGTGGAAAACCCCTACGCTAACGTGGGCCAACAGGCTCCGCCCAACAAGCCTCAACGCAGGAAGTCTCCCCTGCTCAAGCAGCTGCAGGTCAGATTGATGCATGAATGGATTAATATGGAAGCATGAATGATGCATGAATGGATGAGTATGGAAGCATGAACACACTGATGCATGAATGGATGAGTATGGAAGCATGAATGATGCATGAATGGATGAGTATGGAAGCATGAATGATGCATGAATGGATGATTATGGAAGCATGAATGATGCATGAATGGATGAGTATGGAAGCAAATCGTGACAGTGCTCAAATCTTTTTGTGGGATAAAAGTTTTTTTTTAACTTTTGGGCTAAATTGTTTTTGGTTAAAAATAATAATCCTAAATCCATTGGAACTGAAGATGTTTTGCATTTTGAATAGTTCATATAATTTTGTCTCAAAAAGTTTGAATATTTCTGGTTCTCCTCTCATGTGTGAAAACGAACAAATTCAGTGATGTTTAAATATGTCTATTATTTTAGATTATTTTTCTTTAAGCTTTCACTGCCTTTTAATAGTCAAAACATTATGTAACTGATTTTCTTCCTGAGATGAGTGGATCAACACAAAAATGAGCGAACGAAGGAATGAATTGTTCTAGTTTTCCTTTGACATTTTCAAACAAATAACAACATTTTCATCCATCAAGGTGGAGGAAGGGGGAGGAGCCAGTCCCAGCAGGGCGGAGCTATACCAGCAGCAAGTTCTCTCTGAGCGTGCTCGCATCCAAGCCACGCCCCCTCAGGGCCGACGCTCCTCCCTCTTCCTGTCCGTGGAGGGGGCGGGATCAGAATCCTCAGCACCTCTCCTCCTGACCCAATCACATTCCATGGATGACCTGGGGGAGCTGCCTCCACCAATCCCGGTGCTGTCCCCTTCCCCCTCCCCTCAGGGCTCCACCTTCCTGCATCCGTTGACGGGCAAACCCCTCGACCCCGCCTCCCCGCTGGCGTTGGCGTTGGCGGCGCGGGAACGAGCGCTCACAGCCCGCACGCCTAGCCCAGAGCCTCGTCACAAACGCACCACGCCCCCCCAGACCAGCCCTGAACCGCGGCACAAGCACATAACGCCGTCCCTCTTCCTTGATGGGCAGGTAGAGCGACCTGAGACGGAGGGCGGGGCCACCTCCCCAGCCGCCCCCTCCCCCGAGCGCTGGAGGCCCTCCCCCCTCCCCCTGCCCATCAGTCAGGTGACCATCAGCGTGACCAGTGAGAGCCAACCGCCTGTCCACATAGAGGCGATGCGTCATGTGGAGAGGAGGCGGAGCCTGACCGTGGGGAGCTCGGAGGAAGAGGGCGGGGCCTACACCGTGACCCTGCCCCCTGCGCTGCTATCTTCCAGTGACGAGGAGACAAGGGAGGAGCTTCGCAAGATCGGGCTGGTGACTCCGCCTCCAGGCTTTGCCGCGTCCCCGCCCCCCACCCTCTCTGCCTCCCTCAGTCTGTCTCCACGGCGACCCCAGCCTGGCGAGGTGGGCGGAGGGGGAGGAGGCGGGGGGGAGTCGGCCCCGGATTCGGGAGTGGAAGAGGGAGAGGACAGGAGTGCCAGCGATCCCCATCTGGATGTCTCCACCTCCCCTGGCAGTACGCCCGCCCCCAGCCTCCCTCCGCTGCCCTCCCCTGACCCACCCCAGCCTCAGCCCAGCCCCAGCCCCTCCCCCAGCCCCGGAGGCCCCCCAGACCCCCAGGGCCTGAAGCCACGTCTGCGCTCCCCCCTGGGTCGGGGGCGGTCTGCCCTCAGGGACCCTCTCCTCAAGCAGTCCTCCGACAGCGAGCTGTTGCCTTCCAGTGGATCAAGCCCAGGCCGGCCTCCCCGCTATCTGTTCCAGCGGCGTTCCAAGCTGTGGGGGGGAGACTCGGGCGAGAGGCGGCCCAGGCAGGGGAGCCCGGAGGAGGGGAGGCCGCAGGCGGTGGGAGGGCAGGGCCTGGAGCTGGCTTCAAGACTGCAGCTGCTTAGTAAGGACACACACTCGCTGGGGGAGGAGCCTGCACCGCTCGACCCTGGGAGGAGGTCGCCGGTGGGCGGGGCCAGGTAGGGGTCAGGCAGCCGGCCAATCACAGCTTGTTGTTTTGACATTCTTTAGACCAGCAGATAGGAGATGTAAGTTCACAGAACAGCTTGAAGGCAGTGTAGGGAAATTTGTGGACAACTGGTCAAAAATAAAATATGTCCGCTAACATAAGACTTATTAAGGCTAACTACCTGGCATCACATAGCACAGATGCAGTGTACTAGTTTGATTGATGTACTAGTTTCTACAGTATTGTAGGTTAACTAGTGTGTGTTTCCCTGTACTCCTGCAGATGCAACCAGGACAATGGAGACAGTAAAGCGTAGGTTTTTAGCTCGCTGGTAAACACCACCTTCTTCCCTAATCTAACTAGTCTAACTAGCCATGCTAACAATAACTAGTCTGACTAGCCATGCCAACCCAAACTAGTCTAACTAGCCATGCTAACCCTAACTAGTCTAACTAGCCATGCTAACAATAACTAGTCTGACTAGCCATGCCAACCCAAACTAGTTTAACTAGCCATGCTACCCCATGCTAGTTTAACTAGCCATGCTAACCCTAACTAGTCTAACTAGCCATGCTAACTTTATTGGTCTAACTAGCGGTGGGTTACTAACTCAACTTGGCTTAACAACACAAACTATTTCAGCTTGTTATCAAACCACGTAACTAACGATGCTAGTTAGCCTAACTAGCCATACCAACCATACATGAGTAATTTCACAAAACCTCACTAACTTAACTTTGCTTGACTATGTATGCTAAGACATGTTGGCTTGCTAACTGTGCTAACAAAACTAGTTAGCCAAAACTAACCTTTCTACTAGGGTTGCCAACTTTGTCACTATAAAAATGCGGAACAAAAGGTGGGCTGGTTTTGTGTGAAAATACAGTGTATCAGTGATCATTCTCAAGTGTCGTGATCAGCACTGCTGTTGTATCGGTGGTTAGATCAGCGCAGTAGTAAAAAAACAGGACAAGTAAGGTCCCTTACGGGACAAATCAGTTAGGCTCAGAATGCGGGATGTCCCGCCTAATTAAGGACAGTTGGCAACCCTACTTAGTAACCATACGAGTTTAACTTTGTTAATTTGAAGTAGCCCAACTGGTTTAACTACTCTTACCAGTCTAGTTTCCCTAAATAGCCAAACTAATCTGACATTACTAGTACAGTTTTGCTAACCGTGACTAGCCTATCTAGTCAATCTCTGCCCAGCCCTGGATCAACTACCGCTTTCTAACCAGGAGCAAATAACTGCCCCCTCTTACCCCAGTGTTAACTGCCCCCTCTTACCCCAGTGTTAACTCCCCCTTCTCACCCCAGTGTTAACTCCCCCTTCTCTCCCCAGTGTTAACTGCCCCTGTTCCCTCACCAGGTGCAACAGAGGGTTCTACTACCCCAGCACTAACATTCTTTTTCCTTCCTGTATCATGAGACTGTCGTGTGTATTCACTCAAGTTGTTCACCCCCCCCCCCCTTTCCAGATTGTTCAGCAGTTTGGGAGAGTTGAACACCATATCCCAGAGGGCCTATGGTACCACCTTCACTGTCAGACCAGGAAGTCGCTACCCGGTGACACGACGCAGCCCCTCCCCCTCCCCCTCCTCTGAGAGGCCGGAGGCTCTGGGTCCTGGGAGAGGATTCGGGATAAGCCCCTCCCACCACCACCACCATCACACCATCCTCAAGTCCTCCAGCCTCAGTCTACCGTCCGAACCCAAGGAGGTGCGCTTTGTGATGCGGAGCGCCAGCGCTCGTACCCGCTCTCGTTCCCCTTCCCCCTCCCCCCACGCCTCCCCCTGCCCCTCTCCCGTCCTGGGTGGGCCCCTGCTGGCCCTGCGACCTTGGCGTCAGCGCCCCCTGGCCCTGTGGAGTAAGTATGACGTGGGGGACTGGCTAGAGAGCGTGGGGCTGGCCGAGCACAGAGCTCGTTTTCAGGAGCATGAGATTGAGGGCTCGCATCTCCCCGCCCTCACGAAGGAGGACTATGCTGAGCTGGGGGTCACTCGCGTCGGCCATCGCATGAACATCGAGAGGGCGCTAAGGCAACTGCTTGAGAGCTGAACCCCCTCCCGACCCCTGACCCCTCCTGACCCTTGACCCCACAACCTATCAACCTATTAACCTGACCCCGCCCCATGAACCCTGACCCAAAGATCATGACCCTTAACCTCTACTGAAGCCTAGCCCTAACCTGCTGGCTCCAACAAGATCCTGCACCTAGTTTTGACCCTGATCTCAGTCTTGAGAATGGAAGCCAGATCTACCCCTGACCCTTGACCCTTGACCCCAGCGCACGGAGAAGGATCACGATCCAAAGACAGCTTCCTAAGGAGTTGAGTGTCGAGACAAGAAAATACCTCCTCCATCTCAATATCTCCAATAGTTTAATATTTTAACATTTATAAAAAATCTACTTTTTAATCTTTGACATACTGGTTAATGAGTGGCTATGTTGAAAGTTGTGTTAACTCATAAGTTGTAAAGTGCTATGAATATGAAAGCATATTAACCCTCTGGAGTTAAAACACCCTAATTTGAATGACAGGGAGACTCTGGAACACTTAATGTGAGCGTATGTGTGTACATGTGTGTGTGTCTGTCTGAAAGCCTGTTTTCCAAGGTGTGTTTTGTATTTTGAATCCTTCTCACCTAGTCTCAGCCTGCCAGAAGCTATGAACTCAGTTGTAGTACCACCTCCACACAGCGGGTGGCGCTGTGGGTCCATCTGAACCCTCTCTTCCTCTGGTAGTGACGGACACTCTACGTTGACGACTTAAAGGTTTAATGAAGATTTATTACTGATTTCATGTAGTTATAGATGATTTTTGAACGTTTATCAAATATTTAACAGAGATTTTATCAAATCCTTCTAGGTATCAATGATTTCATGTTGATTTATTCATGATTTCAATTTAAGAATTTAACCGCAATTTAATGACGTTAAGTGATTATTTAATGGCGATTTTGGTTGTTTGTTGGTGGTTGTGTTCATGCAGGACATGACCCTGACAGCAGCAGTCTTTGTGTAAGACTAATGTGTTCTCGTTTTGATACCAGCCTCAAGCAATGCACACTATGCCACTGACAGCCCTGAGTTCTCATGTAAACAGTGATGTACACAGATATGTGGGCTGGTTTGTGTGGATTTTTAACCCTGCATATCTCCCTAAAGGGAATCTTCTCTGTCTGGCAGGGCTTGGCACAGCAGTTGGTGCTATATCTCACTAAAGCCATGTATACAGACTCACACCAACCCCAACACTCCGTACACCTGATGATAACCCCAACACCTACACCCTCCTACACCACCTACACCCTCCTACACCACCCCTGATCCACCTCCACCCTCCTACACCACCCCTGATCCACCTCCACCCTCCCACACCACCTCCACCCCTGATCCACCCTCCTACACCACCTCCACCCCTGATCCACCTCCACCCTCCTACACCACCTCCACCCCTGCTACACCCTCTTACTCCACCTCCACCCCTGATCCACCTAGACTCTCCTACACCACCTCCAGCCTCCTACACCACCTCCAGCCTCCTACACCACCTCCATCCTCCTACTCCACCTCCACCCCTGATCCACCTCCAGCCTCCTACACCACCCCTTAACCAACTCCAAACTCAACCTTATTTCCCCCGAGCATTTCCAAGCCAACAATAAACAACCAGACTTCCATACTGGACCGACGACAAAACAGACCAAACTTAATAGATGTTGCTATGGCACCCAAAGTCTCAGAGGAAGCGTCCCATTGGCTCTCTAAACTGGGAGGGGCCTATCCAGTCAGTCAGGTTCATAAACCAATCAGGTGCCTCCCCGCCTGCCTTTTGTGACCCTGAGCTGGTGAATGCCTCCTCTCAACCCAAAGCAATCAACTGAACAGGATCGGTTAGATCAAAGTGTTCATTAGTCAATCAATCAAGAGTTCAGTACATATCAATGTATTTTTTAAGTAGACTAAAGTGTGGACCTGTCTGACATGAGAACGGTCTGTAGCAGAGTGTCTGGACATGGTGAACATAGTTATCACACGCAATAAGCAGCATGGCATGTTCTCAAACTGTCCTGAACTGTCCACTAGTCTGAAGCCCTGCCCCGTACTAACACACATACAATAACACACATACAATAACACACATACAATAACACACATACAATGACACACATACAATAACACACATACAATAACACACATACAATAACACACATACAATAACACACATACAATAACAAACCGTGACAACACTTTTCTCTCTCTCCACCTTTTCCCTCTCCACCTCTTTCCTTCTCTCCACACCTCTCTGTCTCCACCTTTCTCTCTCTCCACCTCTCTCTCTACCTGTCTCTCTGCACGTCTCTCTCTACTTCTCTCTCCACCTCTCTAACTCCACCTCTCTCTCTCCACGTCTCTCTCTCCACCTCTCTCTCTCCACCTCTCTCTCTCCACCTCTCTCTCTCTACCTGTCTCTCTCCACGTATCTCTCTACTTCTCTCTCCACCTCTCTCTCTCCACCTCTCTCTCTCCACGTCTCTCCCTCCACCTCCCTACCCCAACTAACCCTTTCAACATAACTACCAGCACTGTAAAGCAGCTTGCCCCCAACTCAAATATGATATATGTACTATTTTTGGTTTGTTAAAACCAGTCTCTCTCCCCCTCCCTCCCTCCCTCCCCCTCCCTCCCTCCCTCCACATCTCCCCTCCCTTGACAATCACATCGGAATGTATCGATTTAGATGTTACGTTCAATTCCGCTTTCTTTCATTTGAGCGCTCTCAACAAAGTAGAGTTAGAACAACACGCTTGATTGTAAACATTATAACCTGTTTTCGATCAGCTGAAAGTGACAACGACGACGATAATGATGATGATATGTGTGAATGTCTTACTTTCGATGAATTTCCATTAATTCAGTCAAATTACTTGTATTTAGGCAAATAAATACGTATAGTTTCAGTGTGACGGTAAGCGCTTGGTGATGGAATGTCTGTGTATTCTTACTTGAGGTTATTTTCATCCATATTAAAGAGCCATTTATCCGCGTCCCGGGAAGCAAGCACATCGCGAAGACCTGGTGTGTTCAACTGTGTGACAAACTTTCTAATAAACTCATATTTACTATCGTCGTGTTATTGTGTTGGCGTATCCACACACACACACACACACACACACACACACACACACACACACACACACACACACACACCCTTCAAACAGACACGTGATATAATTTTTCCTATTGACCAGTCACTCATTGACTTTTCAACGAAGCATTCTAACTAGCATCAGCGTCTGCGTGCAAAATCTTTAAACAAACCCCAAAAATCTGTTTATTCCAGCAAGTAAGTATTTCTTTTTTCATTAGCGACGAAGAGAAGCTTATCAACTCAAAATAAACGGTAGGCTATTTAGCACGACCAAAACAGATAAATTTAAGACCAACGGGTTGAGAAACCTGTTTTAAGAAAATATATTCCTTTTTGCTTTACTGTATTGAGGGGGAGGGGGGGTTATCAGAAAAAGAGTTAACATTTCTGATGTGTAAAATATTTATTTCATTATTTACTTGAATAAAGAGAACGCATTTAGTTTCCCGTTAATACGCTACTTTGTTCCCAGTTTCGATTACAGTTTCGATTCCGAAGATCAGTTCAGTCTAGTTCACTTTATAGACGTAAGGAGTGTATCAGACGATACACAGACGATACGACGGTTTTATCATCAGAAAACATGTGAACTACTTTGTAAACGTCATTACACTAATTTTGTGCTAGCATACAAAATGTAAAAAATAAATAAAAAACCATGATAATATTATTCATTCACCATTGCAGTCTGCCAGTTTTCAGATTATTATCATCTGAGTCTGTCCCCAACACCTGTGAGACCGTCTGACCGCGGACATGTCGCACGCACAAACGTCAGCCACGTTCCAAGAGTTGATCCGGAAGAAACGAGACGGAGGTCAGCTCAGCCAGCGCGAGATAAGAGACCTCGTGCAGGGCGTCAAGATGAAGACCATCCAAGAAAGTCAAATCGGTGGGAACGTGCTCTCACCAACCCACTAACGTTCTCTGTCATACACGTTCCCTCCCTGTCACCCACCCATATTCTCTCTCACCCATATTCTCTCTCACCCATATTCTCTCTCACCCATATTCTCTCTCACCCACATTCTCTCTCACCCACATTCTCTCTCACTCATATTCTCTCTCACCCACATTCTCTCTCACCCACATTCTCTCTCACCCACATTCTCTCTCACCCACATTCTCTCTCACCCACATTCTCTCTCACTCATATTCTCTCACCCATATTCTCTCTCACCCACATTTTCTCTCACCCACATTCTCTCTCACCCATATTCTCTCTCACCCATATTCTCTCTCACCCACATTCTCTCTCACCCACATTCTCTCTCACCCATATTCTGTCTCACCCACATTCTCTCTCACCCACATTCTCTCTTACCCATATTCTGTCTCACCCACATTCTCTCTCACCCACATTCTCTCACCCACATTCTCGCAGGGGCGATGCTGATGGCGATCTGGCAGAAGGGGATGTTGAAGGAGGAGACTCACGCGCTGACCAAGGAAATGATGCTCTCGGGGGAAGTGATGTCATGGCCAGCGGAGTGGGAGGGGCTTGTGGTGGACAAGCACTCCACTGGAGGAGTTGGGGACAAAGTCAGTCTGGTTCTAGCCCCTGCTCTGGCTGCCTGTGGATGCAAGGTGAGTGTGTGGAGGACTGGGGGAGGAGGGCTGGGTGAAAGATCTGCTAATGGAAGTATTATGAGTGGATGCTGGATTTATTTATGTGTTTGTGTGTGTGCGTGTGTGTGTGTGTGTGTGTGTATGTATGTGTGTGTGTGTGTGTGTGTGTGTGTGTGTGTGCGTGTGTGTGTGTGTGTGTGTGTAGGTCCCCATGATAAGTGGTAGAGGACTGGCACACACAGGAGGCACACTGGACAAACTGGAGTCCATCCCTGGATTCAACATCTACCAGACAGTCCAGCAGGTCACAGCTATGTGTCTGTGTGTCTGTCTGTCTGTCTTGTTTGTGTGTATCTGGTGTGTGTGTGTGTGTCTGTCTGTCTGTGTGTCTTGTTTGTGTGTATCTGGTGTGTGTGTGTGTGTGTCTGTCTGTGTGTCTGTGTGTGTGTGTGTGTCTGTGTGTCTGTGTGTCTGTCTGTCTGTGTGTCTGTCTCTCTGTCTGTCTGTCTTGTTTGTGTGTATCTGGTGTGTGTGTGTGTGTCTGTCTGTGTGTGTGTCTGTCTGTCTGTCTGTCTGTCTGTCTGTCTGTCTGTCTGTGTGCATGTGTCTGTGTGTGTCTGTCTGTCTGTCTTGTTTGTGTGTATCTGGTTAGTGTGTATCTGGTGAGTGTGTGACAGTGTGTGTGTGTGACAGTGTGTGTGTGTGTGTGTGTGCAGCTTCACAGGATCCTGTCGGAGGTGGGCTGTTGCATTGTGGGTCAGACAGAGACCCTGGTTCCTGCAGACCAGGTTCTGTATGCGTTGAGAGATGCTACCTCCACAGTAGACAGCCTCCCTCTCATCACTGGTAGGAGACATCAGGAGGAAGAAGATCACCCCTGAAACAACTGCAGTGATGACAACGTGTGTGTGTGTGTGTGTATGTGTGTGCGTGTGTGTGTGTATGTGTGTGTGTGTGTATGTGTGTGCGTGTGTGTGTGTATGTGTGTGTGTGTGTGTGTGTGTGTCTGTGTGTGTGTGGCAGGCTCCATCATCTCTAAGAAAGGTGCTGAGTCTCTGAGCGCTCTGGTTCTGGATGTCAAGTTTGGGAGAGCAGCTCTGTACAAGGACCAGGCCAGCGCCAAGACCCTGGCCCAGTCCCTGGTAACCCCTGACCCCTGTTACCCCTGAACCCTATTAACCCCTGTTACCCCTGACCCCTGTTAACCCTGACCCCTGTTACCCCTGAACCCTATTAACCCCTGTTACCCCTGACCCCTGTTAACCCTGACCCCTGTTTCCCTGATAACCCCTAACCCCTGTTAACCCCTGACCCCTGTTAACCCTGACCCCTGTTAACCCTGACCCCTGTTAACCCTGACCCCTGTTTCCCTGATAACCCCTGACCCCTGTTAACCCCTGACCCCTGTTACCCCTGAACCCTATTAACCCCTGACCCCTGTTAACCCCTGACCCCTGTTAACCCCTGACCCCTGTTAACCCCTGACCCCTGTTAACCCCTGACCCCTGTTAACCCCTGACCCCTGTTACCCCTGAACCCTATTAACCCCTGTTAACCCTGACCCCTGTTAACCCTGACCCCTGTTACCCCTGAACCCTATTAACCCCTGTTAACCCTTGACCCTAACTGTAATAATAATCAGTGAAATCTCAGACACCAGATGCTATGCTAACACTGTGCCACATTAGTCACCATAGTTACCTCTGTCACCACGGTGACGCTCCAGGTGACGGTGGGGAACAGCCTGGGCATCAGGACGGGGGCGGTCCTTAGCCGTATGGACAGTCCGATTGGCTGCTGCGTGGGAAACAGTCTGGAGGTGGTGGAGTCTCTGGAAACCTTGAAGGGGAGGGGACCCCAAGACCTGGTAGACCTGGTCACCACCCTGGGTAACACACACACACACACACACACTCACACACACACACTCACACACACACACACTCACACACACACACACACACACACTCACACACACACTCACCCTGAGTAATACACACACACAGTCAAACACACACACTCACACACACTCTCACACACATACACACACACTCACACAACACACACACACACACACACTCACCCTGGGTAACACACACACACACTCTGGAACAGCATGACACATAACCCAGAGAACGGAAAATTGATGGTTTCACAACGTTATGGACTTTGTACAGGTTGGCAACTGGCTGATGGAATATAGTCACATATAAACGTCTTTGTGTGTTTCTGCTGTGTCTGTTCTGACTTGACTGTGTGTTTCTGCTGTGTCTGTTCTGACTTGACTGTGTGTTTCTGCTGTGTCTGTTCTGCCCTGACAGAGTGTTTCTGCTGTGTCTGTTCTGCCCTGACAGAGTGTTTCTGCTGTGTCTGTTCTGACAGTGTTTCTGCTGTGTCTGTTCTGACAGAAGTGTTTCTGCTGTGTCTGTTCTGACCTGACTGTGTGTTTCTGCTGTGTCTGTTCTGACAGAGTGTTTCTGCTGTGTCTGTTCTGACAGTGTGTTTCTGCTGTGTCTGTTCTGACAGAGTGTTTCTGCTGTGTCTGTTCTGACAGTGTGTTTCTGCTGTGTCTGTTCTGACAGAGTGTGTGGGCATCAGAGCTAGCTGAGTGCTAACTCACTGCTAGCAGGGCCTCAGATTAACTGCTCATCACACTAGCCAGATCAACATCTCAGCATCACATCTTGTGATTTTTATGCGTCTGAATGTGTGTGTGTGTATATGTATATGTGTGTGTGTATGTGTGTGTGTGTATGTGTGTGTGTGTATGTGTGTGTGTGTGTGTGTGTGTGTATGTATGTGTGTGTGTGTGTATATGTGTGTGTGTGTGTGTGTCTAGGTGGTCTACTGCTGCAGATGAACTCCAGATCTGCCAGTCTGGATGAAGGGAAGGAGGTGGTCTTTAGGACCTTGCAGGACGGCTCCGCCCTTGCCAAGTTCCAGGCCATGATGGAGGCTCAGGGAGTAGCCAATGACGTGGCTCGCTCCCTTTGCTCCGCCCACGTGGACTATTACAGTGTCCTGAGACGAGCCCAGAACCAGACAGAGCTGAAAACAGACAGACAGGGTACACACACACACACACACACACACACACACACACTCACACACACTCACACACACACACACACACACTCACACACACTCACACTCACACACAAGCACACACACACACTCACACACTCACGCTCACGCACACGCACACACACACATATACATACATACACACTCACACACACACACTCACACACACACACACACACACACTCACACTCACACACTCACATACACATTCACACACACTCATACATACACATACACACACACATACACACACACATACACATTCACACACACACACACACACACACACACACACACACACACACAGAGCTGGTGACAGTGTACACACATTCCCTAGGATCCTCAGTTTGTGTATTTGTGCCTTAGTGTATAACCTTAGTGTATCTGTGTGCACATGTGTATATATTTCTGTGTTAACAGGCACAGTGGTGGACATCGATGGGATGGTTCTTGCAGAGGTGCTGCACAGTTTGGGGGCGGGGCGTTCAAAGGCCGGGGAAGCGATCAACCACAGCGTGGGGGCGGAGCTTCTGGTATCTGTAGGACAGCAGGTAGACAAAGGTAAGGTACTTAGGGTTCCAACCAAACAGGACGTATGACACATCTGGATTCTGACGTGTCTCCAGGTCAACCCTGGCTGCGTGTTCTGACGTTTGTGTTCTGACGTGTGTGTGTTCAAACGTGTGTGTGTTCTGATATGTGTGTTCTAATGTGTGTGTGTTCTGATATGTGTGTTCTGACGTGTGTGTTCTGATGTGTGTGTGTTCTGATATGTGTGTTCTAATGTGTGTGTGTTCTGATATGTGTGTTCTAATGTGTGTGTTCTAACATGTGTGTTCTAACGTGTGTGTGTGTCTCCAGGTCAACCCTGGCTGCGTGTCCACTTCGAGAGCCCAGCTCTGAGTCCAGCCCAGACAGTCTTACTGCAGAACATTCTGATCTTGGGCCCCCCCTCATCTCAGCCACCTCACACACACACTCTGGTGGCTGAAATCATCCTACCTTAGACGTTTACACGCCTAACCCTAGGGTTACGCTCGCAATCTCTGAACTCTACGGTTTAAAAGTTCAGATGTTAAACATTTCTAGAAATTGCAGTGAAACTCAAAGTTCAGACAGAAGGATGTGAGCCAAGAGTTAATCAGGGCTCTTAATCTGAAAGGGTAGACTTGCACACACACACACACACACACACACACACACACACACACATACTACTACCACTAATACTACATACTAAACCAGGGGTATACAGTTTAAGATCCAGTGACTAACATCTCCCCACTAAAGCTCCACACCATTCATTCATTCATTCATTTTCTACTGTTGATTCCTGTAAGGGATTGCAGTGCAGTTTGTTCCCATCAGGGGTAACAGGTGACTAGAGTCTCTCCCATTGACCTCAGGCCTTAGGCAGGGTACACTCTGGACTGGGCCAACGAGCTGCCAAACCATTCAAATGTTTAATATACTCTATGATTTGGGGGTCATCATTCTAGTTTGTGTAGCTATCAAACAGTACTAACACTCACTGCCTGTAGAATAAGGGTATATTCGTCTGCGAAAGCTTTCCACGATTGTCTATCACGCCTGCCAACTCTACGGGGATGCCGCAGTAATAGCGCTCTGCCGCCATCTAGTGGTGAAGTAGTAAAATGACACCCGTCCACTGTGTCCAACATCAGCATGACGCTACACGCGTTCACTCAGACACTGAACAGTCACCAGCTTGTCCACTGCCGCTCCTCGCTGAGCGCACGCTGGGTTAGGAGTATTGTGATTTCATAGATATGAAGTGTGTGTGTGTGTGTGAGTGTGCGTTTAAGAATTCAACAAAACATCAGTTTCTAGTTTTTAATAATAAAAAAACAACAAAACAGTCTTATGAGTCTGACTTCAGAGAGATTAGGAACGAGGGAAGGAGAGGGGGACAGAGAGAGCAAAATTCTCAACCACACACACACACACACACAGACACACACACACACACACACACACACACAGACACACACAGACACACACACACAGACACACACACACACCGAGTACAGTAGCAGGGACAGGTTAGTGGGCTACTGAGTTTAGGGGTTCAGCTCTGATGTTTCCCAGGTCCAGATTGGAGTCTGTCTCCTCATCGATCTCTCCAATCACAGCCCTGGAACACACACACAGAATACACACACACATACACATTCAACATCAAGAAGCCAAACAATCAGATAACTTGATGCAAATGATCAATAAACCTGAAACTTCACTGAATGTTCTTGAACACCACATGCATATCTATAATACTGATACTACCGGGTCCTAGAGGGTAAGGGTTGGTCGTAAAGATGAACGGTAACTCACACGTTGTCTCCCCTGACGATGTAAAGACCCAACACAACCTGCTCCACGCCCTGAGAGGAGCTGAATACTCGCTCGTGGCTCTCGTCTAGAATCAGATTAATCGTCTGATCGAAGCCTTTCAGCGTGCCCTGCAAAACACACACGGTTAAAGCGCGTTGGTTCAGATCAAGTCCGTTTCTGTACTACAACGTAATATGTTTGACCAGTGTCTCAGTGGCAGGTTATGTGAACGTTTAGAGGAGGTTAAGTTTTCGAAGTTTGCGGTGTCGGTTTGACTTGATAGAAGCTGAAAATCTCAGTATGTGATGGCGTTAGGAAGATACCGAAGCTAGCCAGTCCCAGTGGTAACATAGTAACAAGCAAGATTAACGAACTAAACTTGCACTTACTACAATCATGCGTCCGTCTGATGTGATGATTGCAACCGTGCCTGAAAACAAGACAGTTAAAGAAATATCTGTTCAAGGCTTGAAGCTAGCATGATATCATCTTGTATACATACGGTAGCTAGTACAGCCTAGGCTACATTACGTGGATGGCTAATCGTGTTTGGCTAGCAAGCTAGCAGTGTCTCGCTAGCAGGCTAGAAAACGCTAATCTAAGAAAATACTCGATGAAAACTCTTTATCGTCGTGCGAGATCAAACAAAGGATACGGTTGATGTATGTTTCAAGGGCGGTAGACATGTTTAAGAAACGGTATGCTACGTTCAAATCCGGCGGGGTGGTACAGTAGAAACGACAGATGCCAACTCTAGCATCGACACACAGACCTTACGGCAACCAGACCTAACTAGAGGATTGTCGCGTTTACAATCGACTATAAACAGCCGAGCTGTACAACGTTGTCGTTTGTCCCCAGCAGATGTATAACGGATTTCTGGAAGAAAAAAAAAGATTTTTTGGGGTAAAAATAAAATAATAAAATAAAATAAAAACATTTTTTGGTAATATAAATGAACCTTTTGTAATTTTATGTTGAAACACAGATAACATACAACAACTAAGACTCGTAAAAATATATATATATTTAAAAAAAATTGGTAATATAAATAAATCTTTTGTAATTTTATGTTATAACACAGGTAACATACAAGAACTAAGACTCGTAAAAAAAAATTTTTTTTTTAATTAAAAAAAACTTTTTGGTAATATAAATAAATCTTTTTTAATTTTATGTTATAACACAGGTAACATACAACAACTAAGACTCGTATTGTCGCGTTTACAATCGACTATAAACAGCCGAGCTGTACAACGTTGTCGTTTGTCCCCAGCAGATGTATAACGGATTTCTGGAAGAAGAAAAAAAGATTTTTGGGGGGGTAAAAATAAAATAATAAAATATATATTTTTTTGGTAATATAAATAAATCTTTTGTAATTTTATGTTATAACACAGGTAACATACAACAACTAAGACTCATTACAAACGGGACACTTAAGTGATGATGTCAATAGTTTTATAAATTCGTAAAGTTAAGAGTGTATAAATCAAGGATGAGAGAGAGAGAGAGAGTGAGAGAGAGAGAGAGAGACAGAGAGAGAGAGAGAGAGAGAGACAGAGTGAGAGAGAGAGAGAGAGAGGGAGAGAGAGGGAGAGAGAGAGAGAGAGAGACAGAGAGAGAGAGAGGGAGAGAGAGAGAGACAGAGAGGAAGAAGAGAGAGGAGAGAGAGGGGAGCGAGAGAGAAGAAGAGACCGAAACGAAATGCAAGTGGTCCTTCGGTCTGTGATTGATTGCTGTGGTAAAGGTAAATATCTGAGCACAGACGTTTTCCATACGTGCGTGTTAATGTCACATCAAAAGGGGTATATCAACACATCAATAAACCACACACACACGAACCTGACGCCAGCATCGGTTCGTATAGGGTAGTAAATAGTGAATTTATTATTACACTTAAACACGAACATTTTTTTACAGGAAAACACAAAATGTCGGGGATTTCGAAGATTAAGAAATGGTCGATGCTCCGATTAATGGTAAGAGATGGAATCTATGGTAATTGGTATGGAGTATGCTTATGTTTTGGTGACATGATGACATAATTATTGTTTGCGTGCTTGTTCTCATTTTCCTGCCTACAAAGCAACCATCAAGCCGTAGCTAGCATCGATGCTAACCATAGCAGGCGAAGCAACAAGAAAGTTTTGAACAATATTGAAATAAATTTTATTGTTTTTATTTATCACACAATTGTTTATTGTGTGAACAAAAAGTTGTGAAATGATCATGACTATGCAAATGAGGGAGTTGTTCAAAGCGGATTCCGAAATGCACTGGTGGGCAGTCTTTTGTGTACGCCGTTTTATGACTGATTATCACGGTGGGTTAATTTATTTCTTATACTTTAAGTAGTGTCGAGTCCAACTTTTAAACATAATAATCTGTATTTCTGCTTGAGTGAAGGATGTGTGTACAAACAAAGCCATCATGAAACTTGTTATTGAACAGTCCAGCTTTATTGCAACAGTTGGACAGAAAAAAGGGCATCTGGTTTCTAGCTTCAAGTTGTCACTACAGCATATCTTTACCGACCACACGCAGCCCTACTGTGCAGCCTTCTCCAGGGGGGGGGCCTGATTGCGCCTGGGGTTTCTGGGAGGAAGGGGGGGCGGGGGGGACTGCAGCTTGAGGACGTTGAACAGTCTCTAAGACCTTTAGCTCAGAAGTGATGAACAAAGAGAGACAGCTGGAGTCTACAGTCAGTCTGTTCAGGTCTACTTCCTGTCCAGGTGAACTCCTTCCTATGGCACACCCCCATCCTGATGCCAGTCCAGTCCCGACCTCGTGACCTCAGGAGCTGACAGGTGATTGGCTCTCCCAGGACTCTACTGCTGCCCTGGAAGTCAGATCAGAGGAATGACACAGATTCACTCATAAATCTCTCCTTTTCTAGGTAGAATGACTGACAAATACCTCGTGCCACTTCCTGTCATGCTCACTCATGCTACTTCCTGTCATGGTGACTGTGATACTTCCTGTTGTGATGACTCGTGCTATTTCCTGTCATGGTGATTATGCTACTTCCTGTCATGTGATGATGCGTTTGGGACGCCAACCCACCTGTGCAGGTAGCAGCACAACCGTGTGTTGTGGATTCACTTAGTGTCTGGGGAGGCAGGGAGATAACACACACACACACAGTTCCATTAATTTCAAGAGTTCTCGCTAACCTGCAATTCCACAACTATGCCAGCTAATCCTCCGGAGAAATCATGCACTCCTGAGGCTGCTAAAACACTAACATCTGCTGAACAGTGCAGCTTGAGAGGACATGTTTTACTCTCTCCCTCTGTCTCACCTCCCTCCTGTCCTCTCTCGTCATCTATTTCAGCTCCTGTCTCTCTCCCCTCTCCTTCTTCTCCCTCTGCTCCTCCTGTTCTTCTCCCTCTCTCCTCCTCTCCTTATCTCCTTCTTCCTCCCCTCTCTTGCCCCCTCTTTTCACTTAGTTCCTCTTCTCTCACTCTGTCCTGTCTCTCTCTCATTCTCTCTGGTATCTCTCTTTTCATACCTCTTGCCTCCATCTCATGCTCCTTGTGGACGTAGATTCCAGAAGAAATAGAGTGTGTGTGTTTGAAAGGGGGTGGAGGGAGAGATGGAGGGGGAGAGAGAAAGATGAAAGGGGAAGGACAGAGAGGGATGGGAATTAACATGGAGCTCAGCTGTGATGTCATGGGTGATGTCACCTACCCGTGTGTGATGAGGGGAACAGCACAGCAGGTTGACCACTCAGGTCAGCTGGGATGCCTACGTACACACCACCATAGTTACTGCAACACACACACCACCATAGTTACTGCAACACACGCATCACCATAGTTACTGTAACACACACACCACCATAGTTACTGCAACACACACATCACCATGGTTACTGTAACACACACACCACCATAGTTTCTGCAACACACACGTCACCATGGTTACTGTAACACACGCACCACCATAGTTACTGTAACACACACATCACCATGGTTACTGTAACACACACACCACCATAGTTACTGCAACACACACACCACCATAGTTACTGTAACACACACATCACCATGGTTACTGCAACACACGCATCACCATAGTTACTGTAACACACACACCACCATAGTTTCTGCAACACACACGTCACCATGGTTACTGTAACACACACATCACCATAGTTACTGCAACACACACATCACCATAGTTACCGCAACAGACACACCACCATAGTTACTGCAACACACACACGAGGTTATGTAACACACCACATGTTACGCAACACAAACCAATAGTTAGGAACACATCACAGACATATACGTAACACAATAATATAATAGTTCCTGCACCACACATACATAGTACCGGGAAAGACACACCAGCATAGTTATGGCAACCAAACAGGTTACTGTAACACACACACACATAGTTACTCACACGCACCACATAGTTACTGTAACACACACATCACCATAGTTACTGCAACAGACAAATCACCATAGTTACTGCAACACACACACCCCAAATAACTCACATCTCTCCTCTCCTCTGGAGAAGGTTCCTCCGTCCTGCAGATACACAAGCGTCAGCAGCAACACACACAGCCCACATCTCCCAGGACGTAAACAATTCAGTTTGTACCAGCAGCCTAAATCAGTCATTCTGGGAAATAGTGTGTTTGGTATGTTGCACCTGTCTGTGTTCTGTCCTAAACAGCATGGTCAGCAGGTTCATGTCTGTGCTGTTGCTACATAGGATCAGGACGTAAGGGATGACAGCTGGTTCCTGCTCTCTGTAAGGGATGACAGCTGGTTCCTGTTCTATAAGGGATGACAGCTGGTTCCTGCTCTGTAAGGGATGACAGCTGGTTCCTGCTCTGTAAGGGATGACAGCTGGTTCCTGCTCTGTAAGGGATGACAGCTGGTTCCTGTTCTATAAGGGATGACAGCTGGTTCCTGCTCTGTAAGGGATGAAGGCTGGATCCTGCTCTGTAAGGGATGAAGGCTGGATCCTGCTCTGTAAGGGATGAAGGCTGGATCCTGCTCTGTAAGGGATGAAGGCTGGATCCTGCTCTGTAAGGGATGAAGGCTGGATCCTGCTCTGTAAGGGATGAAGGCTGGATCCTGCTCTGTAAGGGATGAAGGCTGGATCCTGCTCTGTAAGGGATGAAGGCTGGATCCTGCTCTGTAAGGGATGAAGGCTGGATCCTGCTCTGTAAGGGATGAAGGCTGGATCCTGCTCTGTAAGGGATGAAGGCTGGATCCTGCTCTGTAAGGGATGAAGGCTGGATCCTGCTCTGTAAGGGATGAAGGCTGGATCCTGCTCTGTAAGGGATGAAGGCTGGATCCTGCTCTGTAAGGGATGAAGGCTGGATCCTGCTCTGTAAGGGATGAAGGCTGGATCCTGCTCTGTAAGGGATGAAGGCTGGATCCTGCTCTGTAAGGGATGAAGGCTGGATCCTGCTCTGTAAGGGATGAAGGCTGGATCCTGCTCTGTAAGGGATGAAGGCTGGATCCTGCTCTGTAAGGGATGAAGGCTGGATCCTGCTCTGTAAGGGATGAAGGCTGGATCCTGCTCTGTAAGGGATGACAACTAGTTCCTGCTCTATAAGGGATGACAGCTGGTTCCTGTTCTATAAGGGGGTGACAGCTGGTTCCTGCTCTCTGTTAAGGATGACAGCTGGTTTCTGCCCTATAAGGGATGACAGCTGGTTCCTGTTCTATAAGGGGGTGACAGCTGGTTCCTGCTCTCTGTTAGGGATGACAGCTGGTTCCTGTTCTATAAGGGGGTGACAGCTGGTTCCTGCTCTCTGTTAGGGATGACAGCTGGTTCCTGTTCTATAAGGGGGTGACAGCTGGTTCCTGCTCTATAAGGGATGACAGCTGGTTCCTGCTGTCTAAGGGATGACAGCTGGTTCCTGTTCTATAAGGGATGACAGCTGGTTACTGTTCTATAAGGGATGACAGCTGGTTCCTGCTCTGTAAGGGATGACAGCTGGTTCCTGCTCTCTGTAAGGGATGACAGCTGGTTCCTGTTCTATAAGGGATGACAGCTGGTTCCTGCTCTGTAAAGCATGACAGCTGGTTCCTGTTCTATAAGGGATGACAGCTGGTTCCTGCTCTGTAAGGGATGACAGCTGGTTCCTGCTCTGTAAGGGATGACAGCTGGTTCCTGCTCTGTAAGGTATGACAGCTGGTTCCTGCTCTGTAAGGTATGACAGCTGGTTCCTGCTCTGTAAGGTATGACAGCTGGTTCCTGCTGTCTGTAAGGGATGACAGCTGGTTCCTGCTCTGTAAGGTATGACAGCTGGTTCCTGCTGTCTGTAAGGGATGACAGCTGGTTCCTGCTCTGTAAGGGATGACAGCTGGTTCCTGCTCTGTAAGGGATGACAGCTGGTTCCTGCTCTGTAAGGGATGACAGCTGGTTCCTGCTGTCTAAGGTATGACAGCTGGTTCCTGCTGTCTGTAAGGGATGACAGCTGGTTCCTGCTCTGTAAGGGATGACAGCTGGTTCCTGCTCTGTTAGGGATGACAGCTGGTTCCTGCTCTCTGTAAGGGATGACAGCTGGTTCCTGTTCTGTAAGGGATGACAGCAGGTTCCTGTTCTATAAGGGATGACAGCTGGTTCCTGTTCTATAAGGGATGACAGCTGGTTCCTGCTCTATAAGGGATGACAGCTGGTTCCTGTTCTATAAGGGATGACAGCTGGTTCCTGCTCTCTGTAAGGGATGACAGCTGGTTCCTGTTCTATAAGGGGGTGACAGCTGGTTCCTGCTCTCTGTTAGGGATGACAGCTGGTTCCTGTTCTATAAGGGGGTGACAGCTGGTTCCTGCTCTCTGTTAGGGATGACAGCTGGTTCCTGTTCTATAAGGGGGTGACAGCTGGTTCCTGCTCTCTGTTAGGGATGACAGCTGGTTCCTGTTCTATAAGGGGGTGACAGCTGGTTCCTGCTCTCTGTTAGGGATGACAGCTGGTTCCTGTTCTATAAGGGGGTGACAGCTGGTTCCTGCTCTCTGTTAGGGATGACAGCTGGTTCCTGTTCTATAAGGGGGTGACAGCTGGTTCCTGCTCTCTGTAAGGGATGACAGCTGGTTCCTGTTCTATAAGGGATGACAGCTGGTTCCTGCTCTCTGTAAGGGATGACAGCTGGTTCCTGCTCTGTAAGGGATGACAGCAGGTTCCTGCTCTCTGTAAGGGATGACAGCTGGTTCCTGCTCTGTAAGGGATGACAGCTGGTTCCTGCTCTGTAAGGGATGACAGCTGGTTCCTGTTCTCTGTAAGGGATGACAGCTGGTTCCTGTTCTATAAGGGATGACAGCAGGTTCCTGCTCTCTGTAAGGGATGACAGCTGGTTCCTGCTCTGTAAGGGATGACAGCTGGTTCCTGCCCTGTAAGGGATGACAGCTGGTTCCTGCTCTATAAGGGATGACAGCTGGTTCCTGTTCTATAAGGGATGACAGCAGGTTCCTGCTCTGTAAGGGATGACAGTTGGTTCCCGCTCTCTGCTGACTCATGCATTCTGTGAAATGTCTTTGTTTGTACCTAGGTTGACTTCCAGTGACTCATTTGAGTGGTCCCAGAGGCAAACAAGGTACAGCGTGTGTATGTGTGTGTATGTGTGTGTCTGTTAGTGAATGGAGGGGAGAGGAAGAGTGTGTGAGTGTGTGTGTCTGTTAGTGAATGGAGGGGAGAGGAAGAGTGTGTGTGTATGTGTGTGTCTGTTAGTGAATGGAGGGGAGAGGAAGAGTGTGTGTGTGTGTGTGTGTGTGTCTGTTAGTGAATGGAGGGGAGAGGAAGTGTGTGTGAGTGTGTGTGTGTAAGAGAGAGAGAGACAGAGAGAGTGAATGGGGGGGAGAGGAAGTGTGTGTGTGTGTGTGTGTGGGTGTGTGTGTGTGTGTGTGTGTGTGTGTAAGAGAGAGAGAGAGTGTGAATGGGGGGAGAGAGGAAGAGTGTGTGTGTGTGAGAGAGAGAGAGAAAGAGAGAGAGAGAATGGGGGAGAGAGAGGAAGAGTGTGTGTGTATTGCTGGGTGAAACAGTGAGGTGAAAAAAATATTGCAAACCGGCGAGTTCTGAGAGGAATAATATTAATTCAGTAACATGCATATTACATCTACAGTAAATTACTGTTTGAATATTACTGTAGAACAGCATTATCAATATAGTCATTGTAGTCATTCTATAGATTATGTCTCTGAATGTTCAGTGTTAGATATGTTATCAATGTTCTTTATTTGAATGAAAACATCAACAGATACTCACTCTTCTTTAGATGGTTCCGACTGACCTGTGAGACAAACACTAGATTATTATCAACATGCCCCATCTCCCCACACACACACACACACACACACACACACACACACACACACACGCCCTCTCAGTGTAACCAGCTCTAACAAGACGTGACCTCAGGGTTCCTATCTCATCAGGAGTTTCACCAGAACACCTGTGGATCATCATTTGCGTGCACGTACACACACACACTCCTCAGGCACACACACACACACACTCCTCAGACACACACATACGTTCCTCAGGGACACACACTCCTCTCACACACACACACACAGGGGACACACTCCTGCAGGCAAACTTACACCCCACAACTCTCACTCCTCACACACACCTAGAGCACTTACACACTCCTCAGACACACACACACACACTCCTCAGGCACACACACACACACGTTCCTCAGGGACACACACTCCTCTCACACACACACACCACCAGTCCTTCAAAGACCACACAGCGAACCACACACTCTACAAACACTCCTCAGACCTCACAGCAACCAGTCCTCAGAACACACACCACAACACACACCACTCACGTCACACAACCACCCACACACACACTCCTCTCCAGGGACCCACTCCTCTCACACAACAACAGACACTCCTCAGATACCCCACAACACACATTACACACACACCTTACGTATTTGCCAAACGCTCAACATCACACTCTAACCTCCTTAAGAGCTATATTTCAGCCAAACGTCATACTAACACACACACACCACAGCCTTCGTATTCTTCAGCGTCATCAAAACAGTGCATGACACCAGCCACACCTCATCCACAGCTCTTGTTCAGGCCAAATATCGCTCATACACGGCACGACCACACTTTTCCTTGTCTCTTTCTCATCAGACAACCACACACCGCTACACACACTGACTCACACGACACACACACACTCTCACACGCTATCACGATGTTTTCAAGCCAGCTTTTATAAAAACGTCATACTAAAACCTTATGTATTTTCATCAAAAACGTCATAAACACGCTATGTAATTTTCGCATGAAAAAATCGTAATACTAAGCCCCACATTCACGTCTCCTTCTTAGAGCCAAAAACGTCATACCCCCCCTTACGTCTTTTCAGCCCAAAACGTCATACTAACCCTTACGTATTTAGAAACACCGGTCATCCTACCTTACTATTTTTAGCCAAAAAACGTCATACTAACCCCTTATGTATTTTCATCAAAAAAAAACGGTCTACTAACCCCTTATGTATATTCATCAATAACGTCATACTAACCACCCTTACGCACACTTTCCTGCTTCAGATCTAAGACACCCCATACCAACAGACGACTACAATACTGACACACACACGCCACACACAGGTTATGTAGATCATTACCACACTACTACCCCCAATCTCTAAAACACAACCGCTAATCACACCCTCACACCCCAGCGCTTACGTCTTTTCAGCAGAAGGTCATACTAAACCCTTAAGTATTTCAGCCACAAACGTCATAACGTCCCCTTACTTTTTTCAGCTCAAAACGTCATAGCCCACCTTACGCCACGACATCTCTTTTTCCAAACGTATAATCCCTTAACACACCATTCGCATCTTTTTCCATTCAGCTCAAAAACAAGCTCCTTCTAGGGAGCACCCCCTGAGGAACACGCTTTGTCGGGTGGATAGTCTGTTCGAGGACTCCAAATGATGCATAGGGGCTTCTTACCGTTCTGCTATTCAACACAAACCTGGCTGAACAGCAAACATCTGATGTTTCAGGCACCACTTATCACAACATATATATCAGCCCAAAACGTACATATACCGACGAGCACCACTTACGCTTGGTATTTCAGCTCGATTACACACATTTAACACAACACACATCTGATGGTTTAATTCGCACATATAAATACACAACTGGATTTTAGACACGGGGCCCGGACCGCACAATATATCACCAATCTGGATTTAGGATACACACTATAAGATACACACAAATCTGGATGTTTAAAGATACACAATATAAATGCACACACAACCTGAATGTTAGAACACACGACAATCAAATACCACAATCTGGGATGTTTAGGTACACACACACATATAAATACACACACAACCTGATGTTTAGACACACACACACAAATACACACACAACCTGATGTTTAGATACACACACACAAATACACAAACAAACAACCACCCTACTGTTACAGGATATATACATGTTTCTACACAGTATGTATACACACTATATATATGTATACACACTATAATATGTACAGATGTGAAAATATACAGTATAGATGTAAAGATTGACGTGTGTATGCATGATTCAGAAGATTAAACACTCAATATCTGCCCGACCTTGAGTAAATTAAACACGTGAAGTGTTGTATACACACGCACACACACACACACACACTCTTACCTCCTCCAGTTGTGCTAGTTGCAGCGGAATTTCCACAACCCATCTCTGGACCGCCAGGTGCAGAAACAGCAGAGTAAACAGAGGGAGAGAAACAGAGAGGGGAAAGGAAGTATAAGCAGACGAGAGAGAGAGGCAGAAGGAGAGTTGGGTGTTGGGGAGGAAGAGATGGAGGGAAGAGGACAGAGGGAGCAGGAGATCTTCCTGTGGCTGTGTCAGAGGAGTCTACTGGTGGAGGACACCAAGAGGGAGGGAGGAGAGAGAATGAGAGGGGGAGGAGGAAGAGAGGGGGAGGAGGAGAGGAGGAAAAGAAAGGGGAGGAGAAAGGAAGCGAGGGAAGAAGAGGAGTTATGTTCATAGATCAACAGAGAGGACAGAGAGATGTTTCTTTAATATTCATCCAGTGCTTTGGCATTTCATATATCAGAGTTAGAGAGGGAGAAAACGAGAGAGGGAGAGAGAGAGAGAGAGAGAAAGAGGGAGAGAGAGGGAGAGAGAGAGAAAGAGGGAGAGAGAGGGAGAGAGAAAAGTGTCACAAGTAGAGAAAGAGATGGAGGAGGAGGGGGGGGGGGTCCACCACCCCACTTGGGTTGCCCAGGCAACAAGAGAACCTGCATGAGGGCTTGAAGCTTTATTTCTGAGCAGGTACTATTAGGTTTTTATGGACATTTCACACACTCTATTATACACACACACACACACGCGCACACACACACACACTAAAATAGGTTCAAAGGGACAGGAGGAAATGGCATCTTCAGTCTGGGAAGACTGGAGAACGTGAGAGCACGTGTGTGTGTTAATATATGTGTGTGTGTGTGTTAATATATGTGTGTGTGTGTGTGTTAATATATGTGTGTGTGTGTGTGT
>BROE01000027.1:13169497-13179497 GCA_036571765.1 Plecoglossus altivelis
TGCAAGAGAGAAAAACGAGAGTCACGAGAAGACCGCGAGGCGAGACGAGTGAAACAGTGTTCACAAGATAATGAGAGAAAGAGATACCGAGACGAAGGAGAGAGGGGGCGGCATGCCACACCCACTTGGACTTGCCCAACTGTAGTGAAGCAGCGCAACAACAAGAGAACCTGCATGAGGGCTTGAAGCTTTATTTCTGAGCAGGTACTATTAGGTTTTTATGGACATTTCACACACTCTAATATACACACACACACACACGCGCAACACCACACACACACATAACAATAGGTTCAAAGGGACAGGAGGAAATGGCATCTTCAGTCTGGGAAGACTGGAGAAAACGAGAACGTACAACGAAGAACCGGAGCACACGGGAGCCACAAGTGTGTGTAAATATAGAGGATGTGTGTGTTCAATATATGTGTGTGCTGTGTGTGTTCAATAATATGCTGTGTGTGCGTATTTAAATATATGTGTGTGTGTGTTCAATATTATGTGTGTGTGTGTGTTAATATATGTGTATGTATTCCAGAGCGCCCCGTGTGTGTGTGTTAATATATGTGTGTGTGTGCTGTGTATATGTTGTGTGTGTTAAATATATGTGCCTGTGACGCTGTGTGCTTAACTATATATGGTGTGTGTGTTGTCGATGTGTTAAATAATATGTGTGTGTGTGTATGTTATGTGTGTATGTTATATGTGGTGTGTGTGTGTGTTAATATATGTGTGTGTGTGTGTGTGTTAATATATGTGTAATGTGTGTGTGTGATTAATAGTATTGTGTGTGTGTGTGTTATGTGTGAACTATATGTGTGTGTTGTGATTATGGTGATAGCTGTGGGTGTGTGTCTAATATATGTGTGACTGTAGTGTTCAATATATGCCTGTGTAGATGTGTGTGTGTGTTAATATATGTGTGTGTTAATATATGTGTGTGTGGTGTGTGTGTGTGTGTGTATGCTGTGTATTAATGCATGTGTGTGTATTGCTGTGTGTATGTGTGTATGCTGTTTGTGTTTGTGCGGGGTGTGTGTGTGTGTGTTTGTGTGGGGTGTGTGTGTGTGTGTTTGTGCGGGGTGTGTGTGTGTGTGTGTGCTGTTTGTGTTTGTGCGGGGTGTGTGTATGTGATGTGTGTGATGTGTGTGTATGCTGTTTGTGCGGGGTGTGTGTATGTTTGTGTGTGACGTGTGTGTGTGTGTATGCTGTTTGTGCGGGGTGTTTGTGTGTGTGTGTGTATGCTGTTTGTGCGGGGTGTGTGTATGTTTGTGTGGGATGTGTGTGATGTGTGCATATGATGTTTGTGTGGACTGTGTGTGTGTGCGGTGTGTGTATATGTATATGAATATATGTGTGTGTGAATGGTGTGTGTATGGTGTGTGTGTGTGTGCAATGTGTGTGTGAATATATGTGTGAATGGTGTGTGTGATGTGTGTATATATGTGCGTGTGTGTGAGAATGGTGAGTGTGATGTGTGTGTATATATATATATGTGTGTGTGTGTGTGTGTGTGAGAGAGAGTGAGAGAATGATCTCTGCTCCTGCATCAAAATTCCTGTTGAATACCTGGAATGATGAAATATACTGATAATAAACTGGAAAGATGAAATATACTAATAATAAACTGTATTTCGGAGTAATTAGACACAAATCAGTTTTGCATATTTTAAAGATACTTCTTGGCAACCAATTTGTCAAAAAAGGATTTAAAAACATTTTTGTTTGACAAAGAACAACAGAAAAGAAGCAGCATTTCACATTCTACTTCTGTCAGAACCGTAATGAGACTGTACCCACTGTGTGTACACACTCCTCACACACACACTCCTCACACACACACACACACACTCCTCACACACACTCCTCAGACACACACTCCTCACACACACACTCCTCAGACACACACACACACACACACTCCTCAGACACACACACACTCCTCACACACTCCTCAGACACACACACACACTCCTCAGACACACACACACACTCTTCAGACACACACACACACTCCTCAGACACACACACACACTCCTCAGACACACACACTCCTGTCAAAACCGTCTGTATTGAGACTGTACCATCAGCATCGACGTACCAATGACTCACAGCTGGGATTGTAACAGGAGAGTTCATAACAGGACAGATCAACTGCTCTGTTATGAACTCTTCCTTCTGGAAACATCTGTCCACACACACACGTACACACACACGCACACGTACACACACACGTACACACACACGTACACACGCACGCACACACGCACGTACACACACACACACACACACACTCCTCACACACACACACACGCACACACGCACGTACACACACACACACTCCTCACACACACACACACACACACACACAATGTCTTTACCTCGATCTGACAGAACACACACACACACGTACACTCCTCACACACACACACACAATGTCTTTACCTCGATCTGACAGAACACACACACACGTTTTCTACATGCAAGATGAAACCTCAGACAGTTGTGGTCTTGTGTGAGTAGACAGGTTCTCTGTAGACAGGTTCTCCATGTTCTATAGAGAACCGGAGAACACTGAGGCAGAACCGGAGAACACTGAGGCAGAACCGGAGGCAGCAGAGGGAGTCCTCTTAGCGGAACAGAACAAATAAACATCCGAATAAAAAATAAAAAAACGACTAAAACATAGTTTATGCTCTTATCTGGGATTAAGAACAAACCGGTCTCCTTGGAAACCAACCGACGGTAGCCAGGCAGTTGAGACGCAAGGCGGACAGGAAGCAACACATTATTAACAGGAAATTAGTCATCACATTACCCTGCTTCACCAACGCCCTTCAAGACAAACTGAAGGAACACACATCATTCATCCGGTCAAAAATAATTTCATTTGGTGGTGAAAAGCCTGAACCATAAAAATATTATATACAGACCACAGCTATTCAGCGCACAGAGAACATTAGACAGCCGAGTATCAGTGAGTAGACATTGGGTGCAGTCCTGACTGGATCAAGCAAAGCAACGAAAAGAAGAATCAATCAAGGTCATTTGTTATTGGTCAGTTCATAGTCTCTTCCTACTGAGCATGTCCGTGATTGGTCAGTGGTGTACCGTGGTGGCTTTTGATTGGTTTAGAGTCTGTTAGCTCCTGCTCTGTGAGCATGTCCTCTGGTGATCCTCTCCGAGAGAGGGAGCGTAGGGGGGAGGGAGGAAGGCAGAGCAAGAGAGAGAGACAGAGAGGGAGCGTAGGGGGGAGGGAGGAAGGCAGAGCAAGAGAGAGAGACAGAGAGGGAGACAGACAGAGAGACTGGGCTAGGTTTCAAAAGCTGACAGTATAAAACCATGATTCAAACCAAGCTCCTCCCACTCCGATCCAAAGTAGGAGGAGATTAAGTCAACTTCCTGCAGAGCAATGTGTCCACATCCAATTGGATATCTAACACCAGTCCCAAATCTGCATATCCTGCCTCCAGTCCTCTTTTCATGGTCGGTGACTCCTCCCACTCCTGTCCGCGGCCCCACATTGGCCGGGGGTGAAGGGTTAAAGGTCGGTGACCTTGTTCTCGAGGGCAGCGGCTATCTGCTGTAGACGCACAGTCAGCTGTTTGCTCTGGGCCGCTGGGTCCTCCTCCAGGGACTGGATGATCTGGGAGGAAGAAGAAGAGTTACGCTGTGTCTACTTTCTCATAGCAGTAAAGCGGTGGAGGTGCAGTAAAGAGGTGGTGGTGCAGTAAAGAGGTGGTGGTGCAGTAAAGCGGTGGTGGTGCAGTAAAGCGGTGGTGGTGCAGTAAAGCGGTGGTGGTGCAGTAAAGCAGTGGTGGTGCAGTAAAGCAGTGGTGGTGCAGTAAAGCGGTGGTGGTGCAGTAAAGCAGTGGTGGCGCAGTAAAGCGGTGGTGGTGCAGTAAAGCGGTGGTGGTGCAGTAAAGCAGTGGTGGCGCAGTAAAGCGGTGGTGGTGCAGTAAAGCAGTGGTGGTGCAGTAAAGAGGTGGTGGTGCAGTAAAGAGGTGGTGGTGCAGTAAAGCGGTGGTGGTGCAGTAAAGCGGTGGAGGTGCAGTAAAGAGGTGGTGGTGCAGTAAAGAGGTGGAGGTGCAGTAAAACGGTGGAGGTGCAGTAAAGCAGTGGTGGTGCAGTAAAACGGTGGAGGTGCAGTAGAGCGGTGGAGGTGCAGTAAAGCAGTGGTGGTGCAGTAAAGCGGTGGTGGTGCAGTAAAGCAGTGGTGGTGCAGTAAAGCGGTGGTGGTGCAGTAAAGCGGTGGTGGTGCAGGGACCTACCTCGTCATAGTACTTGCTGGCGTACTGGTACAGTTGGTGCAAGGCCACCTGGGTGTTCAGTTCATCTGTGTGTTGCTGAAGGGGAGGACAGGATTACTGCATCACTCACTGACAGCCACAGGCCTTTCTGTTGTCCATGACGCGCGCACACACACACACAAAGACACACATACACAGGCACACACACACATACAGAGACAGAGACACACACACACACACACACATGCAACACACACACAGAGACAGAGACACACAGAGACAGACACACACAAACACACACACACACAGACACACACACACACAGAGACACACACACAGACAGACACACACACACTCCTCACCCTGGACACCTCTGCTAGATGGGTGTTCATGTCCTGGTCACTCACAGGCACCATCTGTCTGATGCCCTTGTAGTAACTGAGGAGAAACAGGTTCAGAGGTCAGGCTTGCCTTCAAACCAAATCTGCATCTCTGTATCTACAAGGTTCTGTCTGTTTCTGCTTCTGGATTGGTCACTGGCAGAGTAACCGTGGTAACAACTCACTCGTCCACCATCTTCTTATAGGTGGAGATCTCCTTGGCGTACAGAAGCTTGTTACTAGGAGACTCCTGTAGGGGGAGACGATGAGTCACAATCACAATCAGTTTAATTCACCATGTAAGATACAAGCACAGAATTTACTGAGATGATGAGTCAGATCTTTACACTGACCCCTCCTGCTGCTGGCCCCTCCCCCCACTGACCCCTCCTGCTGCTGGCCCCTCCCCCCACTGACCCCTCCTCCCACTAAACCCGCTAACCCCTCCCCCCACTGACCCCACACCCACTGACCCTAGCCCCTCCCCTCCTCCCCACACCCACATGACCCTAAGCCCTCCCCTCCTCCCCCAAGCTGACCCCACCCCCATGGCCCCATCCCTCACCCCACTACCCCACCCCCCTCCACCTCGTGTTCCTCCTCCCCCTCCACCCCAGGCCCCTCCCCTCCTGGCCCCTCCCCCCACTGACCCCACACCCACTGACCCTAGCCCCCTCCCTCCTCCCCCCACTGACCCCACCCCCACTGGCCCCTCATCCCTCACCCCAGCCCCTCCCCCTCCTGGCCCCTCCCCCTAGCGCTGGACCCCTCCCTCTGCCTCACCACTCTGACCCCTCCCCTAGCTGGACCCCTCCCCCTTGCTGACCCCCTCCCCCTGCTGACCCTCCCCTCCTGACCCCTCCCCCATGCTGACCCCTCCCTCCCCCTAGGCTGACCACTCCCCCTCACCCTCCTGACCCCTCCCCCTGCTGACCCCAGCCCCTCCCCCTCCTGACCCCAGCCCCTCCCCCTCCCTCACCCTGCTCAGCTTGTGTTCTGTCTTGGTGCAGGCGTCCATGAAGGTCTGAGCGATGACGTGCAGCGAAGCATCCACCACCTCTCCCACCTGCACGTCCAGGATGAAGTGGGGACTCTTCAGGATGTTCACCCAGAACCTCAGAGGCAAGCTGGGGACACACGGAGCGTGAGCATCACACACACCTGTGTGTGCAGGTGTGTGTCTGTAGGTGTGTGTGCAGGTGTGTGTGTGCAGGTGTGTGTCTGGAGGTGTGTGTGGCAGGTGTGTGTGCAGCTGTGTGTTGTGGATCTGTAGGTGTGTGTGTGAAGAGTGTGTGTGTAACAAGCTGTGTGTGTGTGTGTCTGTAGGTGTGTGTGTGCAGGTGTGTGTGTGCAGGTGTGTGTGTGTAGGTGTGTGTGCACCTGTTGGTCTTCCAGATGTGTATCGTGTCTTCCTCCACATCGTGCTTCAGAGCCTGCTCATCCAGGAAGTCGAAGAAGTACTTGACGGCCGGAGGCACCACTGACCCGGAACACAACACACTCCTGAAGAAGTCATCCACAAACTGCTGCAGAGTTCCCTGCAACACACACACACACAGCTGGGTCAGAGGTCTGCATGCACACACACACACACACACACACACACACACACACACCTGGGTCAGAGGTCTGCATGCACACACACACACACACACACCTGGGTCAGAGGTTTGCATGCACACACACATACACACACACACACACACACACACACACCCCAGGGTACCTTAACGCATGCACACACACACACACACACACACACACACCCCAGGGTACCTTAACGCATGCACACACACACACCCCAGGGTACCTTGACAGACAGCAGTCTGGTTAGGTAGATCTCGGTGATGGCCTTGGTCATAGCTTTGTCTTTCAGACTTCCTCTCTTAGACTTCCCCTCATCCAGCTCATCTGCAGGTCGTACCAGGTGGAACACCTTGTCATCCTCCAAGAGGGCGTTCCCTGGACACACACACACACACACACATGCACACACACAGACACACACGTACACACACATGCACATGCACACACACAGGCACACCACACACACACACACGCGCGCGCGCGCACCAAACACACACAGGCACACCACACACAGACACACACACACACACCACACACAGACACGCACAGGCACACCACACACACACAGACAAGGTTATAGGTCATATAAGGTTAGACAGCTAGCTGTGTGTGTGTGTAGTGTGTAGTGCACTAGCTGTGTGTGTGTGTGTGTAGTGTGTAGTGCACTAGCTGTGTGTGTGTGTGTAGTGCACTAGCTGTGTGTGTGTGTGTAGTGTGTAGTGCACTAGCTGAGTGTGTGTGTGTGTGTGTGTGTAGTGTACTGTGTACCAGACTCACTCTCTTCAGGGCTGTCTGGATGCTGGTTAAAGGGCAGAGAGTGTAGCACGGTGGACAGAACCAAGGTAGCGTTGTCTCTAACCTACACACACACACACACACACACACACACATAAAGACACACACACACACACACAGACACACACACACACACATAAACACACACACACACACACACAGACACACAGACACACACACACACACAGACACACACACACACAGACACACAGACACACACACACACACACAAAGACACACACGCACACGTGTACACACGTTAGCTCCAAACAGCATCTTGACAGATGATAGGTTCAGTCTGTGATTGACAGGTGTGACAGCCACTCACGTTGTAGTGAGCCAGCGTGTTGATCCTCTTCCAGCGACCCTCCTTCTGAGAGGTCAGGTCCAGGTCAGACAGGATCTGTCCTGTGGATCCAGGGCGCCACTCTGAGGACAGGAGGGGTATTACATGTAACACATGCCACACCGTGTGTTAGTGTGTGTCAGAGTGTGTGTGTGTGTGTCAGAGTGTGTGTGTGTGTTTCAGAGAGTGTGTTTCAGAGTGTGTGTGTGTGTGTGTGTGTGTGTGTCAGAGTGTGTGTGTGTGTGTGTGTCAGAGTGTGTGTGTGTGTGTGTGTGTCCGTCCTGCCTCACCCAGAGCCACTGTGTCCACCTTGGGCCTTTGGGAGTAGGGCATGTTCCTGTACACCTGCTCGATCACCTTCTCCTTCACCTGGGAGATGGAGTCGCAGCTCAGCACCTTCACAGGTGTCACGTCTGGACCCTCCCCGTGCACCAGCACCTGCAGCGTCTGAGAAGACACACACCTGACAATCATCATACAGTCGGTGTAGCGTAGCTAGCAGTGCGTAACGTGTTAGCTACGTGTAGCATGCTAGGTATGTGTGCAAGCCGAGCGTAGCGTGCAAGCCGAGCCTAGCGTGCTAGCTGAGCGTAGCATGCTAGCTGAGCGTAGTGTGCTAGCCGAGCGTAGCGTGCTAACCGAGCGTAGCGTGCTAGCCGAGCGTAGCGCGCTAGCCGAGCGTAGTGTGCTAGCTGAGCATAGCGTGCTAACTGAGCGTAGCGTGCTAGCGTACCAGGGTGCTGTACTCCACGTCATCCCCCAGCAGGCCCGTGTCATTCAGAGTGTACTTGGCCTTCTTCAACCGAGCGTCCACAGGGCCCTTCTCCACCTGGTGCTTTATAGCCTTGAACAGCTTGTACAGGGGCTCCCCTGCAGTGTCCTGCACACACACACACACACACACAGAATACACACACACGCACACACACACACACACAGAATACACACAGAATATACACACACACACACACAGAATACACACACACACACAGAATACACACACACGCACACAATACACACACACGCACACAATACACACACACACACACACAGAATATACACACACGCACACACACACACACAGAGAATACAGATACACACAATATAACCAGTTATCCAGTCTGATGAGTAAATGCAGGAGATCCTAGTGAGACGCTAGTGAGTTTTGAGAGGAGATTGTTACCCTGAGGAACTGGTAGAGGCAGATGGACATCCAGTTAGACAGCATCCTCTCCACCACTGTCTCAGACCTACACACACAAACATATTGAGTATACACACGCATATGTTGTGTGTGTTGTGTGTGTGTGAGCATGTGTCTCTGAGCGTGTGTGTCTCTGAGTGTGTGAGCGTATGAGTGTGTGAGCGTGTGTGTGTGTTTGTGAGCGTATGTGTGTATGTGTGTGTGTGTGTGTGAGCGTGTGTGTGTGTGAGCGTGTGTGTGTGAGCGTGTGTATGTATTCTGTGTGTGTGTGAGCGTGTGTGTGTGTGTCTCTGAGCGTGTGTCTCTGAGCGTGTGTGTGTGTGTGTGTGTCTGTGTGTGAGCGTGTGTCTCTGAGCGTGTGTGTGTGAGCGTGTGTGAGTGTGAGTGTGTGTCTGTGAGCGTGTGTGAGTGTGTGTGTGTGTGTGAGTGTGTGTCTGTGAGCGTGTGTGAGTGTGTGTGTGTGTGTGAGTGTGTGTGTGTGTTCACCTTCGCAGCATCAGTTTGGGGTTCCTACTGTGGACGTGTTGGTCCATGAGTTCCAGCAGCAGGGTCCTCATGATGTCAGTGTAGTACTCCAACTTTCCGTGTAGCGCCACCGTGAGGAGGGAGGCCAGGTAGACACGCGCACGCGGCCCAAAGTCTGAACGCCCCTCCAGGGTCCGAATAAACTGAGGGGTCAGACACAACACAGCCAGGGTCAGACAGACAGGCAGGCAGATAGACAGGCAGGTAGGCAGACAGGCAGGCAGGCAGATAGACAGGCAGGCAGGCAGATAGACTGACAGACATGCAGACAGACAGACAGACATACAGACAGACAGGCATGCAGACAGACAGACAGACATGCAGACAGACAGACATGCAGACAGGGTCAGACAGACAGACATGCAGACAGGGTCAGACAGACAGACATGCAGACAGACAGACATGCAGACAGGGTCAGACAGACAGGCATGCAGACAGACAGACATGCAGACAGACAGGTCTCACATTGATGAGGAAGGTCTTGCTGTTCAGCAGGTTTGAAAACTGGTTGAGAGCCTGTGACACGATGGCCCTGCGGGATTCTGGGATATCGAGTTTCCCGGTGATCATGACGTCATTGGTGCCATCTTCAGATGGCAGGAAGAAGTTACGGTCAGTGTAGTTCTTGTAGTCCAGGAAGGGGATCCTTGCCTCGCTGAGGTCACTAGTTTGATCTTCCATCTCTATCATCAGGTCTGGGGAGGGAGAGAGAGGAGGCCAGAGGGAGAGAATCAGGCAGAAGTATACTCACTTTGATCAAGAGAGAGCTATCAAGAGGAGAGAGATAGAGAGATAGAGAGCAGAGAGATAGAGAGGAGAGAGATAGAGAGAGGAGAGAGATAGAGAAGAGATAGAGAGAGGAGAGAGATAGAGAAGAGATAGAGAGATAGAGAGCAGAGAGATAGAGAGGAGAGAG
>BROE01000027.1:13186997-13192708 GCA_036571765.1 Plecoglossus altivelis
GCACAGCTCTCCTGAACCCAAAGAAAAAGGCTGTAGACCACACCACAGAAGAAGACAATCCAGGAAGTAACCACAGGAAGTGAATGCAGAGACCCAGGAAGTGAGTGGTGTCTGACCATGAAAGCATCCAGGTTTCTGCCTTGGAAGTGGAGGGGAACACGAAGGCCCACAGGAAGCAGCTGGGGGTCTGGACTCTCAAACTGGGGACAGTTGTCCTTCTGCGGGGACAACACACGCTTCAGGACGCTTCAGGACCACCTCGCACAGGACTTAGTTATGATTAAAACCAAGATTGTACAAGATTTTGCAGCAGATTAACAACAGTGTTACTAGTTCAGCGATGGGTAGAAACCAGCGTTTGCCGACTGTCATCAAGGTTCATAAGCTTTGTACAGAATCACTATAGTTATATTAACCCCATCTGTACAGCTGGTGTCCACTTTTTATCTTTGTATTTTATAATAGATTTTTATTATATTTTCATCTACCTACATTATGTTTCATATATGTTCTATGTTTGCACTTCCCTGCCACAGTAAATTCTGTGCTTGTATATGATGCACAGCAAATAAAACTGATTCAGATTCTGATTCTGATTCTGATTCAGATTCAGATTCAGATTCAGATTCATATTCAGATTCCACCAATGGAAAACACTGTAGTTCCAACGTGAGGTTGTCTGAAGCAGTGTGTCTCTCCTCACCTGCAGAGGTTTGATGATGTGGGCGCCCCCTTCAGCCTCACTGCTGTCACTGCACACGTGATCACGGCTGTTCCACTGGCAGCCCCACTCACTGGTCACACAGGAAATACACCTGCACGGCCAATCACAGAGCAGGGCAGGGCATCACAGGGGAGGACGAGCCAATGAGAGTGGAGAGCTGACATGGAACAGATGCAGCCAACAGAGCTAACCCAAATAGCTAACCCCGCTAGCTAACCAAGCTAGCTAACACCGCTGGCCAATCCAGCTGGCTAACCCCGCTAGTTAACCCAGCTAGCTAACCCCGCTAGTTAACCCCGCTAGTTAACCCCGCTAGCCAACCCAACTAGCTAACCCAGCTAGCTAACCCCGCTAGCTAACCCCGCTAGCTAACCCAGCTAGCTTCGAGACAGAAAGGAAGTGGTACTCACGGAGTGTTGTGTGACTTCCTGGTGGTGGCGGGGCAGCTGTAGAAGAGATACTCTCCTGACGTTACCGTGACGCTTCCGTTCACCAGGACCATAACAGGTACCGCCACAAAGTCTGCACGCAGCACACGGATTGGTCGATTGATTTGTCCATTGCTTCATTGATTGTCATGTTTTCAAAAGGAGCAGTGTGAGGACCATCTACCTTGACTGTCAGGAGTGGGTGGGATATCCGCAGGATCAGGGAGGCCACAGGTCACCGTGCTGTCAATCATCACGGCCTGGCTTTGGAAGGAGCCAAACACACACTGCAGCCTATCAGAGGGCCCCAACTTGGGGAGGGCGGGGACTGTGATCTCAACCTGGGGAAGACAAGAATGGGATCAGACAGACAGGCAGTCAGACAGGTAGGTAGGCAGACAGGCAGTCAGACAAGCAGACAGACAGACAGACAGGCAGGTAGATAGGTAGGCAGACAGACAGGTAAGCAGACAGACAGGCAGGCAGTCAGACAGACAGTCAGACAAGCAGACAGACAGACAGACAGACAGACAGTCAGACAAGCAGGCAGTCAGACAAGCAGACAGACAGACAGGTAAGCAGACAGACAGGCAGGTAAGCAGACAGACAGGCAGGTAGGCAGACAGGCAGGTAGGCAGACAGGCAGGTAAGCAGACAGACAGGCAGACAAGCAGACAGACCTGCTGGGTCTTCTTGTTGCTGAGGTTAGGGGGGTTGAAGCTCTGGATCTGAACACACTGCTGATTGGGGCTCCACAGCCAGGTGTTGTCCTCCGCTGACCTATCACAATCCCTCTTCCTGGTACACCTGAATGACGAAAGCCAATCACACGCTGGCTTGAACTCCTGGTTAACCATACACGGGCGTAGACAGGAGGAAACTACATTTCCCATGAGCCCTCACCTGCTCTCCAGGACACACCAGCCACAGTAGGGGTCTTTGAGGTTCATGCAGGACTGGCAGTCTGGACTGTCACATGCCTGCACTGGTACTTTGGAGATCTGTGCACACACGCACACACACACACACATTAACAACACACATTAACAACACACCTACACACACACACTATGCTAACACAGGTGACATATCCAGCCAATGTGATGTGAGGTCATCGTGTGATCGACCCACGATGACCTCACGGTCACCATGTGATCGATCCACGATGACCTCACGGTCACCATGTGATCAACCCACGATGACCTCCATGACCTCCATGATGTCGGTCACAGGGATCGATGGTGACAGAGCGCTTCACGCCGACACACCTTCCTCTCCGTGACGACGTACAGGTGCGTGAGCTCTGAGCTGAGAAGCAGGTTCTTGTTGACTCGGCCCCCCGTCCCATCGGAGGGGGCACGTCCGTACACCTCCGGTCGAGACGACAGGTGCAGCTTCAACACCTCCCCATCCCCCGTCCCCAGGAACGCCACCGCATGATCCGTCTCCACGGCAACCGCCACGGCCGTCAGATGACCCTTCCTGGAGAAGGCGGGGTCGGAGGTCAGGGCGAACTCGGACTTGCTGGCCAGCGGGGAGGGCAGGAACTCTGCTCCACAGCCATACTGAGAGGCCATGTCCTGCAGGGGACAGTAGAGTCATTATAGAGACCATGTCCTACAGGGGACAGTAGAGTCATTATAGAGACCATGTCCTGCAGGGGGTAGTAGAGTCATTATAGAGACCATGTCCTACAGGAGACAGTAGAGTCATTATAGAGACCATGTCCTGCAGGGGGTAGTAGAGTCATTATAGAGACCATGTCCTGCAGGGGGTAGTAGAGTCATTATAGAGACCATGTCCTGCAGGGTGTGTTGTCTATCTGACTTCCTGTGTGTGTTCTCGTATGTGGATCCGTGTGTGTGGTTCCTATGTGTGGTTCCTGTGTGTGTGGTTCCTGTGTGTGTGGTTCCTGTGTGTGTTCTCGTGTGTGTTCTCATGTGTGTTCCTGTGTGTGGTTCCTGTGTGTGGTTCCTGTGTGTGTTCTCGTGTGTGTTCTCGTGTGTGTTCTCGTGTGTGTTCTCGTGTGTGTGTTCTCGTGTGTGTTCTCGTGTGTGTTCTCGTGTGTGTGTTCCTCACCTCATTCTTGGTAATGCAGAGATCCTCTGCTTTAGAGGAGTACGGTGTGTAAACAGCGGGACGGTCGTTGATCTTGCCAGCGTGGCTGTAGCAAGCTGAGATGATTTCTACCAGCCGTTTGTTCACTGTATCCAGGGGGTAAAGACACAGTCCAGAGCTGGAGCCACCTTCCTCCTCTGCACTCAGAACCACAAACAGGACCGGATCACTGGGCTTAACTGTGCCCCAGTGACCTGTCATTGTCAGGTTATTGGCTAAAACCACACCTGGTTCTGATACGTAGGCAGCCTGGGAAGAGAGAGAGGAAGGAGGTTTGAAAATATTCTGGTTCCTTCTAGGTCTGGTCCTAGTTCTGGTGTAGGTCTGGTCTGGTGTAGGTGTGGTCAGGTGTAGGTGTGGTCAGGTGTAGGTGTGGTCAGGTGTAAGTCTGGTCTGGTTCTTGTCCTGGTGTAGGTGTGGTCAGGTGTAGGTGTGGTCAGGTGTAGGTCTGGTCTGGTCCTAGTCCTGGTGTAGGTCTGGTCTGGTGTAGGTGTGGTCAGGTGTAGGTCTGGTCTGGTCCAGTCTTATCCTCTTACCTGAACCTTGTTGAACCTGTTGGTGGAGCTGCAGTTGAGCTGCAGCTCAGTGTAGGAGTAATAGCTGTGATCATCCTCACACATGCGGGACAGGAAGGTGTAGGTGCGACTCTCCTGGGCGCTGAGAGTACGAGAGTACAGGAAGTAGACGAAGTCATTGTGCTTGAACACGAAACGGAAGTCATGCAGGTAACTGAGCACGAACGGGCTGGCCTGCACTCCAGACGCCTCGATGATGCTGTCAAACACAACCCAGTCAGCAAAGTCCTGCAGGACCCGGGTACTGATGAGCTTGGTGCTATCATGGCTACCATAGCCCTTCCCCACCTGGGAGGGAGGGAGAGACGGAGGGAGGGAGAGACGGAGGGAGGGACGGAGAGACAGAGGGAGTGAGAGACGGAGGGAGGGAGGGAGAAAGGGAGAGACAGAGGGAGGGAGAGAGAGAGAAAGATGGAAGGAGGGAGGGAGGGAGGGAGGGAGAGAGGGATAGAGAGACGGAGGGAGGGATAGAGAGACGGAGGGAGGGACGGAGGGAGAGAAGGAGGGAGGGAGAGAGAGAAAGATGGAAGGAGGGAGAGACGGAGGGAGGGACGGAGGGAGAGAAGGAGAGGTAATCAATCTATTGTTACTAATATTTAAATCCTTCAAATCAACTTTTCAGTATGTCCAGACCTACTATCTGTACATCACAGGCCCTGCCTTATCCTGACCCCTGACCCCTGACCCCTGAACCCTGTCTCCTCACCACAAACACCGGCAGTTTCTCATTATCCTTGGTTTTGAAGTATGACATCACCCCGACCACGGACACGCCCTCCTCAGCACTGGCCACGTAGGTCTTCTCTCCCTTGGTGTCGCTGAAGTAGAGGAGTTGTTCCACATCTGACAGGTTCCTTAGAGAGCAGAGACCTCTAAACACGCTGCCACATACCACCAGCTGACCGAGTGGTCCCACCAGCAGTAGCTTGTTGTAGTTGTCCGTCTCCACCCTCTCCGTGCAGGCTGCCGTTACCGGGGGAGTGCACGAGTGACTATCCTCTACGGGGCCCGTCTGGGAGCGAGCCTGCACCACCAGGTCGGACGACAGCTGTGTCACCGCGTTGACGGCGCCCACGTACACGCGGCCCGTGTCAGGGTCACGGATCACGTTGTTGATGAGGGTGTCGGACGTGAAGACGGGGTGGCCTGATCGGGTGGAGCTAGGGTAGAGAGAGGCCAGGAGACACAGGGTAGCCAGCCAACCCTCCATGTCTGAGGGAGGAGGGGGGAGGAGGGGGAGGATGGGAAGAATAGTAGGAGAGGGGGGAGAAAAGTAGGAGAGGGGGAGACAAGTAGGAGAGGGGGAGGATGGGATGAGGGGAGGAGGTGGGGGAGAATAGTAGGAGAGGGGGAGGAAGTGGAGGAGGGGAGGAGAGGGGGAGGACGGGGAGAAAGGGGGAAGTGTTGGAGAAAGGGAGGAGAGGGACAGGGATGGAGAAGGGAGAAGAGAAAGAGGTATAATTAGTTCTGACAGTGCTGATTCCATTAGTCTGTCTGTGTTTGTGTATGTCTGTGTGTGTGTGTACGCATGTGTGTGTGTACATGACTGTGTGTGTATACGTGTATGTCTGTGTGTGTGTGTGTACTTGTCTGTGTGTGTGTGTACACGTGTGTGTCTGCACATGTCTGTCTGTCTGTCTGTGTGTGTGTGTGTGTATGTACACGTGTGTGTGTATGTATGAGTGTGTGTGTGTGTGTGTATGTATGAGTGTGTGTGTGTGACTGAGTGTGTGTGTGTATGTATGAGTGAGTGAGTGTGTGCGCGCGTGTGTGTGTATGTATGAGTGTGTGTGTGTGTACACGTGTGTGTGTGTGTGTGTGTGTGTGTGTGTGTGTGCGTGTGTGTGTGTGTGTGTGTGTGTGTGT
>BROE01000027.1:13200151-13202651 GCA_036571765.1 Plecoglossus altivelis
ACACACACCCTAACACACACACACACACACACACTACTCATGAACACACACACACACACCCTAACACACACACACACACACACACACTCACGCACCCTACTCATGAACACACACACACACCCTACTCATGAACACACACACACACTCACGCACCCTACTCATGAACACACACACACACCCTACTCATGAACACGCACACACACACACACATCTTTCTTTAGTATCTCCACCATCACTATAAATCCGTCCCATTGCTTTCTCTCTTTATCCCTCTCTCACTCTCTCAGTTCAAGGACAGAACTCTGTTTTGTACTCGATGTACAAGCTGTTTCTCTCCTCCTGACAAAGTAGACATGTTTTTAGTGTCCTCTTGTGTGTGTGTGTGTGTGTTAGGGTGTGTGTGTGCGCGCGCGCGCGCGTCTGCCTGTTCAGTCACACTCTGTGTTGAAACATCTGAGGTGAATCTCCCATCAGTCCCTCTCTCACATCGTAAACCAGGTTTTCCTGATGTGTTTGTGTTTGTGTGTTAGTGTGTATGTAGTGTGTGGTGGTGTACTCGTAGTCTGTGCGGTGTGGTTATGAGTTGTTTGCGTGTGTAGTACTGTAGTGTATCGGTTGTGTAGTGCTGTGTGTGTATGTTTGGTGTGTCAGTGTGTGTAGATTGTTTGTTATTGTTAGTGTGGTGGTGTATTGTGACTTGTTGGTCGGTGTAAGTGATTGTGTGTTTGTGTGTGGTGTATAGTGTGTGTCTGTTGTGTGTAGTATGTGTGTTTGTAGTGTTGAGGGTGGGGGTGTGTGTGTATGTAGTGTTTGTTGTGCATGTGGTTGTTAGTGATAGTTGTGTGGAGTTGTATGTAGTGTGTGGTTGTTTCTTTTAGTTGCGTTGGCTGTTTATCTGTAGTGTGTGGTGTGTAGTGTAGTGTAGTGTTGTAGTGTTATTGTGTAGTGTAGTGTTGTAGTGTAGTTGGGTATGTGTAGTATGTGTGTGTAGTATGTGCGTGTATGTAGTGTGTGGTGAGTGTGTGTAGTGTGTAGTAGTTGTGTAGTATGTGTGATGTGGTGTGTTAGTGTTGTGGTGTGTTTGTGGTGTATGGTGTGTATTTGTGCGTGTCAGTGGTGGCTGTATGTAGTGTGTGTGTATGTAGTGTGTGGGTTTAGCTGTGTGTGTTTTAGTATTACTTTGTGGTGGTTTGTATGTGTGTGTGCTATTTAGTGCGTGTGTGTAGTGTGTTTGTATGTGTGGTGTGTATGTAGTGTGTGGTGTATTGAGTGTGTGTGTGTAGTGTATGTAGGGGTTGGATATGTAAGATTGTGGTTTGTATGGTAGTGTGTGGTGTATGTAGTGTGTGGTGTATGTAGTGTGTGGTGTATGTAGTGTGTGGTGTGTAGTGTGTAGTGTGTAGTGTGTGTGTTAGCGGTTTGTAGTGTGTTGGATGTGTAGTGTACTGTGGGTGTATGTAGTATGTGGTGTGTAGTATGTGGTGTATGTAGTGTGTGGTGTGTAGTGTGTGTAGTGTGTAGTGTGTGGTGTATGTAGTGTGTGGTGTATGTAGTGTGTGGTGTATGTAGTGTGTAGTGCTGTGGTGTTAGTGTTTGTGTGTGTGTGTAGGTTGTGGTGGTAGTGTGTGTTGGTTGTGGTGGTGTGTGTATGTAGTGTGTGGTGTATGTAGTATGTGATGTTGTGTACTTTGTTGTTTTTGTGTGTGTGTAGTATGTGGTGTGTATGTAGTGTGTGGTGTTGTAGGTGCTGTTTAGTGTGTAGTTTCTGTGTGGCTCTTGTGAATGTAGTGTGTGGTGTATTGTAGTGTGTGCATGTGATGTGTATTGTGTGGTGTATGTAGATTGTGGATGTAGTGGTGTGTGTTATGTAGTGTGTGCGTATGTAGTGTGTGGTGTATGTAGTGTGTGGTGTGTAGTGTTGTAGTTGTAGCTGTGTGGTGGTAGTATGTGTGTAGTATGTAGTGTGTGGTGTGTAGTGTCTGGGGTGTTAGTGTTTTGGTGATGTAGTGTTTGGTGTGTAGTGTGTGTGTGTAGGGTGGTCTTCTGTGTGTGTAGATTGTTGTGTTTGTGTGTGTAGTGTATGTGCGTGTGTAGTATGTGGTGTGTGGTAGTATGTTGGTGTATGTAAGTGTTGTGGTGGGTATTTAGTATGTGGTTGTATGTAGTGTTGTGGTGTGTAGTGTGTAGTATTGTGTGTGTGGTTGTATGTGAGTGTCGTGCGGTGTATTTTAGTTTTGTGTGTGTGTGTTGGTGTATGTTGGTTTAAGATGGTGTAGGGTGGTGTATGGTAGTGTAGGGTGGTGTAGGGTGGTGTAAGGTGGTGTAGGGTGGTGTAGGGTGGTGCGTTGTGTGTGTTGTTTTGTGTTTGTGTGTTGTGTTTGTGTGTAGTATGTGTGTGTAGTATGTGCGTGTGTGTGTGTTTTTGTTTGTGTGTGTGTGAATGGGGGGTGGGGGTGGGTGCAGTCGCTGAATGTTTTTTTTGTTTGTGTGTGTGTGAATG
>BROE01000027.1:13205151-13210863 GCA_036571765.1 Plecoglossus altivelis
TTCCTGTTGCTACAGTCAAAGACTCCTAATGTTCAGATCTATGGGAGATGATAGAACTTTATCATGCCAGCCAGGAAAAGGAGGGAGAGAGAGAGAGAGACAGAGAGAGACAGAGAGAGAGACAGAGAGAGGGACATCAAATACAGAGAGAGAGGGAGAGAGAGAGAGAGAGAAGGAGAGATACATTAAGAAGAGAAAGGGATGGAGAGAGAGAGAGGGAGAGAGAGAGAGAGAGAGAGAGAGAAAGACATCAAAGAGAGAGAGAGGGGGGGAGAAAGAGGGACATCAAAAAGAGAGAGAAAGAGAGGGAGGGAGGGAAAAGAGAAACTGAAAGAGATGGACAGAGAGAAAGAGGGAGAGAGAGACTCAGTGAGAGTATTTCTCTAATAAACAGCAATCAGGCAGAAGAGCTCTCTGCTGTGAGCCAGACCACAGTAATCAAGCGCCTACACCACCAATCACAGCCTCCTGTCACACCTTCAACCCCAGGCAGTACTCATCTATCCCAGATTAATGGAGATTCAAGTCAAGAGGCTTCTGAAGGTCAGGCTGACAGGCAGTAACATTACATGCTGTGTGTGTGTGTGTGTGTGTGTGTCTGTATGTACAAGTGTGTGTGTGTGTGAGTGTGCGTGTTTGTCTGTATGTACAAGTGTGTGTGTGTGTGCGTGTGAATCTGTGAATGTGTGTAAGTGCGTCTGAGTGAGTGAGTATGTGTGAGTGTGTGTGTATCCTGGAAGGATGGAGACATTTATTTATGAAGACAGTTTGTGAAGATAGAGGCAGACTCAGAGTACAGTACAGACCAGTGCAGTACAGTACCAGTGCAGTACCGGTACAGTACCAGTACAGTACAGTACCAGTACAGTACCAGTGCAGTACCAGTGCAGTACAGTACCAGTACCAGTACAGTACAGTACAGTACCAGTACCAGTACAGTACAGTACAGTGCAGTAACAGTACCAGTACAGTACAGTACCAGTACAGTACCAGTGCAGTACCAGTGCAGTACAGTACAGTAGCAGTACAGTACAGTACAGTACCAGTGCAGTACAGTACAGTACCAGTACAGTACCAGTGCAGTACCAGTGCAGTACCAGTGCAGTAGCAGTACAGTACCAGTGCAGTACAGTACAGTAGCAGTACAGTACAGTACAGTACAGTACCAGTGCAGTACCAGTGCAGTACAGTACAGTACCAGTACAGTACAGTACCAGTGCAGTACCAGTGCAGTACCAGTGCAGTACAGTACCAGTACAGTACAGTACCAGTGCAGTACAGTACAGTACCAGTGCAGTACCAGTGCAGTACCAGTGCAGTACAGTACAGTACAGTACAGTACCAGTGCAGTACCAGTACCAGTACAGTAGCAGTACAGTACAGTACCAGTGCAGTACCAGTACCAGTACAGTACAGTACAGTACCAGTACAGTACAGTACCAGTGCAGTACCAGTGCAGTACAGTACAGTACCAGTGCAGTACAGTACAGTACCAGTGCAGTACAGTACAGTACCAGTACAGTACAGTACCAGTGCAGTACCAGTGCAGTACAATACAGTACCAGTGCAGTACCAGTGCAGTACCAGTGCAGTACAGTACCAGTACAGTACAGTACCAGTGCAGTACCAGTGCAGTACAGTACCAGTACAGTACAGTACAGTACCAGTGCAGTACCAGTACCAGTACAGTAGCAGTACAGTGCAGTACCAGTGCAGTACCAGTGCAGTACCAGTACCAGTACAGTACAGTACAGTACCAGTACAGTACAGTACCAGTGCAGTACCAGTGCAGTACAGTACAGTACCAGTACAGTACAGTACAGTACCAGTACAGTACAGTACAGTACCAGTACCAGTACCAGTACAGTACAGTACAGTACAGTACCAGTGCAGTACCAGTACCAGTACAGTAGCAGTGCCGTATCGTGTCTACGTGTGTGGTGTGGCAGGGAAGCTGCTCTACACTACAGAGAGAAACCAACATGATATAGCTGATACACACACACACACACACACACACACACACACACACACACTCACACACACACACGCTCACTAAGAAACGGCCTGAAAAGCTTCAATTAAAATTTTGAAAGAACTTTCTCATGCCCTCTCAGGTCTCTCCCCCTGCCACCCACCTCCCCACCCCCCAGCTCACACTCACGCTCACACCCCACACAAACACATCTTCGTCAGAGGAGAACACACACTCACTCTCTCTCTCTCACACACACACTCTCACTCTCTCTCTCTCGCTCTCTCTTACACGCACACACACACACTCTCACACTCACTTTCACAGGTAAACGCTTGTGGAAGCCTCCAGAGAAAAGAATTCCTTTCATATTTAATTCGGACCAAAGAGTTGAGGTGGGGAGTGTGTGGGGAGATCAAACCCCACTACACACGTCTCTTGTCTCTCACGGAAGTTTTGGAGACTTAATTACAGTGCAGCTACAAATGGCCTCATGCATTAACCAGAGAATAAACAACTGATTAAAACACAGCAGCTCTTTGAAGATTTCTGGGGCAGAAAGAGCTATGGAGAGCGCATGTGTGTGTGTGTGTTCATGTGTGTGTGTTCATGTGAGAGTTCATGGGAGTGTGTGTGTTCGTGTGAGTGTTCATGGGAGTGTGTGTTTGATGTCTGTTCATGCGTGCGTACCTGTGTGTGTGTGTGTGTTCATGCATGCGTACCTGTGTGTGTGTGTGTGTGTGTGTGTGTGTGTGTGTGTGTGTGTGTGTGTATCCGTCTCTGAGCTGTGACCATGTGATTGTGGGTAATGGAGTGGAGGAAGAGGACAGAGCAGCCAAACACACACACACACACTCATATGAACACACACACTCATATGAACACACTCATATGAACACACACACACACACACACACTCTCATATGAACACACACACACACACACTCATATGAACACACACACACTCTCATATGAACACACACACACACACACTCTCATATGAACACACACACACACACTCATATGAACACACACACACACACGAACACACACACACACTCTCATATGAACACACACACACACACACTCATATGAACACACAGGCACATGCTCGCTCTGCCCACTCCTTAATATCTCCCACTCTTCTCAAATCCTCGCTCTTCCTCTTCCTCCCCCCTCCCTCTCTCACAGAGAGACACACCCCCTCCCTCCCCCCTCTCTCACAGAGACACACCCCCTCCCTCCCCCTCTCTCTCACAGAGAGACACACCATCTTCCTCTCCCCTCCCTCACCCCCTCTCACAAAGAGACACACCATCTTCCTCTCACCCCTCCCCCTCTCTCTCACAGAGAGACACCATCTTCCTCCCCCCTCCCTCCCCCTCTCTCTCACAGAGAGACACACGCACCCGGAGAGGCCATGGGAACACTAGATGGGCCCCTGTCTCTTATCAGCCCAAAGTTCCAGGGGTCTCGGTAAGACAACAATGACTTCCATCTGGCATGCTTCAGATTCCTGCATGTGAAAACAGACGAGCTGGCTAGGCTAGGCTAGGCTAGGCTAGGCTAGGCTAGGCAAGGCTAGGCAAGGCTAGGCTAGGCTAGGCTAGGCTAGACAAGGCAAGGCTAGCTAACCTCATTCTATTAAGGCTTAAAGGGAAGATAAGACAGATGGACTTGTAGTTTGGTCAAGTCTAATTGTTACGTTACATTTTGATCATTCAGCAGACAAGTTTATTCAAAAAAGAGATGTAAAGATGCTAGATATACAAATGCACAGCCGATGAACTGGGATCATAAGATAGGCTAAGCTAAGCAACACTGGATCCAACTCCTACCATTGTCATAGTAAAGGTTAGCCAACACTAGCCTCGGCTAGCAAAACTTGGCTAGCTCATTTTGGAGAGTTTGGGACACACACAGTATTGACACTAGACACAGTATCCAGGGAAGAGATAAGGTAATCAAGAGACCGTGAGGTGGAACTTTCCTATTGGCTGATCTCGTCAGAGAAGGAGGTGATTGGTCAGACTGGGGAGTTTGTTGTAACCAGGTAACCTTGACAACAGAGACAGGTTGACCTACTGCCCAGAAGCCACACCCCTTTTCTCAATCCCTTGTCTCCTTATACAACTTCTCTTCATTAGTTCCCTTTCCTCTCCACCCTCTCCTCTCCACCCTCTCCTCTCCACCCTCTCCTCTCCTCTCCACCCTCTCCTCTCCTCTCCACCCTCTCCTCTCCACCCTCTCCCCCACATAACTGTGTTCCTACACACACACACACACACACACACACTTGTCAAGGACTGTTCAGAGCGCCCACCGCTTGTGGAGACACTGTGATTCAGACAGAAAGCTCGATCTCCTTTAGTCAGAACATCCAGCCTCTTGCAGGTGTCCAGAGTTACAGAGAAGGAGGACAGCTGAAGGGAAAAGAGGGAGAGAGAGAGACAGAGAGACAGAGGGAGAGAGACAGAGAGACAGAGGGAGAGAGACAGAGAGAGAGGGAGAGAGAGAGGGAGAGAGAGAGGGAGAGAGAGAGACAGACAGACAGAGGGAGAGAGAGAGGGAGAGAGACAGAGGGAGAGAGAGAGACAGACAGAGGGAGAGAGAGAGAGAGAGAGACAGACAGACAGAGGGAGAGAGAGAGACAGACAGAGGGAGAGAGAGAGAGACAGAGGGAGAGAGACAGAGGGAGAGAGAGAGAGAGAGACATACAGAGGGAGAGAGAGAGACAGACAGAGGGAGAGAGAGAGACAGAGGGAGAGAGAGAGAGGCAGACAGACAGAGGGAGAGAGTCAGACAGAGGGAGGGAGAGACAGACAGAGGGAGGGAGAGAAACAGCAGGGGAGAGAGACAGAGAGAGTGGGAGGGAGAGAGAGATAAACAGAGGGAGAGAGACAGCGGGAGAGAGACAGAGAGACAGACAGACAGAGGGAGAGAGACAGCGGGAGAGAGAGAGGCAGACAGAGTGGGAGGGAGAGAGAGAGATACCCATCTGTGATCTATAAGAGAGAATATGAAGACACACACTCTCTCACACACACATAGATGGACCAAGGGGCGATCAGTCATCTAACTGTCATGCCTGCCATCCTAGAGACACACACTCTCTCTCACACACACACACATAGATGGACCAAGGGGCGATCAGTCATCTAACTGTAATGCCTGCCATCCTAGAGACACACTCTCTCTCTCACACACACACACATAGATGGACCAAGGGGCGATCAGTCATCTAACTGTCATGCCTGCCATCCTAGAGACACACAGGTTAATTACACTGACTCATCATCATGTGTTTCCCTGTAAGGACAAGTCATCACACCATCTGGGTAAACAGAAGGGTGTCTGCATGATGTTCTGCTCTTTAATGCAACATGGCTTCACCACAAACACAGACTCCAGTCCAGACTCTTATCTACACAGACCACATGGCTGAGAGAGAGGGAGAGGGTGAGAGACAGAAAGAAAGACAGATGGAGAGAGGGGCGAGAGACAGAGGGGTGAGAGTGGCAGCAGGGATGAAAGGATGGAGGGAGAGGAGAGACAATGTTGAACGGAAATGTTTGACAGAGCAGAAATCAGAACATGTTTGGCTGCCTCACACACACTCCACTCTCCTCTCTCCTTCCCCCACTCTCCTCTCCTCACACACACTCCACTCTCCTCTCTCCTTCCCCCTCCTCCTCCCCTCACACTCTCCTCTCTCCTTCCCCCTCCTCCTCCCCTCA
>BROE01000027.1:13210906-13238406 GCA_036571765.1 Plecoglossus altivelis
GAGATCAATGTTGAACGGAAATGTTGACAGCAGCAGAAATCAGAAGCATGTTGGCTGCCTGACACCACTCACTCCCCTCCTCCTCTCTCCTTCCCCACTCGTCGCTCTCCTCACAGCACCACCTCCCTCTCCTCTCTCCTTCCCCATCTCTCCTCCCCTCACCCCTCTCCTCTCTCCCTTCCCCCTCCTCCTCCCCTCGACACTCCTCCTTCTGCTTCCCCCTCCTCTCCCCTCACATCTCTGCCTCTCTCCTCTCCCTCCCCTCCACACTCTCTCGCTCCTCCTTACCCCCTCGCCTCCTCCCTCAAACACGTTCATTATGTTTGAAGCATGTGTGTTAGTGTGTTTGGAGCATGTGTGTTAGTGTGTTTGAAGCATGTGTGTTAGTGTGTTTGTAGCATGTGTGTGAGTGTGTTTGAAGCATGGGTGTGAGTGTGTTTGAGCATGTGGTGTAGTGTGATTTGAATGAGGCATGTGTGTTAGTTCGTGTTTGAACGATGTGTGTTAGTGTCGCTCTTGGAAGCGTGTGTTAGCTCGGGTGTTTGTATACGCTATGCTGTGTTAGTCGTGCTTCTCGCTAGCATTGTGGTGAGTGTGCGTTTAGACAGCATGGGTGGATGTGTGTTTGAAGCATGTGTGTTTCAGTGCGTGTTTGAATGCATGTGTGTATATGTGTTTATACAGCCCATCTGAGTGCAAATATGTGATTGTGTGTAAGTGCATGTATGTGTGCACACACGTGTGTTTGCGTGCGTGCGTGTGTGTTAGTGTGTTTGTAGGTTCCTGCCAAGGTCATGTGTATCAGTGACCTTCACCGTGTGTCCATGTCTCATACAGACACACACACTGTCATGTACACACACACTGGCATACACACACACACGACACTACACACACTGCCCGACACACGCACATCTCTACAACACACTGTCATGTATTCACACACTGTCATGTACACACACACTGTCATGTACACACACACTGTCATGTACACACACACACACATTGTCATGTACACACACTGTCATACACACACACCACCAAGAAAAGGTGAGATTGGCCCCAAAATACCAAGTTGATCATTTCACAGACAGGACTAGGGGATTTATGTGAGTGTGTGTGGGGGGGGGGGTGGGACTGTGGTATGTGGTGAAGAGATGGGGGGGGGACTGTGTATGTGTGTGAAGAGACACAAAGTTAAACAGAAGCCAAACACTAATTTGGTTCAAAGAAATGACACAGGTACCTTGTACCCTGTTGCTATTGGAAACCAGACCTTCTAATCTCCAGGACATCCCATGATAGGCTGGCATGTTGCAAGCTGCTGATAGGTGAACGATATGGGGATATTTATAGTCTGTCTATCACTGTTTATGGAGTGGTCATAACAGACACACGCAGAGCCCAGGAGACAGAGGGAGGGAGGGGGGACATTCCAGTGAGAGAGGGAAGTGAAAGTGAAAGGGAGAGGGAAAGGAGACGTATAGGGGGAAGGAGAAGGACAGAGAGGGCAGAGAGAGAGAGAAAGGGCAGAGAAAGAGGGCAGAGAGATAGAGAGGGTGCAGAGAGAGAGAGAGCAGAGAGAGACGGCAGAGAGAGAGAGAGAGGGCCAAAGAGAGAGAGAGAGGGCCAAAGAGAGAGAGAGAGAGAGAGAGAGGGCAGAGAGAGAGAGGCATAGAGAGAGAGCAGAGAGAGAGAGAGACATAGAGAGAGAGAGACATAGAGAGAGAGAGAGAGAGAGAGAGAGAGAGCAGAGAGAGAAAGAGAGCAGAGAGAGAGAGCAGAGAGAGCAGAGAGAGAGAGAGAGAGCAGAGAGAGAGAGAGAGCAGAGAGAGAGAGCAGAGAGAGCAGAGAGAGAGAGAGAGAGAGCAGAGAGAGGCATAGAGAGAGAGCAGAGAGAGAGAGAGAGACATAGAGAGAGAGCAGAGAGAGAGAGAGAGAGAGAGGCAGGGATGTTTAAGACTATCAGAGGAATGTGCTTCCTGGAGAGCTGAACCACAGGTCACTTTCTGTCACACTGATGGAGGACACTGTGTGTGTGTGTGTGTGTGTGTGTGTGCGTGCGTGCGTGCGTGCGTGTGTGTATTCCTTGAGTAAACACAGAGGCAGGATATTACTGAGACCAAAATTAATAACACTAAAACAACCAAAAGCACAAACACACAATTCTGCAGTCATGCCAGAGGGCAAGTTCCTGTTCAGGAAAGGTTTGGGAGAAAGAAATAGAATTACAGTCATACTTACATAGAGATATGTAGATATACTGTATATATAGATATATAGAGGTGGAGAGAAATGGAAATAGAAAGATAGAGAGAGGGAGAGAGAGAGAGAGAGAGAGAATCTGAAAGTCTGATCTGCTTCCTGGGTGGGATGGGTGAGAGAGGGAGGGAGGAGGATGATGATGAGAGGGGAAGGAGGGAGAGGAGGGGAGGAGATGGAGAAGAGGATGAGGAGAGATGGAGGATGGTGAGGAAAGGGAGGAGAGATGGAGGAGGGGGAGGAGAGGGTGAGGAGGGGGAGGAGATGGGGACAGAGGGAGGAGAGAGAGAGCAGGAAGAGGATGCAGGAACAGTTGAGAACAGACTAGGGGAGTTTCCATTACAATGTAAATAAACCAAGTCCAGATGACTAATTGACCACATGATGGAGATGGGGATTTACAACAAGATGTTCGGCCATCTCTCTCACACACACACACACACACACACACACACACACACAGACACACAGACACACACAGACACACACAGACACACACAGACACACACACACACACACACACACACACAGACACACACACACACAGAAACTTAAATCAACGTAAATGAAAGGATACAGTTAAGTCACATTCCAGACACATGCAGTGCTATTAAATACAGGAGACCAGGCGCACACACGCACACACACACACACACGAATGTGCACACACACACACGTATGTGCACACACACACACACGTACGTATGTGCACACACACACACACACACGTGCAACATTCCATCTGATTGTGTACCATCATGGGTGAACATGTGACAGACATGAGCAGCATTAGTGAGGACAGACAGCATATGAGCTGTCTGTGAGTCAGCATGTATACAGACACAACCATCAACAAGCAGCAAATAACTACCAATTCAACCACAAGCTAGCAGCTAACAACAGCTAGCAGCTAACAACAACTAGCACCTAGCAACAACTAGCACCTAGCAACAGCTAGCACCTAGCAACAGCTAGCACCAAACAGCAACTAGAACCTAACAACAGCTAGCACATAGCAACAGCTAGCAGCTAACCACTCGCTAACAGCTAACCACTCGCTAACAGCTACTGCTAGCTACACTCATTAACTATATGAAATTTGCTGTCAAGCAACACTTAGGCCTTGATAAATTGTTAGCTGCTAGCTGTTATTAGAGTCAACAGTCAGTTCTGTAAACACCAGGAGTGTTCAGGGGACCTTGGTGACAGCTAGTAGCTAGCCTCTACAGCTAGTAGCTAGCCTCTAACCAACAGCTATAATGAATGTTTGTGCGTGCGTGGCCTATCCACTCAAGATTACATTCACATTATGTAGAGTTTAAGAAGTTCAAACACAGCAGGCTTTCTCAAATGAAAGAACAGTAAAAATGGTACATGGTGTGTGTGTGTGTGTATCCATGTGTGTGTGTGTGTGTCCATGTGTGTGTGTGTCCATGTGTGAGGTCATAATGCTGACAGGCAGAAGTGGTGTGACATTTGGTTTTGTTTAAAAGCAGTGATCTGAATCGCATTCTCCCTCAGTCTTCCTCCCTCCCTCCCCCACTCCCTCTCCTCCTCCCCCTCCTCCTCCCCTCTTATCCTCCTCCCCCTTCTCCTCCACCTCCTCCCCCTCCTCTCTTGCTCTTTGCCCTCCTCCCTGAGTTCTGGGAATATGGTTTAGTTAGAGAGGCATGGAGGGAGCAGAGAAGGTCGAAAGAGGCAGGGAGACAGAGAGGGAGAGAGAGAGGCAGGGAGGGAGAGAGGGAGGCAGAGAGGCAGGGAGGGAGAGAGGGAGAGAGGGAGAGAGGGAGGCAGGGAGAGAAAGAGGGAGCGAGAGAGGCAGGGAGGGAGAGAGGCAGGGAGGGAGAGAGGGAGAGAGGAAGGCAGAGAGGTAGGGAGGGAGAGAGGGAGTGAGGAAGGCAGAGAGGCAGGGAGAGAGGGAGGCAGAGAAGGAGGCAGGGAGGGAGGGAGAGAGGCAGGGAGGCAGAGAGGGAGGCAGGGAGGGAGAGAGGTAGGCAGAGAGGGAGAGAGAGAGGAAGAGAGGCAGGGAGGGAGAGAGGCAGGGAGGGAGAGAAGGAGGCAGGTAGAGATGAATGGAGGGACAGAGACAGGGAGTGAGAGAGGCAGAGAGGGAGGCAGGGAGGCAGAGAGGGAGTGAGAGAGGCAGGGAGAGAGAGAGACAGGGAGAGAGAGAGGCAGGCCCAGGGCCAATATCATGCAGAGCAGTATATATAGCAGGCCAACACAGGAAATGAAGAGACACGTTATGGACACATGCATGCACACGTAAACACACACACACACACACACGCACACGTAAACACACACACACACGCACACATGCAAAACATGTTCACAAACAAACAAACAGAAAACATGCCTTCACACACACACACAGCAAACATACACACAAACACACAGCAAACCAGCACAGCACACATACAGTAACACCCACATGCAAACTAAATGCTGAGGCGAGATAAAGGGAAGAAGGAGAGGTAGGGGGAGGAGAGGGAGAGGGGGAGGCAAAAGGGGAGGGAGAGGGAGACGACAAAGAGAGGCAGGCGAGGGAGAAGGAGGCAAGGGAGAAGGAGTGAGAGGGTGAGGTGAGAAAGAGAGAGGGAGGCAAGGGAGAGAGAGGGGGAGGTGGGGGAGAGGGAGCCCCAGAGGGTAACCAGATGCTGACCCAGCAGGTGACCAGAAGAAGACAGGAAGTCCTGTTCTGTAGGCCCAAAGGTCACATGACCTTGAGGAGCAACTTTCTGTAGGCCCAAAGGTCACATGACCTTGAGGAGCAACTTTCTGTAGGCCCAAAGGTCACATGACCCTGAAGAGCAACTTTCAAATCAGGCAAGATGGACGCATTTATGATCTCCGGTATCAACTATGTAGCCTATAACTGGTAGGAGCTAGGAGGCAGTGAAATACAGAGCTCACCTCCCTCTCCCTCCCTCCTTTGTCCCTCCCTCCCCCCTCCTTCCCTCCACAGGTCCTGCATGACTGAGCCAGCCCTCCCTCCTCTCCAGGCCTGGGCGCTGGGGGCACATTATAGGAACAACAAGGGTTTATGGGAAATGAGAAATGAAAGCGAGTAGAAGGGACCTTCTAAAGTGGTCACACACACACGCACACACGCGCACACACCTTCACACACGCGCACACAGACCTTCACACACGCACACACACACCTTCACACACGCACACACACACATTGCAGCAGCTTGTTGCTTGTCGGCCTCTGAGTGTTTGTACTTCTGTGTCCGAAGGTTGTGTTTGCTGAACAGACCGTGTGTGTGTGTGTGTGTGTGTGTGTGTGGTTGTGTGTGTGTGTGAGTGTGTGTGTGTGGGGGGGGGGGGGGTAAACGCACCAACAAGCCACTCAACAGGCTGTAGCCTCTCTCTCTGAGGACAAAGCTCTAGCGCACCTTCCCTGTTCCTCTCCCCCTCCTCTCCCCCTCCTCTCCCCTCGTCTCTCTGAACAGTCCTGACTACACTGACTCAAACCAATAGCACAAATTCTTCATTTTGAATTTGTGCACTGCCTCTCCATCTCCCCTCCATCTCTCCTCCCTCCGTCTCTCCTCCATCTCTCCTCCCTCTGTCTCTCCTCCATCTCTCCTTCCTTCTCCCTCCATCTCTCCTCCCTCTATCTCTCCTTCCTTCTCCCTCCATCTCTCCTTCATCTCTCCTTCCTACATCTCTCCTTCCTTCTCCCTCCATCTCTCCTCTCTCCTTCCTCTGTCATTATCCTGAAAGGCATGGCCTGTATTAAGACTGTAACAACTCTAATGCTGTTTAACCACTGTGTGTGGTAATGTGTGTGTGTGTGTGGTAATGTGTGTGTGTGTGGTAATGGGTGTGTGTGTGTGTGTGGTAATGTGTGTGTGTGTGTGTGTGTAAAGGTTTACCATCATGATGCTGATGTGAAAATTAGCTGGAAGAGGTACGGTGTTCACTGTGTACCCACACTGCCCACACACACACACACACACGTCTATACACAACACACACACACACACACGTCTATACACAACACACACACACACACACACACACACGTCTATACACAACACACACACACACACACACGTCTATACACAACACACACACACACACGTCTATACACACCAATCACCGGACACCAACAAGATCAACTTCCTGTTTACTCCACTTCCTGTTTAGTCTAAGGCCCGCCCCACAGGAGGGTACTAGCAGCTGGCTTCTGACAGGTCTGTGTGGGTGTCCCCCGAACAGATGGCCCTGTTTGGGGGCCCCGGATCACACACACACACACACACAGGGCCCTGGATCACACACACACAGGGCCCTGGATCACACACACACACACACACAGGGCCCAGGATCACACACACACACACACACAGGGCCCTGGATCACACACACAGGGCCCTGGATCACACACACACACACACACAGGGCCCTGGATCACACACACACACACACAGGGCCCTGGATCACACACACAGGGCCCTGGATCACACACACACACACACACACAGGACCCAGGAACACACACACACACAGGGCCCTGGATCACACACACAGGGCCCTGGATCACACACATACACACACAGGGCCCAGGATCACACACACACACAGGACCCAGGAACACACACACACACACACACAGGGCCCTGGATCACACACACACACACACAGGGCCCTGGATCACACACACACACCGGGCCCTGGATCACACACACACACACACACACACACACACAGGGCCCCGGATCACACACACATACAATACAAATGCAAGCATGTGAGAGACAGAGACACACACAGAGAAAGACAGACAGACAGACAGACAGACAGACAGACAGACAGACAGACAGACAGACAGACAGAGATGTACAATCAAAACAAGACACATGTCCAGTCACAGTGCTGTTCCAGGGACCGAGGGTTACGATATGACAACACACACACACACACACACACACACATGAATAAAGTCAGTGTTTGCCTTCTCTGAGGTCTTCATGGACGGATGGAGGGAGAGGAGGAGAGATGGAGGGAGAGGAGGAGAGATGGAGGGAGGGAGAGAGAGAGAGAGGGATGGAGGGAGAGAGAGAGAAGGAGGGAGAGAAGGGATGGAGAGAGAGGAGGAGGGATGGAGAGAGAGGAGGAGGGATGGAGGGAGAGGAGGTGGACAGAGAGACAGAGAGAGAGAGAGAGACAGAGAGAGAGAGAGAGAGAGAGAGAGAGAGAGAGAGAGAGAGAGAGAGAGCAGATGGTGCTTCCTTGTTGTAGAGGTAAGGAGGAGGGTTTGAAGAGAGATCTACCATCTCCTCCTCACCAACAGCTCAGTGCTTCACCCTGAAACTTCTCCCTGACAGGCAGATCAATGGTACACTGGTCAAATTGTCCATGTAATGACTGATCAATCTTTCTGCCTTACTATCCACAGAACAGACTCATCAGCACTGAAGCGAACCAGAAGGGGTCGATACTGTAGTTACTTGTCACAATCACTCTAACACAATAATGGAACATGAAGTTGGGGCCATGTTGCTAACATGTAGCATGGCTATTAGCATCGTTTATGCCTGGATATAAAATAACGCGTCTTTCAGCCAAGATGACTATTGGCATCCCGACAGTTCACCGTGCCGCCCCTCACGAGCTTACTTCCCAGCAGGCATCAGGCCAGTCCTCGTGTACATACAGTGCATCCCCGTATCACGTAGACTCAACACGTTGCTGAGCCCAACACGTTCATGCGTTAAAAGGCATTATCATTTGACAGGAGACTCCCGGTTCTGTGCTACCGGTTCCGTGCCCCCCCCCCCCTCCTGTGACCGATGCCCAATCAGGAACATGATCAGATCCGCGTGACCGTTCCCGCAGGCTATCTACTCCGCTCCTTGATTCCTTCTTATGATTAAAACGTAACTCACGCGCTTTCTGTTTGTTTTTTGTTTTTTTTGCAACATGGCTGTCAGGCATATTTACTGTGAAATGTAATCTCGTCTGTGTTCACAGACGGTTTGGTTACAATTGCTTAACTTTGTTCCAGGTTAATAGTATCTCCGTCCTACGATCGTTATCAGTATGAAGTTTAAATGCATGTACTGTAACTACAGCAAAGAATCGCGGTTTAAAAAAAACTCGCCGTCATACTTTCTTACCTTGGTTTCAGCCACCGACTTACTCCCCGTCCAGATGTTTTGTTCCGGTCGTTCTTTTATTTCACCCAAAAAGTAGATTTCGTCTTACTTAGCGTCCGCTGAAAAAGTTCACATCTCTCCCCGGTCCGCGAGGGCGGTTAGCGACAACATTCCAGAAACAACGAAACAGAGACAGAAAATCCTGTCTGCTACTCGCTGTAGAAGTTAGAACTGTGTTACCACGGCGAACGACAGATTTATGATCAACGCCCAGTCACGCCAAATTACAGTCTGGTTTCAGGTGCTTGTTTCGGTAAGCGTCACCTCTGTGCGAGGTGTGCGAGGTGTGCGGTGTTGAACTCCGGAACGGCAGAATTGATCCACGCTAGACGGTAAACGGCGCGATCCAGTCTCCGACAAAAAAACGAGATGGAGTGACTGCCTCCTCCCTCTCCTCCCCCTCTTCCCTCCCCCTCCCCCTCCTCCCCCTGTCCCTCCTCCCTCCTTCCCCTCTCTATACAAAAGACCAAGCCTGTACAGATCCGTTTACACTCACAACGCCAAGGGACTCTCACTAAACTATTCTGAAAACCACCGCGGAAATATTAGTAATTTGCTCTTTCTTTCCCCACAAGCTTAAGAATCTGAATATTCACCTGCAGCTAGAAACCGTCATTGTTTAAAGTTTGAATAAGAGGTACTCAGTAGTTTTGCGGCTATTTGCGTTTGAATTCGAAAGTGAAATTAAACGTTGACCCAACCTGACCGAACCACATATTTTCTATGACAAGGTTACGGTAGACAGACTGCTTCCCCTTGACTGTGAGACTGTCAGTTAAGTCGGTGAGATAGTTTTCAAAGAAAAAAGCGGCTCATCGACGCGTGCGTGACCGAGCCGTCGCCTTTAGGGTTAACTCGACGCTTATGGTACAATAGTGACCATTGTTCCAATAATGGTTGAAACATAATCCTTGACACAGTTCAATGCCCCCGGTTTGTGATTTCGTAAATCTTCTGGATGAATATTACAGACAAGCAGTCTGTAGAATACTTCATCAAAACTACTTAACAAAACACCGTAGATCATTGTAATGTCGGCGGGACGTTTTAATGACAGAATGAGCCGGATCTGTCATGTGTCTGATTATGTATTTGATTTGAGTCGTATTCACATTAAAAACATAACGGCTACAGTAAATTATAGATCTGGCCTGATGAGAGCTACTCAGTAGAAGTTGAAGATGGTCAAATCATGAACTCTGTAAAAAAGAGAGGGAGAGACAGAGATGAAGGGGGAGGGAGGGAGACGGAGAGGGAGGGAGGAGAGAGAGAGGGAGAGACAGAGATGAAGGGGGAGGGAGGGAGACGGAGAGGGAGGGAGGAGAGAGAGAGGGAGGGAGAGAGATGGAGCAGGAGGGAGAGAGACAGAGAGGGAGGGAGAGAGATGGAGAGGGAGGGAGAGAGATGGAGCAGGAGGGAGAGAGATGGAGCAGGAGGGAGAGAGACGGAGAGGGAGGGAGAGAGATGGAGAGGGAGGGAGAGAGATGGAGAGGGAGAGAGAGAGACAGAGAGAGAGAGAGAAGAAAATAACCTGTTAGAATGGGGGCAAGAAATAATATTTACAAGTTTTGAGGTGAGTCCTTCAAGAGAGGCTGTGATGCTGCTAGTTTAGAGGCTGTAGGGTGAGAAGGAGCAGATTAGAGGCTGCAGGATGAGAAGGAGCAGATTAGAGGCTGCAGGGTGAGAAGGAGCAGATTAGAGGCTGCAGGGTGAGAAGGAGCAAATTAGAGGCTGCAGGGTGAGAAGGAGCAGATTAGAGGCTGTAGGGTGAGAAGGAGCAGATTAGAGGCTGTAGGGTGAGAAGGAGCAGATTAGAGGCTGTAGGGTGAGAAGGAGCAGATTAGAGGCTGTAGGATGAGAAGGAGCAGATTAGAGGCTGCAGGATGAGAAGGAGCAGATTAGAGGCTGTAGGGTGAGAAGGAGCAGATTAGAGGCTGCAGGACGAGAAGGAGCAGATTAGAGGCTGTAGGGTGAGAAGGAGCAGATTAGAGGCTGTAGGGTGAGAAGGAGCAGATTAGAGGCTGCAGGGTGAGAAGGAGCAGATTAGAGGCTGCAGGATGAGACGGAGCAGAGTAGAGGCTGCAGGGTGAGAAGGAGCAAATTAGAGGCTGCAGGGTGAGAAGGAGCAAATTAGAGGCTGCAGGGTGAGAAGGAGCAAATTAGAGGCTGCAGGGTGAGAAGGAGCAGATTAGAGGCTGTAGGATGAGAAGGAGCAGATTAGAGGCTGCAGGATGAGAAGGAGCAGATTAGAGGCTGTAGGGTGAGAAGGAGCAGATTAGAGGCTGCAGGGCGAGAAGGAGCAGATTAGAGGCTGCAGGACGAGAAGGAGCAGAGTAGAGGCTGCAGGACGAGAAGGAGCAGATTAGAGGCTGCAGGACGAGAAGGAGCAGATTAGAGGCTGCAGGGTGAGAAGGAGCAGATTAGAGGCTGCAGGATGAGACGGAGCAGAGTAGAGGCTGCAGGACGAGAAGGAGCAGATTAGAGGCTGTAGGGTGAGAAGGAGCAGATTAGAGGCTGTAGGGTGAGAAGGAGCAGATTAGAGGCTGCAGGGTGAGAAGGAGCAGATTAGAGGCTGTAGGAGGAGAAGGAGCAGATTAGAGGCTGTAGGGTGAGAAGGAGCAGATTAGAGGCTGTATAACAAATGTAAGGTAGTGAGGTGAACTCACACCCACCAGGCTCATTACTAGAATACTGATGTTGACCCACAACCTCTAAGAACTCAGTATCCTCTCTCCTTTCACTCTCCCTCTCCCATGTCACTCTCCCCATCTCTTTGCTCTTATCCATCTCTTCATCTCCACCCCCTCTCAGACTCCCAGCAGACTCTGTTTTGAGTAATGAGGTAGGTAGCTGTGAGGAAGAGAGAGATGAAGAGACTGACAGAGGAACATAATGAGGGGCAGTTGAAGCCACAGCTAGTTACCACGACTACAGTCATGAACCAATCAGCTGTCTGTCAGTTCACCTATCAGCCCTGTTGAGGAGAAGGGGGGAAGAGAGGAGGAGGAGAGGAGGCGAAGAGGGGAGGAGGAGGGGAGGAGGAGAGGAGGAGAAGAGGGGAGGAGGAGGGGAGGAGGAGAGGAGAAGAGGGGAGGAGGAGGGGAGGAGGATGGAAGGAGGAGAGGAGGGGAGGAGAGGAGGGCAGGAGAGGAGGAGAGGAGGGGAAAGGATGCTCTTGTGGAGCGTCATGCTGGTGTCGCCCCCTATGGCTGAGTAGGGGTGTTGCACCAAACCTCTGTGGACCTCCATCTCCATCCATCTCCATCACTCTCCACCTCCATCTCCATCCATCTCTCTCCATCTCCATCCATCTCCACCCATCTCCATCTCTATCTCTCTCCACTTTTCTCCATTTCTATACATCTCTCTCAATCTCTCTCTCCATCTCAGGCTGTCAGTCAGACTTCCAGGATAATATATATGTTGTTAATCTGGAGCATGGATTAAATGGATTGCAACAGACCAAGAAGACAGATAAACTACTCGATGTGATCTAAACAATGATACAAAACTATTGAACGTCTCAAACATGATGTAACATTTGTCCTTGAGCTTCTTGCCGTCTGTTCCTCAGTGTGATGTTGATGCATGCTGGAGACCAGGCCTGAAGTCCTGAAGTCCCCATCAGAGAGATGAAGAGCAGTCTGAAGGGGAACAGGTCCGTGTTAATATTCAGCTCTGAAACTGATTAGAATCGCATCGCTTAGTTACCGAGTCGCCATGCCAACCGCTGGCAGCTGTCACCATGACATACTGCACTCTTTAAACTCATAACCCTGTGAGGTGCGAGGGTGAGCGTGTGTGTGTGTCAGGGGTGTGTGTGTGTGTCTGTGTGTGTGTGTGGTCTTGCCAGGGTGTGCCAGAGCCAAGGTCATGGTATTGCCATCTGTCACCCTCAGTCAGCCCAACCTACCCGAGATCTCCTCTATCTAGGGTATCCTCTATCTAGATCTCCTCTATCTAGATCTCCTCTATCTAGGGTATCCTCTATCTAGAGTTACCTCTGTCTAGAGTTACCTCCGTCTAGTCTCCTCTATCTAGAGTTACCTCTGTCTAGAGTTACCTCTGTCTAGATCTCCTCTATCTAGATCTCCTCTATCTAGAGTTACCTCTATCTAGATCTCCTCTATCTAGAGTAACCTCTGTCTAGATCTCCTCTATCTAGATCTCCTCTATCTAGAGTTACCTCTGTCTAGTGTAAATCCAGTCATCTCTATCTAGGAAATCTGACATCAAGTAACACACAATACGTCACTTCACTCACACACGTACACACACACACACACACACGTACACACACACACACACACACGCACACATACAGCCTGTTCCACTAAACACAAGATATTTGATCAAGTAAGGTCCATTAAACAAGAGGTCTGTGTAAATCCTACTGCAGCTACAAACCACCTGAACCAAGAGAAAAGTAATTTATTGCAAAGTAACAATATCTCCATCCCAGCCACTGAAGCTGAACGTTTAAGCAGTTATTAAATAATCTTCTCTCGCATGGGTGACTTTCAAACAGTAAATAGCTTTGACATCCTCATCATCTAGCACAGAGCCAGCAACCTCGACATGTGTCAAAACAACACAAAACTACAGTGTTTCAATTACTTTCCTAAATTCACTAAGACACAGTTTCTCAAATATGGATTTTCTCTAGTCTGACACTACAAACTTTCAATGATTTTCCTTATGACAAGGGAGGTTTAACACAAGTCTGGGAGACTGGGCCTAAATGTAAAAAGGCACACAGTCATATATTTTCGTCTTTAATCTGAACTCAGAAGAGTGCAAACGGATGCTTAAAGGGCCTTTGTGTGACACAAACACGATGAGCACGTCGAACTGTGCTGATCCACACACGCACTGCACGTGGAACTGCTGATCCACGCGCACTCTGCACGTGAACGTTCCGAAAGTGGAGCTCGCGGAGTTCGATCACGTTCCACAGAAATCCCTGAAGGAACAATTTTCTCCATTCACCTGGAGTTTCTTCCGCGGATAAAACGACCTTTCAGGCGGCTGTCTTTGTCAGACAGGCTCCGGGGAGCCACTGTCTGATCCAAAGGAGCGGCCTATTAGCTGCGTAATGTAATTATGTTCAGGTGAATTAATTGTGCGGGAGAGCGTAGAGTCAAGAAAGCGGCACAATGCGGCGCTCCCATTAGCGCCAGTATCTGTTTGCCACAATGATTAAAACGGAACTAATTTCCTTAATCCTTGAAATCACAATGCCCTGGAATTACACTCACTTCATTACTGCGTTTGTGGCTGGTTGACACCTAATAACAGGCTCTGCGGAGCAGAACAATCCAATATAAAGTTTATGAATGTTTAATCAGTCTTTCAGATAATCTTCCTGTGATGAAAAATGACGTTTTTCATTTTGTGGCCATATTACGGAACCGAGTCTGTTGAACGGACTTCATTAAACACACTCCAGTTTTATATTAAAGCTAATGCTACAAGCTAATATGCTACAGTGTCTGCGTGTTACTGTTGGAGCTCTGCGCCTCTGCGACTGTTGATCTTCTACTCTACGATCTACATTCTCTGTTTGTATTTATTGGGGTTAGAAACGAGAGGTTTTAGCGATTTGTTACTTTTAAACAACATATACGCCTTCATATTTTGCAATTTACAACTTTTACAACAGATTACGTTTCGTACTTTTGTAAAGCCCTTGGGCGCCCCCTACCGACCAGCACTCTTAATGCACAGAGCGTGAGGCACGTACAGCCGCAGTACGTGTATGGAAGCTAATCAGTGAAATGTTTTAAACATTTTAAAAGGCATTGAATATGCCCTTCATTATCTTGAAATATAAACGCTAAATAATAATACGATTGAAATAATCCGATTCTAGAAATTTGAGTTGAAAAAATCTTAGACGAAAACATTTGAGCCTAAAGAATTTGGGCCGAGAATGTTATTCCTGCTGTTAAAAAAAGAAAATATCTGATCCAAAGATTCAAGTTTCAGAAGATCAGGTTCCTCAAATCCTAACAGTAAAACTCAGATCGCCCAAATTCAATATAAAATCAAGCTGTAGGTGTATTCAAAACCAATACATTCGGTGTCGTTTTAAAGCAATTAAGTATTGAATTCCTTAGAAGTTTAGATTGGCTTTCATAGCCGTAGCCTAGAACTTTCCCAAAGTGCCGTATGACCAAATACTTTTGGAGTAGTGATCGGTTGTGGACGCAGTGTACCACAATCGACCGCTAGGTGGCAGTATAAGCTAACCCTTGAAAATACACCCCCGCGCTGCTTTGGAAACTGAAGAATTTCTGCACATAGGCCTATATTTGGTTGAAAGTATGCGAGTAGGCTAGTTGCTTAGACGTGGGTGTACTCTGTCCTTATATTCTGGACTAAACCACCGTTTGCACTCCAACGCTGAATAAACGAGTCTGTATTAAACGTCGTGTAACCCACTCCACCGCTGGCTGTGTCAACTGTACATTAAGCTGAACCCGATTCACGCCGCGAAACACGTGTGGTTGCTATGGATACCTGCGCTCAACGTGTTTCAATGTCACTCTGTGTTATTATGTGACTGAGGTTGGGAGGTCATACACACACACACACACACACACAGAGTTACATCTAACAGGTATTCTAGTGAGGTATTTAGACAGTCTGTCTGCTCTGAGTGTTCATGATGGGGACACCTATACCGTTTGTGTGTACGTGTGAGTGTGTGTCTGTGTATGTGTGTGTACGTGTGAGTGTGTGTCTGTGTATGTGTGTGTACGTGTGTGTGTGCATGTGAGTGTGTATGTGTGAGTGTGTACATGTGTGTGTGTGTGAGTGTGTGTGTGTGTGTATATGTGTGAGTGTGTGTGTGTGTATGTGTGAGTGTGTCTGTGTGTGTGTGTGTGTATATGTGTGAGTATGTGTGTGTGTGTGTGTGTGTGTGTGTGTACACCAACCTGTGTACCTCTGTGTCTCTTGTCCCTGTGGAGGAGTGGATCTACAGTTGCTTTCCACTTCCTGTTCTGCGGTACGGCACCCTAAAGACTCCCCTAGTTCTACTCCATGTTCTCACGCAAAGAACCACAGGGTTCCTCTACCACAAGGTCCCCATCCCCCACCTCCAACCCCTCGTCATGGCAACCATCGCCAGGAACGTTCACGATAGGGAGTAAGTAGTTCCTGGAGCTGATTATGTCATAGGAAGATAGACCAATGGCTGAACTCCACCAGGAAGATGGACCAATGGCTGAACTCCACCAGGAAGATGGACCAATGGCTGAACTCCACCAGAACTCTCATCCCTCGGTGTCCTCAGAACCTAAACTGGCTTCTGGAACATGATTGGACAGGAGACAGAGATAGCACCTCATCACCAGTGACATCACAAGGTACTCGTCTTAAAACAGATTAGGAGAAAAGAGAGAGGAAAGATGGAGGACAAAGGTAGGAGAGAGGAAGGAAGAGAGAGACGTAAGAGACAGATGGGGACAGGAAGGGAGAGAGAGATGTGAGAGAGACAGATGGGGACAGGAAGGGAGAGAGAGATGTGAGAGAGACAGAGAAGAGACTTTTCACATGTCCAGCGTGTTGTGGATGACGCAGACACCACATGCATACGTGTTGACCAGCTGTTCCCAGCACGATCTTCAGGCGGTGGGAATCTGGAACGTTCTCAAAGAACTCTCTCTGACCTCTACCCTTCCTCATTATTCCTCCTCTAAACCCTCCGTCCTTCCTTCTACTCATACCCCCCCTCCCGTCACCTCATCCTAGTTACCCCCCTCCTCAGTCCCCGTGGGACTCTGTGATTGGACACACATAATCCACTTCCTCCTGGGTGTCACAAGGTCAAGGGTCAGGGTTCCCTCTTACTGTTTCCTGGGATGATGTGAACCTCTGCACTGTGTCACGCACACGCACACACATGCTGTCACACACACACACACACTATCACACAGCGTCATAAAAAACAAACACAAACATACACACTGCAACATACACACACTGTGCTACACTCCCTGACACACACAACCCTGGCCCAGTTCTCATGCTGCTGGTCCCTGGACTCTCCTCGCCCCCACAAGTCGTCCCCCTGGTGCTCACCCCAGCCAGGGCATGTTACACTCCCAGCCCCAGGCTTCAGTCCGGCCTTGCTGGACCTCTGTGGGTCTGGCTGAAGGGAGTGTGGACAGGCAGGTGCTGGGTGGAGGGGTAGGGCTGGAGGGAGGTGCAGGGTGGAGGGGTAGGGCTGGGGGGAGGTGCAGGGTGGAGGTGTAGGGCTGGAGGGAGGTGCAGGGTGGAGGGGTACGGCTGGAGGGAGGTGCAGGGTGGAGGGGAAGGGCTGGAGGGAGGGGCAGGGTGAAGGGGTACGGCTGGAGGGAGGTGCAGGGTGGAGGGGTAGGGCTGGGGCAAACAGCCTACAAACCTGGCTCTGTCAGCACCCATCATCCACACTTGGAAGAAGGACTCGGGTGTGTGTGTGGTGCGTGTGTGTGTGTGTGTAAGTGTGTGTAAGTGTGTGTGTCTGTGTGTGTGTGTGGTGTGTGTAAGTGTGTGTGTGTGTGTGTAATTGTGTGTGTGTGTGTGTAAGTGTGTGTGTGTGTGGTATGTGTGTGTGGTGCGTGTGTGTGTGTGTGTGTAAGTGTGTGTGTGTGGTGTGTGTAAGTGTGTGTGTGTGGTGTGTGTAAGTGTGTGTGTGTGGTATGTGTGTGTGGTGCGTGTATGTGTGTGTGGTATGTGTGTGTGGTGCGTGTGTGTGTGTGTGTGGTGCGTGTGTGTGTGTGTGTGGTGTGCTGCACTTGGCAGGAGTAGGCATGAGCTCTCCTGCTCATGCACACTGTGCTGTCACATGACCAGGAATCGCGTATGGCTCAGCACTCACAGACGGCCACAGTGCCCTCATCACGTCACAATGAATACATGATTATTAAAATGACATCACTCTCACACTGGACCGGACAAGCCTGAGTACGGCAGCCATTTTTCAGATCCTAGATGAAGGCTTTTCTGAGGAAAAACGTTTATTCTGGGACTCCGTAATCCTTTTTGTTATTCCCCTGCCTCACTCCCTCCCTCCCTCCCTCCCTCCCTCCCTCCCTCCCTCCCTCGCATTTTAGCTTTCTCCCCCTTCTCGTTTGTGCATGTGAGTGTGTGTGTGTGTGTGTGTGTATGTGTGTGTGCGAGTGTGTGTGTGTGTATGTGTGAGAAAGAGACAGAGAGCGATCTTCATCACCAAGCACCCTGCTGTTATAAGAATATGAGATGTCCTAGGGTATTATGGGATGTTATAAGATCTTCACCATCCTGATCAGAAGAGATTCTAAAGCGATCATTTATCTGGACAAGGTGACCCTCCTTATTGAGACTCTTCGGCATGGGGAGGAGAGGAGGAGGGGGAGGGGGAGGAGGAGGGGGAGGAAGAATGAGAGGAGAGGGGGAGGAAGGGGAATGAGAGGAGGAGAGGGAGGAGGGGGAATGAGAGGAGGAGAGGGAATGAGAGGAGGAGAGGGAGGAGGGGGAATGAGAGGAGAGAGAAAGGGAGGGGGGTAGGGAGCATGAGAGGAGAGAGAGAGGGAAGGAGAGGGGGAAGGGAGAATGGGAGGAGAGAAACAAAGAGAGGGTTATTATAGAAATATTGGGTAAACATACAGAGCAACCATCATGACACACACAATCTATACATCCATTCTTGGTCGTTGTAAATAATGCGACCATACCTGTATTAAACTGCCTCTGATGACCTTAATAAACCTGTACTGTCATACACCCACTGACGTGATTTCACAGTGGTCACGTGGTTTTGTTGTCTATGTATTCTATTTATCACAACCAAACACAACGACTTCTGAGAATGGTTTAGAAACGCTTGCTTTAAAGACAAATATTGTCAAACGTCTCTATCACTGTACTGGTGACCTACATTCTCGTAGTTGATTGTACTCCCGTCATGTGTGATTTCTCTGCAGAACGCCAACTGTTTCGCCCGCGCAAGGCGACATCCAAGCGTTGCTACTGAGAACGCGCATCTGCACGCGGCTGTCCGCTTTACAACCAACACCAACCCGAGAGAATCAATGACTGCACGAGAGAAGCCGTTCCTCGGCGGAGATAGGACATATTCAAAACACTGACGATCGGCCAGAGAACCCGTGCGTCACGACAAGAACAGAACCGCCTCCGGTATGTTACCAAAATGATGCTATTCACTCTTTCATACAGTCATGTGATGTTTCACCTAGTTAGTGAAATCAAAAGGACAAAGCGGTCGTCTTTGGTCCTTTAACATTTGTATAAATCTGCGTCCGGGAAGATATTAAGTCCAATAGACGTTAATCATTATGCCAGCGCTCTGAAACCTCCGTGTGTTCTTAACGGATTAGATTAACGGATGAAGTGTTCGTTGCTTGTGTAGATTACATCCCCGGTGACCCAACATCAAAGCTTCCGGGAGGTCAACCGTTTTGACCCTAAGGGTCATCATATCTACACAGAGAACACGTGCCACTCACGGTCTACCGTACCACCCGTTAAACAATCTTACATGGTGTAATACGCCTGCTTATAGGTTACTCTTGAAGTCAGGTTTATCACAATAAATAGTTCGGTGCATCTTGCTCCTGTTGCCGGTAAAACACATGTTCCGGTAACCGCAGAGTTGGAAGTTCAACCTCGCGACAGACTTGGGCAAGTTTGGAAACCCGAGAGCGACGCGCAGTATGCGCAGTTGATGCACCACGGCTAAAAATAACCCGCTCTTACCGAACACTGGCGTTAATACGCCAGGCAAACGGAATGAACGAGCGCCAATAAGAACTTTTTAAAAACTTCGTGGTAAGATGTCCGTTTTTTTGTTACCTATCTGATTCAACCTCGCATTAATAACAACATAGTCTGGTGTTTTGTACATTTGACGCTTTGCGACAAAAGTTTATACGCCGTTAAAAGTCCCGTTATGTTAAAAGAACGCTGAACCGACCAGATTTATTACTGAGACCGTTTTCGGTAGCCGTCTATATTGTTGGATAGATTCAGCCGAGTTTACGTTAAAAAATATTTTGAAATGCGTGACGTGCTTAAGACTTGAGAGATTACTCACTATTTTGTTTTCATTACATATCATCTCTTGAATATTTCTTTCGTTGAAAGCACGCTAAACCAGAATGATTCACTCAGCTTGTGTACGGTAAAGTACAGCGATAAGAGAGGTGTTTAGTTGAGGATGACACGAGGTGAATAAAGTGTTTACAGCAATGTAAGGATGACAGGTGTGTTAACTGTAACAAATGATGACCAGTAGGTTTACATGACAAGGCCAGCCAGGTTTGATTCAGCTGGTGATTAGCTCAGTACAGGCCTGAGGTTCAAATCCCCCTGGATCATTAGAGGATAAAGGCATCAGCTGAAGGAGAACACTGTTGTTTTAAGTTCAGGTTGGTTGAGGGCCAGTTCACAGAAGTGTTAGAGACCGTCTGTGACATTGCTTTTAAAAAGAGCTTTAGCCTGCTAATAACATTAGATTTGATTGTGGTTATTATCAGGGTTCCAATTACAAAGTGGCTTTCGGGGGAGCCCTATTTTCCGAAAATCTAAATCTATATGCGACACGAAAAATGGACAGTGTTTTAGAGCTCCCCCTAAATGTCTCAAAGTAGGCTTTCGGGGGAGCCCAGGTTCTTTTCAGGGGAGCCCAGGTCCTTTTCAGGGGAGCCCAGATCCTTTTCAGGGGAGCCCAGGTCCTTTTCAGGGAAGCCCAGGTCCTTTTCAGGGGAGCCCAGGTCCTTTTCAGGGAAGCCCAGGTCCTTTTCAGGGGAGCCCAGGTCCTTTTCAGGGGAGCCCAGGTCCTTTTCAGGGGATCCCAGGTCCCCTTAGCTCCCCTGTAATTCGAACCCTGGTTATTATGATTCAATTGTGACCAGTAGACCAAAGTACCCAAAGGGCAAAGGTGAAGACCAGGCTGTGCAGTCTGGTTATAAGGTGAAGACCAGGCTGTGCAGTCTGGTCTTTGACTTGATATTCTTAAACATCACTGTAGGTAGTCAGGAATGACACCTGGACACTGGAACCTCAATTACTGCAGATCTCAACACTAACAGAGAGTGGTTCCTTTTCACCAAGCATCTGTCCTGCCTGCCTGCCTGTCTGACTGCCTGTCTGTCTGTCTTTAAGGGCCTGTCTGTCTGTCTGTCTGCCTGTCTGTACCTGTCAGTCTGTCTCTACACGGCCTGCACCGGTCTGTCTATTTTCCTACCTGTCTGTCTGTCTGTCTGTCTGTCTGTCTGTCTGTCTACGTTCCTACCTGTCTGTCTGTCTACCTTCCTACCTGTCTGTCTGTCTACCTTCCTACCTGTCTGTCTACGTTCCTACCTGCCTGTCTGTCTACCTTCCTACCTGTCTGATCTTCACTCTACCCACAGACTAAGTAGTTTCCTTGCCTCAGTTGTCAGACTGGCCAAGGGATTCAGACTGGCCAAGGGATTCAGACTGGCCAAGGGATTCAGACTGGCCAAGGGATTCAGACTGGCCAAGGGATTCAGACTGACAAGATTCTGTCCACTCACGCGTCTCCTTCCCACCCCATGTCCCTCCCCCTAGGCTTGCGTGGACCAATCGTGTGGCATGGCGCTCTCCTTCTGTGGTAACGATGCGAATAAAAGTGCTTACGGCGTGGAGAAGGGAGTCCTCAACAATGGCTGCTTCGTTGATGCCCTCAACCTGGTTCCTCACGTCTTCCTCCTCTTCATCACCTTCCCCATCCTCTTCATCGGTACGCTCGCACGCACGTACACACAGGGGGAAAGGCAGACTGTGTTGCTCAGGAGGGTTAGGTGTCTTGGGGGGGTTTGGCTGGAGAATGTTGCCCAAACCTGTTTCTAATGTACCTGATGTGGATGCTATGTGTCTGCTGTACCTGCTGTGTGTCTGATCTACCTGCTGTGTGTCTACTCTACCTGCTGTGTGTCTGCTCTACCTGCTCTACCTGCTGTGTGTCTGCTCTACCTGCTCTACCTGCTGTGTGTCTGCTCTACCTGCTGTGTGTCTGCTCTACCTGCTCTACCTGCTGTGTGTCTGCTCTACCTGCTATGTGCCTGCTCTACCTGCTGTGTGTCTGATCTACCTGCTGTACCTGCTGTGTGTCTGCTCTACCTGCTGTGTGTCTGCTCTACCTGCTGTGTGTCTCCTCTACCTGCTGTACCTGCTGTACCTGCTGTGTGTCTGCTCTACCTGCTGTGTGTCTCCTCTACCTGCTCTACCTGCTCTGTGTCTCCTCTACCTGCTGTGTGTCTGATCTGCCTGCTCTACCTGCTGTGTGTCTGCTCTACCTGCTCTACCTGCTGTGTGTCTGCTGTACCTGCTGTGTGTCTCCTCTACCTGCTGTACCTGCTGTGTGTCTGCTCTACCTGCTGTGTGTCTGCTCTACCTGCTGTACCTGCTGTGTGTCCGCTCTACCTGCTGTGTGTCTGCTCTACCTGCTGTACCTGCTGTGTGTCTGCTCTACCTGCTGTGTGTCTGCTCTACCTGCTGTACCTGCTATGTGTCTGCTCTACCTGCTCTACCTGCTGTGTGTCCGCTCTACCTGCTGTGTGTCCGCTCTACCTGCTGTGTGTCCGCTCTACCTCCAGGTTGGGGTAGTCAGAGCTCCAAGGTCCAGATCCATCACAACACCTGGCTCCACTTCCCTGGACACAACCTGCGTTGGGTCCTCACCTTCTCCCTGCTCTTCATCCACGTGTGTGAGATCGCCGAGGGCATCGTGTCCAACAAGTAAGGCAGGGGTCCACTCCGATGCAGAGCGACACAGAACAGATTCAGTTCTAGTCCCTCTCTGTTGTATGTCGCTTTGGAACAACATACCTGATAAAACACATGATTAGGATTCATTACTAATAAGACATACTTCAGTATCAATACTGTACAACACATGCAATCACCTCCGAACTGCATCAATTCAAAACCTATTGTTTAATTGTTTAATTTCTAATGTATCTGAACCTACATAATGTTTAAATATTTGGAGAAAAACTAAAGTGTAGTGTTCTCACATTTTAACCTTATGGACAAAAACAACACTGAATGTGATAAAACATCAGTGTGTCTTCAAACTCATTTAGTGTTGACAGTTCAAACTCTTTACAGTTACCGTCTCCAATATCTGTTCAAAGTTAGAATCTAACGTCATGACCAGCTGTCGCTTTAGCGAAATCACTCAGGGAAAAACAGCGGCCGCTGTTTATTTAAAAAACTGCAAATGGCAAGGATATTGTTATTTTATACATATTAAACGTTTGAACGCGCATAAAATACGGTCAAAATAGGGAGGAAATTCGCTGTTTTGGGGTACTGTATTTTTGTTGACACAAGCAGTCGATATGTCACATTTTTTGCTTCCTTACTTTGTAACAGTATTAAGTATACATTTAACCACAAACTTATTATCTTGGCGTGTTTTAAGCGAAGTGTTCAGAACACCGTCGAAGCAGTTTCCTGTATCTGTTGCTAGCTAGCAACGGAACTAACATCTTGAAGCTAGCTAGCGAAATAAACAGTTGCTAAACAGCTAAACTTGCTGCAGATCAGTCATATACTCATATATTAGATGTCGATAACTATGTTTCCTGCAATATAACCACACCGATCAGTATTTTATTGGCCATTTTATTGGCCATGTGACGGGTTCTGACGTCACATGCCAGCAGTAGCTAGCTATCCTGGTTACACTGCGCCACAAACACTCAAATATGACATCAACCTTGCAATGTAACCTTCCAGAAAACATGACCAACACTTTGTAAATAACCGTGAATATTTAGAATGGCAATAATAATAATGTAAGTTATGTATTAAGTAAACTGTAAACAGTTAACTTGAGTTATCTCTGTGTTTGCCTCCTGTCAGTGAGATGAGCACCAATCACCTGCACCTGTTCATGCCTGCGTTCATGGGCTTCATCGCAGCCACCACCTCACTGGTGTATTACCACAACATAGAGACATCTAACTTCCCCAAGCTTCTGCTGGGTAAGACACACACACACACACCCATGCTAACACACACGCACACACACACACACACCCATGCTAACACACGCACACGCTGACACACACACACACATACTCTCTCACACACCCACTCTCTCATACACACACCCACTCTCTCATACACTCACACACACACACACACACGCTAACACACACACATACTCTCTCACACACACCCACTCTCTCTCTGTCACACGCACACAAACACACTGACACACACACACGTACTCTCTCACACACACCCACTCTCTCTCTCTCTCTCTCACACACACACACACACACACACACACACACACACTCTCTCTCTCTCCCCCACACGCACACACACACCCACACATGTCCTATCCTTTACCAGTGTCTCTAACCCTCTCCAGCCTTGTTTATCTACTGGGTCCTGGCTTTCATCACCAAGTCCATCAAGCTTTGGAAGTTTGCAGAGCTGGGCATCAGCATTCATCACCTGCGTTTCTGCATCACAGCGCTGTTGGTGCTGCTGTATGGCCTGCTGATGGCCGTGGAGGTCAACGTCATCAGGGTCAGGGTGAGTCAGCACTTCCTGGTTCCAAGGTCGTGAGGTCGGAAACAGGAAGTAGTTTGGCAAGTGCTCTCAGATCGGTGTGGGATCAGATTGTTGAAGCTGTGTGTGTGTGGGTGTGTGTGTGTGTAACTGTGTGTGTGTGTGTGTGTGCGTGTGTGTGTGTAACCGTATGTGTGTGTGTGTGTGTGTGTGTGCGTGCGTGTGTGTGTGTGTGTGAGAGCAGAAGTACGTGTTCTTCTCAAACCCCCAGAAGGTGAAGCCCCCAGAGGACCTCCAGGATCTGGGGGTTCGGTTCCTGCAGCCTTTTGTCAACCTGCTGTCCAAGGCCACCTACTGGTGGATGAACCAGCTGGTGATGGGAGCTCACACCAGACCCATCGAGCTGAAGAAGATTGGAAAGCTGCCTATCGCCATGAGGGCGCTCACCAACTACCTCCGACTGAAGGATGTGTACGAGGAGCAGAGGGTGAGGAGGGGGAGGAGGGGGAGGGAGGGAGGGAGGGAGGAAGGGGGAGGAGAGGAGGGGGAAGGAGTAGAGGGTGAGTTGGGGGGAGGAGGGGGCGGAGAGGAGGGGGGAAGCCCTCACCAATAACATCAAACTTCAGGGGTGGAATGAGAGCGTGGGGAGTGTGTTTGGGTGGAGAGGAAGTTCATCACCTCCCCCTTCCTCCCCTCCAGAGGGCGGAAGAGCCAGAGCACGCCCCCTCCCTGTGGAGGTCCATGTACCAGGCGTTTGGTCGGCCCATCCTCCTCAGCAGCACCTTCCGCTACCTGGCCGATCTGCTGGGCTTCGCTGGACCACTCTGCATCTCCGGCATCGTCACTAACTTGGCCAACCAGACCGTCAGCACACGCTCAGAACAGGTGTGGGGGCTGGGGTGTGTTAGTGTGTGTACGCACTGCTGTGTGGGGGGCTGGGGTGTGTTAGTGTGTGTAAGCACTGCTGTGTGGGGGGCTGGGGTGTGTTAGTGTGTGTACGCACTGCTGTGTGGGGGGCTGGGGTGTGTGTTAGTGTGTGTACGCACTGCTGTGTGGGGTGAGTGGAGTCTGTGTGGAGCGCTGTGTAGTGTGTGTTTGTGTTTCAGTGGAATGCGGTGAGCTTGCTACATTGCAGTAGGTGTCATGTATTTGATCTGCTGCAAACACACACACACACCGTTAATCCACACACACACACACACACACACACACACACACACACACTGTTTTTTCACACAGTCAATCCTCCTACACACACAGAAAGATGATATTTGCTTGAGTGTGTTTGTGTGTTGTAGAGTGCAGATGACTGGAGCTCTGTGTCATCTCAGACATCACAGCTACGTCAGCAGCATCTCATGAAACTGGCGCCTGCTAATTAGCATGCACACACACACACACACACACACACACACACACATCATACAGACACACACACACGCACGCACAGAACCACACACACACACACCACATACATTACATGCACACGCACACACAACATTACACACCCCCACATACACAGCACCACTCACATACATTCACAAACACATTCTCTCTGTCTGTCTCTGGTCTCCCTCTCAGTGACCTCAGTGTCTGTCTGTCTTCAAGTTGTCAACTCTGGAATTCTGGGTGGTCAAGTCTGACCAATCATGACTCACTTCCACTGTGATGTCACTGAGGCGTTGGCGACAGGACAGAACTGTACTGGTTGCCACGTCAACACACAGAGCTAACGAGATTAGCCAATTTAGTTATCAGGCATCATTCACTGTGTGGTTCACAACCATTACACAGTGTGTGTGTGTGGTGTGTGGAGGAGTGTGTGTGTCGCACCATGCTCTGGTGTGTGTGTGTGAGAGTGTGTGTGAGAGTGTGTGTGTGTGTATGGCTGTTTGTGTGTATGTGTGACACTTCGGGGGGGGGGGGGGGGGATTGAGTGTGTGTGTGTGCGTGCGTGTGTGTGTGTGAGTGGTGTGTGTTGTGAGTGTGTGTGTGTGTGAGTGTGTGTATGGTGTGTGTGTGTGTATGGTGTGTGTTGTGTGAGAGTGTGTGTATGGTGTGTGTATGGTGTGTGTGTGTGATGTGTATGGTACTGTGTGTGTGTGTGTGTGTTCTGGTAGGGTGAGGGGTGGCGCCCTGTAGAACAGGCGTACATTTCTAAGTGACATGGAAAATTCCAGAGTCATTGTGTCAGCAGCCTCTGTCCAGAACACAGCAGCCCTGGGCCCTGTCACAACCTACCTTACACTGCGACATCTGTGTGTGTGTGTGTGTGTGGCGGGGGGGGTGGGCGTTAAAGCAGATGGGAATAATATACATGAATCTAACACTTTTATCAAGGGCTGCATTTGAACGTGGGGATGTTTTGGTGTGCAGTGATGCAGTCTATCACTGAGCTACACCTGTCCTGTGTGTGCGGTGTGTGTGTGTGTGTGTGTGTGTGTGTATGGTGTGTGTGTGTGTGTAACAGGACTTTGTAGATGGGATGTACTTCATGCCGGTCACCCAGCTCCTGAGGCACAGCTCTGTCCTGGCGGTTCTGCTGTTCCTCGCTTTGGTTCTCCAGAGAACCTTCCTGCAGGCCTCGTACTACGTCACCATAGAGACTGGCATCAACCTCCGCGGCGCCTTGCTGGTGAGCAAAGCCTTCTGGGAAATGTAGTATGATGCTTGTGTCAGCATCCTTCCTGTGACTGGGCAGTTAGCGCACGTCGCTAGCACGCTGTTCAACCACTCAAGCAGAGCAACATCCAGACCAGGACCTCTGACCTGTGACCTCTGACCTTTGACCCCAGGCTATGATCTACAACAAGATCCTGCGCCTGTCCACATCCAACATGTCCATGGGGGAGATGACTTTGGGGCAGATCAACAACCTGGTTGCCATAGAGACCAACCAGCTCATGTGGTTCCTGTTCCTGTGTCCCAACCTGTGGGCCATGCCTGTACAGGTACACACTCACACACTCATACACACACACACACACTCATACACACACTCACACACACACACACACTCACACACACACACTCATACACACACACACTCATACACACACACACTCATACACACACACTCATACACACTCATACACACTCACACACACACACACTCACACACACACACACACACACTCACACACACACACTCACACACACACACTCATACACACACACACTCATACACACACACACACTCACACAACCTGTGAGCCATGCCTGTACAGGTACACACACTACCAGAATATGAAAGATTCTAATAAACTGTGTGTGTGTGTGTGTATCTGTGTGTGTGTGTGTATATCTGTATGTGTGTGTGTATCTGTGTGTGTCTGTGTGTGTGTGTGTGTATCTGTATGTGTGTGTGTATCTGTGTGTATCTGTGTGTGTGTGTATCTGTGTGTGTGTATCTGTATCTGTGTGTGTATCTGTATCTGTGTGTATCTGCATGTGTGTATCTGTGTGTATCTGCATGTGTGTGTGTATCTGTATGTGTGTGTATCTGTGTATGTGTGTGTGCGTGTCGGT
>BROE01000027.1:13243406-13253195 GCA_036571765.1 Plecoglossus altivelis
CTGACGCACACACCCACACACACAGCCCTCTCTCTCTGACGCGTGCACACACACACAGCCCTCTCTCTCTGACGCGCACACACACACACAGCCCTCTCTCTCTGACGCACACACACACACACACAGACACACACACAGACACAGACACACAGACACACTTACACAGACACACACAGACACACACACACACAGACACACACACACAGCACCCTCACACTGACGCACACAGACACAGACACACACACACATACACACACAAACACAGACACACACACACATACTACAACACACACCACACACACAAAAAAAAAACAAAGAAGAAGAAAAAAAAAAACACACACACACACTACTACACATGCTCTGATATACACAGAGGTGACGACCACACGGTCGATGACTCTGGAAACATGTGATTCCTCACAACACACAAATACACACATACACACAACACAGTCCAAACCACACACACACATACAGGCACAAAACAGTATCGTGCTTTAACTTTCACAACACACACAACACACCACATGCCAGACCACCACTCACAACACACACAGTCCCACACAATCACACCACACAGTCCAACCACACTTATACACACACAGTTCCACGCAATCACACACACAGTCCAACCCACCACACCCACACACACACAGTCCCACACAATCACACCACACAGTCCAAACCACACACTTATACACACACAGTTCCACACAATCACACACACACACACTGAAACACACACAGGCACACAGTACACAATCATAGGCACACACAATCACACACTACTCACACACACTCACACACAACACCCACACTCTCACACCATCACACACACATGTATCAGAAAAACACTCATGTCACATGTTTTTATCTCTTGGATATTGTGTGTGGTGTGTGTGGTGCAAGGAGAGTGTGTGTGTGTGCAGGGCTAGATGGCAGTGTGTGTGTGTGTGTGTGGTGCAGGGGCAGATGTGTGTTGCCTAGAGTGTGTGTCTTTGTGATGCGAGTGTGTGTTTGTGTCTGTAACAAATGTGTGTGTGTGTGAGTGTGTGTGTCTGTGTGCAGGCGGCCAGTGTGTGTGTGTGTTGTGTTGTGCAGGGGCAGTGGCTGTGTGGTGTGCAAGGGACAGAGTTGGGTAGACAAAGGTATGTAAGCTTTGTGTGTGTGTGTGGCCTGTGTGTGTTTGTGTGTTTTTGTGTTTGTGTGTGTGGGGGGTGTTTTAGTGCATGTCTTGGTATTTGGAGGGGGCAGAGGTTTGGCCTTGGTGCTGATGTGTGTGTGTGTGTTGTGCAGGAGCAGTGTGTGTGTGCCAGACAGTGTGGTGTGTGTGTGTGGTGTGTGCGGACACACACGTGCACAGTATGAGTGTGGTATGTGTGTATGTATGAGTGCATGTGTACATGCATGTATGTGTATGTGCGTGTGAGTGTGTGTGTGTTGCAGGGGGGCCAGGTGGTGTGTAATGGCAGTGTGTCGGTGTGCAGAGCATGGCAGTGTGTGTGCTGTGTGGTGGTGTGTGTGTGTTACTGACCTGGTGAGAGCTGTATGTTGACTGTGTGTGTGTGCTGAAGTGTTTGTGTGCATGTATGTCTGTGCATCTATGAGTGTGTGTGTGTGAGTGTTTGTGTGTCGGTGAGTGCAGGATACGGTTGCCAGTTTGTTTGTGTGTGTCGTTTGTGTTTGTGTGTGTGTTTTGTGTTTTGTGTTTTGTGTTTTGTGTGTGTGTATGGTGTTGGTTGTGATTGTGTGTGTGTGTGAGAACAGTGTAGTGTGTGTGTGTGTGCTGTGTTGTAGGGACAGTGTTAGCCTTAGACGCCTTCACTGTGCTGTGTGTTGTGCATAAATGGCCCTGAGTGCAAGGGAAACAGAAATCTGTGTGTGTTGTGTTTGTGTGTTTAGGGACAGAATGTGATGTGTGTGTGCATCCTGAGCGGGAACAGGTGTGTAGAGGCAGGCAGCATCGTGTCTCTCATGGATCCAGATTCTCACGAGAAAGCAGCAACCACAGCCGTTCTGCTGTGTTTGGGGTTCACTTCCTGTGTGGTCACTTCCTGTGTGGTCACTTCCTGTGGGAATCCCTCACCACAGCTCTGTTAATTGGTCCTGAGGGGGGCTGAAACCAGGGGCATTGGGAGGTGAGGTCTGAAGAGAGAGTCCTGAGTCTGGAGGGAGGCTGGGGGGAGGCTGGAGGGAGAGGCTGAAGGGAAAGAGGCATGAGGCAGAGAGGCTGGAAGGGGATGGTCGGAAGAGAGAGCGTGACATAAAAGGAGAGCGCTGAAGGAAATAGAAAGGGCGTGGAGAGGCCAGGCTGGAGGAGATGAGGCTCGGAGGGAGCTGAAGGAGGCTTTGGAGAGAGGCTGAGGAGCATGGAGAGAGGCTGAAGGGAGGCTGAACAGAGGCTGAAGGGAGGCTGAAGGGAGGCTGGAGAGAGGTCTCTGTACCCCATCTTACCCTGAAGACATAGCCCACCCCTCCTTGACCCTCCCAGCAGCATTTGTCTTGTATTGCTGACAGGTTGAACACTATCACATATCTGAGATCGATGCTACCATTGCCTAGCGGCCGACCGAGATGGAGAGAGGTAGGAGGATGACAAATCGCTATCTTAAATAAACACTTAAATCCAACAAGATATAAAACACAACAGAAGAATGTAAACATTCGTATGAGAGAAATAGAGCGAGGGAGAGAAATACACAGGCTGTTTACTGTCATCAGACTTAGGAGTGTTTAATACATCCATGTTTTATAGAACTGACTACACATGCTTCACTGACACCTGACTGCTGTTGTCATGGTGACTTCCCACAGGTGAACAACGGATTCTTCACCTGGGGAAGCAACCTTTCCACGCTGTCTGACATCAACATACGTATCCCTACAGGTAACCAAAGGGTGGGACAGGCACCTAAACACCTGCTATCTCTTCCATCTCATCTGCTATCTCTTCCATTTCACCTGCTATCTCTTCCATCTCACCTGCTATCTCTTCCATTTCACCTGCTATCTCTTCCATTTCACCTGCTCTCTCTTCCATCTCACCTGCTATCTCTTCCATCTCACCTGCTATCTCTTCCATTTCACCTGCTATCTCTTCCAAAACACCTGCTATCTCTTCCAAAACACCTGCTATCTCTTCCATCTCACCTGCTATCTCTTCCATCTCACCTGCTATCTCTTCCATCTCACCTGCTATCTCTTCCATTTCACCTGCTATCTCTTCCATCTCATCTGCTATCTCTTCCATTTCACCTGCTATCTCTTCCAAAACACCTGCTATCTCTTCCATTTCACCTGCTATCTCTTCCATTTCACCTGCTATCTCTTCCATCTCACCTGCTATCTCTTCCAAAACACCTGCTATCTCTTCCATCTCACCTGCTATCTCTTCCAAAACACCTGCTATCTCTTCCAAAACACCTGCTATCTCTTCCAAAACACCTGCTATCTCTTCCATCTCACCTGCTATCTCTTCCATTTCACCTGCTATCTCTTCCAAAACACCTGCTATCTCTTCCAAAACACCTGCTATCTCTTCCAAAACACCTGCTATCTCTTCCAAAACACCTGCTATCTCTTCCAAAACACCTGCTATCTCTTCCATTTCACCTGCTATCTCTTCCATCTCACCTGCTATCTCTTCCAAAACACCTGCTATCTCTTCCATCTCACCTGCTATCTCTTCCATTTCACCTGCTATCTCTTCCATCTCACCTGCTATCTCTTCCATCTCACCTGCTATCTCTTCCAAAACACCTGCTATCTCTTCCATCTCACCTGCTATCTCTTCCATCTCACCTGCTATCTCTTCCATTTCACCTGCTATCTCTTCCATTTCACCTGCTATCTCTTCCAAAACACCTGCTATCTCTTCCATCTCACCTGCTATCTCTTCCATCTCACCTGGTATCTCTTCCATTTCACCTGCTATCTCTTCCATTTCACCTGCTATCTCTTCCAAAACACCTGCTATCTCTTCCAAAACACCTGCTACCGTGTTAAAGCTCTTACTGCCTGTCCCCAGGTCAGCTGACCATGATGGTGGGCCAGGTGGGTTGTGGGAAGTCTTCGCTGCTGCTGGCCATGCTGGGAGAGATGCAGACCATCAGTGGCAAGATCTTCTGGAGCAAGTAGGTCACATGACCAGGCGTAGGTCACATGACCAGGCATAGGTCACATGACCAGGCATAGGTCACATGACCATGTCTAGGCATGACCATGTTCAGGGAGGGTACAGGAGAAGCCAGGTGCTCCGCTGTGAATGTCTGGGGAGGAAGTGACATCATCCATGGATGTTTGGGGAGGAAGTGACATCATCCATGGATGTTTGGGGAGGAAGTGACATCATCAATGGATGTTTGGGGAGGAAGTGACATCATCAATGCTAATCAAAGGCTTCATCAGAGGAAGGATATCTGTCCTCCATCCTGTCTCATGTCCCATCTGAGTCCTCTCCTGTCTGTCTGCCTGAATGTCTGTCTGCATGTCTGTCTGTCTGCCTTCCCGTCTCTCTCTCTCTCTCTCTGTTTCTCATCTTGCCTGCCTGTAAATCAACCTTTGTTTCTGCATTCATCACTGTTTGAGGTCATCGCTCACACAACCAATCACCATCCTGTATCCTGTGTCCATCAGCCAATGAGAGCTGAGAATGGATCTCTGATTAGCATTTGAAGGGACGTCTGGACAAACATCGAGCGCTGAGTTGGCAGACAGGCAGGCAGACAGACAGGCTGATGCATTTGAGTCTGTCTGTATTTCCAGCAAGCTACCAGCTGATAAGCACATCTGTGGGAAAACAATCCCCATAAATATGTTTGTTTGGTTTAGTCATGACATCAACCCAAGTCTCCCTCTAAAAGCTTTTTAATCATGAACTAAAATTGAAACGGCATCATTAATCCTGGACAATGTGATGTCATCAGTTACAACTTACATCTGGTGAGGACCGCAGTGAGCTTGGGGAGGGGAGGGGGGGGTTGCTGCACAAACCTGGCAACCACTGCTTCTGCTGTGTAATTCCACCAACCTGGCAACCACCTCTGCTGATTCGTACTCTGAACGATGAAACATAGCTGTGGTAATCTGTCTCTTCTCTCATCATGGTGGAGGAACACTCTCAACCTCCTCTGACTCATTTGAAACTGGGACAAATTCCTATCTAAAACCCCCATGTGAGACGTGTGTGTGTGTGATAGAGACGTGTGTGTGTGTGTGTGTGTGATAGAGACGTGTGTGTGTGATAGAGACGTGTGTGTGTGTGATAGAGACGTGTGTGTGTGATAGAGACGTGTGTGTGTGATAGAGATGTGTGTGTGTGATAGGTGTGTGTGATAGAGACTTGTGTGTGTGTGTGTGTGATAGAGACGTGTGTGTGTGATAGAGACTTGTGTGTGTGTGTGTGATAGAGACGTGTGTGTGTGATAGAGACGTGTGTGTGTGTGTGATAGAGACGTGTGTGTGTGATAGAGACGTGTGTGTGTGTGATAGGTGTGTGTGATAGAGACTTGTGTGTGTGTGTGTGTGATAGAGACTTGTGTGTGTGTGTGATAGAGACGTGTGTGTGTGATAGAGACGTGTATGTGTGTGTGATAGAGACGTGTGTGTGTGTGATAGGTGTGTGTGATAGAGACTTCTGTGTGTGTGTGTGTGTGTGTGATAGAGACGTGTGTGTGTGATAGAGATGTGTGTGTGTGATAGGTGTGTGTGATAGAGACTTGTGTGTGTGTGTGTGTGTGTGATAGAGACGTGTGTGTGTGTGTGTGATAGAGACGTGTGTGTGTGTGTGATAGAGACGTGTGTGTGTGTGATAGAGACGTGTGTGTGTGTGTGTGTGTGTTTGTGTGATAGAGGCTTGTGTATGTGTGTGATAGAGACTTGTGTGTGTGTGCTTGGTTGTGTGTGTGTGTGCTTGGTTGTGTGTGTGTGTGTGCTTGGTTGTGTGTGTGCATGTGCTTGGTTGAGTGTGTGTGTGTGCTTGGTTATGTGTGTGTGTGTGCTTGGTTGTGTGTGTGTGTGTGTGCTTGGTTGTGTGTGTGTGTGTGCTTGGTTGCGTGTGTGTGTGTGCTTGGTTGTGTGTGTGTCCTACATCATGATGAGAAAACATGTGGCCCTTGGGCCTTTACTAACCTCTGCCTTGTACTTGTCTCGCGTGCTTGGTTGCGTGTGTGTCCGTGCGTGTGTGTGCTTGGTTGCGTGTGTGTGTGTGTGTTATTTTCTGTCTCTGTGTGTTGTCTTCTTCTGCTAAATCAGACTGCCTGATTGTGAGATGCTCCACGAGGGGAATATAAGGTACTTCCTTTCTGGTGACAACTTCCTGTTTACACACTGTATTTGTAGCACAATTGTAACAACAGCTACTCTGGAACTGACATTAGTATTACAGTACAGAATATACTGCAGTGTCTGAGATCAAGTGATAAAATGGTGGTTTATACTAGGAGACCTATTTGAGGAAGATAATCGTAGATAAATGTGATAGATATAAACAGCGTACTCCTACACAGTGTGAGCCTGAATCTGCCCACACATTTACTGAACACAGGACATGGTCCTGGGAGCACACACACACACTCTCTCACACACACGCTCACACACACGCTCACACACACACACACACACGCTCACACACACACTCACACACACACACACACACACACTCTCTCACACACACGCTCACACACACTCTCTCACACACACGCTCACACACACACACACACACACACACTCTCTCTCTAGAGGGCTAGGGCTGTGCTAGGGAGCTGACTAACTGCCTGCCGTGACTTTGCCAGCTGGTCTGAGGGGGAGGAGCCTGTTGAAGACATCAGGAGGTACAGGTGTCTGCTTCCTGTCACCTGGTGCCGTGACCCCTAACCCCCCAACATCACTTCCTGTCAGCTCCGTCAACATCCTCTTCCTTCTACTTTTCTCTCCATCCCTCTCTCTCTCTTCCATCTCTCCCGTCATCCCCCTCTCTCTCCTCCCCTCACTCCCTTCATCCCTCTCTCTTCATCCCACTCTCTCTCCTCCCCTCTCTACCTCCCCCCCTCTCTCCCTCCTCCCCTCTCCACTCTCCCTCCTCCCCATCCCTCTCTTCGTTGTCTTGGTGATCGTGATTGCTCTTACACTGAAAGTGTTTTGGTTTGTTTTTTTCTTCAGTTCACATCCTCTCTCCTTTCCTCCCCTCCTCTCTCCTTTCCTCCCCTCCTCTCTCCTTCCCTTCCCTCCTCTCTCCTTCCCTCCCCTCCTCTCTCCTTTCCTCCCCTCCTCTCTCCTTCCCTCCCCTCCTCTCTCCTTCCCTCCCCTCCTCTCTCCTTCCCTTCCCTCCTCTCTTCTTCCCTCCTCTCCTCCCTACTTCTCTCCTCCTCCCTCCCTCTCTCCTCCTATCCATCCCTCCTTCGTGCTGCTGGTGGATGTGTGTGTCTTGGCTTGTTGGGTGGTCTGTGTAGTTGTGCAGGGAGTCTATAGAGAGGATAGAATTAGCTGTTAGCAGCTAGGAGTCTATGGAGAGGCTAGCATTAGCTGTTAGCAGCTGGCAGTCTATAGAGAGGATAGCATTAGCTGTTAGCAGTTAGGAGTCTATAGAGAGGATAGCATTAGCTGTTAGCAGCTAGGAGTCTATAGAGAGGATAGCATTAGCTGTTAGCAGATAGGAGTCTATAGAGAGGATAGCATTAGCTGTTAGCTGCTGGGAGACTATAGAGAGGCTAGCATTAGCTGTTAGCAGCTAGGAGTCTATAGAGAGGATAGCATTAGCTGTTAGCAGCTAGGAGTCTATAGAGAGGATAGCATTAGCTGTTAGCAGCTGGGAGACTATAGAGAGGCTAGCATTAGCTGTTAGCAGTCTTTGCTGAGATAGCAAGGGGAATCCTCTGTGGAAATAACACCACAAACAGACCCTTATATAGAACCATGTTGGTGAGCAATGTTGTGTCTGTTCCCCAGTCCAAACACGATGCCCGCTCTAACTGGACTCCCTGCTGCTGTTGTTGCTGTTGTTGTTGCTCGTGTTGTTGTTTGTTGTTGTTGTTGTTTTGGTGTTGGTTCATCTCCATACTCCACCCACACCTGCAGGTCTTATCCACACCTGTGTCCTCTCTTCAGCTCATCTTCTCTCTGTTCTGCCTCCATTTCCCATCATGCTCAGTAAGAACAGGTACTCTGTGGCCTATGCTACCCAGAAGTCCTGGCTGCTGAACGCCACCGTGGAGGAGAACATTACGTTCGGCAGCCCCTTCAACAAGCAGAGGTACTACCTGTGTTAAGGTGTTCACCTGTGTGTGTTTCACCTGTGTGATGATGTACCTACCTGTGTGTGTTTCACCTGTGTGATGTACCTACCTGTTTCACCTGTGTGATGATGTACCTACCTGTTTCACCTGTGTTTGTTTCACCTGTGTGTGTGTTAAGGTGTTCACCTGTGTGATGTACCTACAGGTGTGATGTACCTACCTGTGTGTGTTTCACCTGTGTGATGTACCTACCTGTGTGTGTGTTAAGGTGTTCACCTGTGTGATGTACCTACCTGTGTGTGTGTTCAGGTGTTTCACCTGTGTGATGTACCTACAGGTGTGTGTTAAGGTGTTCACCTGTGTGATGTACCTACAGGTGTGTTAAGGTGTTTCACCTGTGTGATGTACCTACAGGTGTGTTCAGGTGTTCACCTGTGTGATGTACCTACAGGTGTGTTAAGGTGTTTCACCTGTGTGATGTGTCCTCAGGTACAAGGCAGTGATAGACGCCTGCTCCCTGCAGCCTGATATCGACCTGCTGCCATTCGGAGACCAGACAGAGATTGGAGAGAGGGTGAGCTGCTCTGTGTGTGTTCCTCAGCATCCTCCTGACACCTCAAACATCAAACACTGTCATGATGACTGTTTGTGTCTGTTCCAGGGCATCAATCTAAGTGGAGGACAGAGGCAGAGGATCTGTGTGGCCAGAGCTCTGTATCAGAACACCAACATTGTCTTCCTGGTCAGTCGCTGTCACATGACATCACGCTGTCACATGACATCACGCTGTCACATGACATCACGCTGACACATGACATCACGCTGTCACATGACATCACACTGACACATGACGTCATACTGACACATGACATCACGCTGACACATGACATTATGCTGTCACATGACATCACGCTGACACATGACATTATGCTGTCACATGACATCACGCTGTCACATGACATCACACTGACACATGACATCACGCTGACACATGACATCACGCTGTCACATGACATCACACTGACACATGACATCACGCTGACACATGACATCACGCTGTCACATGACATTGTGCTGTCACATGACATCACACTGTCACATGACATCACGCTGTCACATGACATCATGCTGTCACATGGATACAGATTGTAGAGATCTGGAACACGGTTCTTGTGTGTTGTTGAGATCGCCTGTGGCTGTCACGTATCAGGCTGGCTTGGGTTTCTGTGTCTGACATCATTTCCTGTTTACCTCACTCTTTGTAATTGGATTTTGAGCTCAGATATGACACCATGTCTGTTTGATTATTGTCTCTCCTCCCTCCCTTCTCATCCCTCCCTCTTTTCCCCGTCTCCCCCTCTCCTCCCTCCCTCCCTTCTCATCCCTCCCTCTCTTCCCCGTCTCCCCCTGTTCCTCCCTCCCCTCTCCTCCCTCCCTTCTCATCCCTCCCTCTCTTCCCCTCCTCCCCCTCTCCTCCCTCCCTCCCTTCTTATCCCTCCCTCTTTTCCCCGTCTCCTCCTGTTCCTCCCTCCCCTCTCCTCCCTCCCTTCTCATCCCT